>CAJQZJ010037469.1:1030828-1105385 GCA_907164525.1 Lophiomys imhausi
GAGGCAGGCGGATCTTTGTGAGTTCGAGGCCAGCCTGGTCTACAAAGTGAGTCCAGGACAGCCAGAGATATTCAGAGAAACCCTGTCTCGAAAAACAAAAAAAAAAAAAAAATCATCTCACACAGGTTATCGAGCTAGAGAAATGATGGGGACTGGACTAGGTCTCCTAACCAGTGTCTTTTGCTTCCTACAGCAAGACGGCTTTGCTGGAGGGACTGGAGGTGGACCAGTATATGCTAGGCATCCTGATTTACATTCAGAAGTAAGTGTCTTCTTTCTGCCACCCCTGGATCTGTGGCCACCAGAGGGCAGTCCTGGAGTGAGTGCAGTCTTTGGAGCCTCTTCCCACAGTGAAGCAGCTCCACTGCCCACAGGGCCCACCACACATCTGCTAAGTACCCTGAAATTTCTGGGTAGCAGAGTGTCTTACCGGAAGGTCTGGTTGGAAACTTCCTGACATCTGAGTGGGGCAGAAGGTGCTGAGTGGGTAGCCAGTGACCAGTACCCATCTGCCCTGCTTAGCTCAGACTATGAGGAGATCACCATCGACCCCACGTGCAGCTGGAAGCCAGTCCCTGTGAAGCCTGACCTGCACATCAAGGAGGAGCCGGACGGGCCAGTGCTGAAGCGCTGCCGCACCGTGAGCCCTGCCCACGTGCTCATGCCCAGTGTGATGGAGATGATCGCAGCTCTGGGCCCCGGCGCCGCCCCCTTCGCCCCTTTGCAGCCCCCTTCAGGCCCTGCTCCCAGCGACTTCCCCAGCCAGGGTGAGTATAGCACATCCAGGTCAGCCTCCTTGCCCATGTAAATGTCACTGCCACACAGTTACAAGTTAGCATGCTGAGGACGCCTGCCCTGCATAGCCCATCTCTGGCGTGGTGGGGAAGTGGGTCACTGCTATGACTCTGGGAAGCAGGGTGTGAGGCTCCCACCCTCCTCCTCTGGTTTGGAGTAAGGCTTTCTACTGAACTACTCCTGTGGACTTCTCACTGAAATACCTGCATTTGGGAAAGCCCCTTAAGGATCCCCACTGCGTGTGCTGCACTTTGTTGTGGGTGCATCACCTCTGATGAGGTCCCCCCTCCTAGGCTTGCCACGGGTTCAGCCCCCTGGCAGTGATGGCAGGAAATGTACAATTGCTGCGTGTGTCCATCTCAAGCCCTAGCCACCTTCCCACCTGTTCTTTCTGCCAGTCTGAGCTTTCTACCTTTCTTCTTGCAGGTTCCAATTTCCTGGGGCCTGGAACCTTCCCAGAAACCTTCCCATCTGCCACTCCCACCACCCCAAACCTTGCTGAGTTCACCCAGGGGCCACCCCCCATCTACCAGCCTGACATTCCCAGCAGCCTCCTGACTCCAGACAAGTCTGCTCCTTGCCTCCCAGGCCAGGTCAGTGCTGTGTGAAGAGACCCATGGGTAGGAGTCTCCCAGGGAGACTATTTTAACAAGTTCATTTTCTGTCCTCAGATGGCACCAGCGGGCCACCTGGACACAGCCCACAATCCTGGGCCACCAGGGCTGCACACCCCCAACCTCGGGCCTACCCCAGGCTCCCAGCTACACCATCCAAACCCTCCCCCTACATCCCGGCAGCCCCTGGGCCAACCAAACACAGGGCCCATCAGCGAACTGGCCTTCAATCCTGCCACGGCCATGATGGGTCCCCCCAGCATGACTGGGGCAGGGGAGGCCTCAGAACCAGCTCTGGATGTGAGTAGCCTGTCCTATGCTGGAGTGGGAGCCATTGGGGCTGTCTGCACCAATCACTGGGTCTACCCACCTTGCTTCATAGAAAGGAAGATAGTGACCCTTCAGGAGAGACTGTCAGATAATGTCCCCTAAGGACAGCTGTTGCACCCAGGTTGGATACCTGGAAAAGCTATGGGGCACCAGGTACCTGTCTGTGGTTAATGAGTGGCTTGCCCTCAGAGGCTTTGGAGCCAGGGTATGTGAGGCCTCCAGGGAAACTGCCAGCACTGTCCTCGGAGTCTGACCTGACCTGTCCGTTTGTTCAGCTCTGTGTCTCGCAGCACAGCAGTGTGTGGGCACAAGCCTGAGAGCCACTGTGTTCACTGCCCTGGACTCCCTGAAGTTCTGCATGAGGAGGAAGCCCCAGGGGCATGGGCCCACCACCTGGTCTGTCCCTGGGAATGACACTGGGGTCCTTTCTTGGGCCTGCGCATCTCTGGCGCACAGCTAGGCCACCTTGGGTTGTACACCCTGGCTCCTGAGAAGCATGTCTTGAGCTATTCTTGTCCTGTAGCAGCCTTCCACGGGGAGATACAGGAGCCTCATAGAGCCAGATGACTTCATTTAGGTACCAGTACTTGGCAGGGGAAGGGCAGTTTAGCATCCCCACTGGCCCTGGGGCCAGGACAGCATGGCCACTGAATATGAAGGGTCTGAGACCAAAGCTGGTAATGTGTCTGCTTTGTCCTCAGCTGCTCCCAGAACTGACCAATCCTGATGAACTGCTCTCCTACCTGGGTCCACCTGACCTCCCCACGAACAGCAGTGATGACCTGCTCTCGCTCTTTGAGAACAACTGATCCTGTGTGAGCCCCAGGCCTGGCAAGGAGCACTCACAAGATGTCACCACAGCCTTCCCTTCTCACCCAGCCCCACAGGAGGCCTGGTGGGTCTCCCTGGTTTTCTATGTGCACAGCCTGAGCTGGGGCCTGCCACTGCCAGCCCCCCCGATGAACTGGAAGCAGCCTTGTGCTCCAAGGGGCCCCAGGCTAGTGGTCCTCACACTCCCCTCCCTCCATCAAGCTCACTGCTGCAGAATGGATCCTGTGAGGTGCCCCGTAGGCCCCGACAGCGCGTGTGCATAACCCTTTACCCCAGACTCATGGCCTTGCATCTGTCCTTCCACCTTGCCTGCTCCCACCCAGCCTGCACTTGTCCAGCACTGACCCTTCTGTTTCTGCTTCTCCTCAGAAGAGCTGGCTAGGAGGCTGGCTCTGTACCCTTGGTCTGCAGCTCCAGCGGCCTGAACCTGGCAGCCTCAGAACCATACAGAGCACCAGCCTTTGGGGGCCTGGCGCTCCCACCCAGCTGAATGTGGTGCGGGGGTTCCTCCCTCCCTCTGAGCTTCAGGCAGAGGCTGGGGTGGGGGCATAAAGCACAACCTTGTACATAGTGTAGAAATGCAGACAGCTGGGGGAGGGAGGGGACAGCTGTTGATGTCAGCATGTTCCTCTGTGGACTGGCCTGGACCTTCCATGTGGTGTCTGCCACTTACTAAGTACAGACAGCTCGGGGAGAAGTTCAGCCCCTCCAGGGAAACTCCAGCAAGCTGCCCCCCAGGTTCCTCTTTTCTGTGAAAGTGAAGAGTTAGTACAGCTGTGTTTTTTAAACCACCTCATTCTCCACCCTGCGGCCCACACCCAGGTTGGGGAGGCCATCGCATCTGCTGGCAAAGCGCCTGGGCCTGTAAGCAGGGTGCTGGCCTGTTGTGTCTCCTGTCTGTGCCATCTATTAAAGGATTCCCTCTTGGTGGGCCTGGCTGAGTCCTTCCTTTGCTGAGGGGTTGTGGTCTTCCTGTTCTTAGCATCTGAGCTCAGGCTATCCCTGAGCTGTGGTAAATTTCCTTCACCCTGGAATTTTCCAAGTTGGCTTCGGCTGCAGAGCTATTTTGTAAAGTGTCTCTGGCCTACCCTGGAGACATTTGCCACTATGTCACCTTCCCCTGGGTGTGCCCTAGGGCCAGGAGCCAACTATCTGTCAAGTGAGTGCAGCACGGCCAGGGGCCCAGCTGAACTGGGCTCTGAGCCTGTGCTCACTGCCCTTCTTGGCCTGGGCCCTGA
Source organism: Lophiomys imhausi (assembly GCA_907164525.1). Taxonomy (NCBI): domain Eukaryota; kingdom Metazoa; phylum Chordata; class Mammalia; order Rodentia; family Muridae; genus Lophiomys; species Lophiomys imhausi. The sequence continues at coordinate 1,034,637 of CAJQZJ010037469.1, forward strand.
GGCCTTGCCCAGACAGCCTTCCTGTCCAGCAGGAAAGGTGAGAAGCAGGGAGGGGTGAGGGGAGTCCTCAGCTGGCTGCCAGAGCCTACCCTGCAGCACCGGAGGAGGCTGCCTGTCTGGGAGGCTGTAGGGAAGGACGGAGGGATTCCCTGCAGAGGCTTGGTACCTCTGAGTATCCCTGACATTTGAGAACACACTGGTGGCCCTCTCATTGCCCCAAGGAGCTTGTTTGCAGCTTTTCTGTCCTCTTGCTAGGAGTGGGGTAGGGTGGCAGGAGAGGAGAGAACAGTGGGCCCAGGGCCAAGGGGATGTAAGGACAGCACAGCAGGCCTGGTTACAGCCTCCACTGGGGAAGGGGAGGAAGAGCTGGTCCTCCTTGGATTGGATCTGATCCAGTGTTTACTCAGCCTGTTGTAAGTCCGGTGTGCTTGGTTCAAAATAGGAAGTACACCAGGCATTGTGGTGCACACCTGTAATTCTCAGTACCCAGTAGCCAGACAGGATTGCTGCAGTTCTGGAGCCAGCCTGGTCTACATGGGAAGATGGGCACGGTGAAGGGGTAGGGAGGACAATCTAAGTCCACAGCTGTATTAAATGGGGGTTTCAGCCACCAATTATATAGAGTGAGGACATGGCCACTCTAAGGTATGGTTGAGAGGAAGGTGTTTCTTGTAGAAATGAGGAAGAGTACAGTCAGGCATGAAGAGGCCAGAGCAGGGAGAGAGTGTAAGTTCAACATGACCAGCAGACTGGACCGGGCCCTGACAGGAGAGCCAAGAAAGCACATGACTGAAATGGCAGGGTTATATAGGAAGGAGATGCTGGGGGAAGGGAAGCCCAGGAGCTGGAGAAGTGAAGGGCAGGGGGCAGGATTAGAAGAGCTAGGATGCCAGCATGGAGACTCTACCAGGTACTTGCAATGATGCTGAGAGCCTGGGGGCCAGCATGCCTTTGGTGTGCTGATAAGTACCACACTTAGCCATTTGTCCTGACCAGACAATAACCATCCAGAAAGTCCAACCTCAGAGGATGGATAAGTGAGCTGCCAGAGTCCCTGGGTACCATCATGAATGAGTCAGAACAAAAAGAAAAGGTAGTAGAAACAGTACAAGATTTTTATGAAGCTCAAAGGTAAAATATGATTTTCACAGGATCTATACATGCATTCCTGTTAAAGCGAGGGCAGGGCTGGAGAGATGGCTCAGAGGTTAAGAACACTGACTGCTCTTTCAGAGGTCCTGAGTTCAATTCCCAGCAACCACATGGTGGCTCACAACCATCTATAATTAGATCTGGTGCCCTCCTCTGGCATGCAGGAGTACATGCAGATAGAACACTGCATACATAATAAATCTTAAAAAAAAAAAAAAAGCAAACAAGCAAGGGCACAGACCTGCTCCCTGTGGAGACCCAGTAGGGGATGGTAGCTCCATGGCTTTCTTTTTTGGGGGGGGGGGGGTTGAGACAGGGTTTCTCTGCTGTGTAACAGCCCTGGCTGTCCTGGACCTGCTTTGTAGACCAGGCTGGCCTTGAACTCACAGAGATCCACCTGCATCTGCCTCCCGAGTGCTGGGATTAAAGGCTTGCGCCACCACTCCCGGCTCACTTCATGGTATTTGCTTTTGTTGTTTTTTTCCAAGACAGGGTTTCTCTGTGTAGCCCTGGCTGTCCTGGGCTGTAGACCAGGACACTCTGTAGACCAGGCTGGCCTCAAACTCAGAGATCCACCTGACTCTGCCTCCCAAGTGCTGAGATTAAAGGTGTGTGCCACCATTGCCCAGCTGCGACATGTTAACCCCAACTCCAGGGATCCCATGCTACCTGCCTTTTGAGCATACACACACACACACACACACACTAATAAAATATTAAAAAGTTGCCGGGCGGTGGTGGCGCACGCCTTTAATCCCAGCACTTGGGAGGCAGAGGCAGGCGGATCTCTGTGAGTTCGAGGCCAGCCTGGTCTACAAAGCAAGTCCAGAACAGCCAGGGCTGTTACACAGAGAAACTCTGTCTCGAAAAACCAAAAAAAAAAAAAAAAATTAAAAAGTTGGTTCTTTGCCAGTAAAGTTAATAAGCCTTTGGCTAAACTGACTAGGGAAGCAAAGAAAGAACAGCTCAGATGCTCCAGGCTCCATCCCCAGCACCACAGGCAGGCAGGAAAAAAAAAAGAAGAGGGAGAATGGAAGAATGGAAAAAGAAAAATGCTCATACCAATCTCATGAGGGAAAAAAAAGATAATAAAAACAGAATAACTATGTTAAAAATTAGATGACTTAGATAAAATGGACCAATTGCCAGGTAGAAACATGACCTAGACCAAGTGTACAAGACATAAATTCTCAGCACACCTATGGGGAAGTGATGGAATTCCGTCATCAGAAGCCTTCACTTGCGGAAAAGCCTAGTGTCAGATGTTAAAATATTAGACACTAACGAGGGGCCACGGAGCCTCCTGAGACTGCAGACCCTCAAAAGAGGGAACTCCTCAATGTGTGTTGCAGGCTGGGCCCTTCTCCCTCTGCTACCATTCCCTCCCGATCCAACCTTCTCTGCCTCCATACCCACTCTGGGTTTCCTTGGTTTAAAGAAGCCAAGACACCAGCACCATTGGGTTTGTTAGGAGCATTTTTGGCTTTCTTTTTCCCCAAAATTTTACTTTTTTGTTTTGTTTTCTATTTTTCAAGACAGGGTTTCTCTGTGTATCCTTGCCTGTCCTGGACTCACGTTGTAGACCACGCTGGCCTTGAACTCACAGAGATCCACCTGCCTCTGCCTCCCGAGTGCTCGGATTAAAGGCGTGCGCCACCACACCCCGCCCAATTTACTTTTTGTCTCATAGGTTATTGGTCACTTGCCCCATGGTTTGTTTTTGTTTTAGCTGTCATAAAGAACACGTAGAAGTGATATGCAGTGAGATTTGATAGGTGCACTGTGATGTGCCTGCTGCCCAGACCACAGAGATGCCTGTGTACCCTAAATTTGCCCATCTTTGAACTTTATGTAAATGAATCTTAGGGTCTGCACCTTTTAATTTTTTTTTTTTGAGACATGGTTTCTCTGTGTAGCCCTGACTGTCCTGGACTTGATTTGTAGACCAAGATGGCCTCAAACTCACAGAGATCTGCCTGCTTCAGCCTCCTGTGTGCTGGGATTAAAGGTGTGCACTACCACCACACTTTTTTTTTTTTAAGAAAAAAAGATGTTTTTAAGGCATGTGTGTGCCTGGTGCCCATGGAGGTCAGAAGAGGGGATTGGATTCCCCTGGAACTCAAATTACAGATGACTGTGGGCCACCATGTGGGTGCTGTGAACTGAACCCAGGTCCTCTGGGAAGAGCAGCCAGTGCTCCTAACCTGTGAGCCATCGCTCCTTTTTTTTTTTTTTTCCTTTTAATTAAAGCTCAGATTAGGCTGTGTGTGGTGGTGCATACCTGTAATCCTAGCACTCAGGAGTGGAGGCAGGAGGATGAAGAAGCCAAGATTATCCTAGGATACATGAGCCCCTGTCTCAAAAACAAAACACCGGGCTGGAGAGATGGCTCAGAGGTTAAGAGTGCTGGCTGTTCTTCCAAAGGTCCTGAGTTCAATTCCCAGCAACCACATGGTGGCTCACAACCATCTACATTAAGATCTTGTGCCCGGGAATTTATGTAGAGCAAATACTGTATACATAATAAATAAATGTTTTTTAAAAAAGACAAAACACCAAAAGGTAAAGCTCAGATCTTCACTTTCACTCTTTTGCAAGGCGTTCTTGTTTCAGTTATGGCACAAGAGAATTGAAGAGCCCCCTTCCTCACCTCAGCATTCCCTTGCTGAAGGTTTTCATTGTTCATTAGCCAGAACTTTTGGGGGACCAATTTGAACCACTGAGGTAGGGGAGAACTCAAAATAGTATTCAAAGAGCCACTCGGGCCTCAGGCACAGCTTGGTCAGGAGGTGGACTCTGTAGTTCTCTGCAAGCTTTGTCTCAGCCAGCTGCTTTTGTGCAGTTACTGGTTGGTTCCCACATTGGCCTACTTAGAACAAGAGTGAGGTAGAGAGCCAGGGCTACAGAGCAAAACCCTGTCTCGGGGAAAAAAATCAGAAGGACAGTCAGAAGACAAAGTGTATGTGGCCCTCCACATCTCTCAGTCCTAACTCCTGGCCCATCCCTGCATTTCTCCTGTTTTGGCCTCCTTTGGCTTTATCTGACCCATGGTCCTGGGGCAGCCGTCTAGCTCTAGAACAAATGGGGGACCTTCTAGACTGGACTGGACTCTGTGAAGTGCATTTTCTGATCACAGATAATGAGATAATTATTTTCCCTCTTTATTCTTTTTGTTGTTGTTGTTCTGTTTTTTGAGGCAGAGTCTCACTATTAAGCACTGGCTGGCCTAGACCAGGCTGGTGGTGAACTCAGAAGTCAGCCTGCCACTGCTTCAAGTGCTGGGGCTAAAGGCCGCACCACCATGCTGGCCCCAAATTATTTTAAAAAGCATCACTTTTACAAAACTAAAAAAATAATAAAAAATTTGAAGACAGTGCAAACACCTATATGGTCTTGAGAAATTTGGCAACCGTTGGTATTTTGCCATATGTCTGTAGCTCAGCTCTCAGTGTATCTGTATTTTTGTACTTTTGCCAACTTAGGAAAGTAAGTTGCAGACATCTTTAGATACATTAGAAAGCATCCTAAAAAATAAGAATGTTTTCATGTGGCCACCCAGATGGCTCAGTGAGTAAAAGTGCTTGCTGACAAGCATGAGGCCACCTGAGTTTGACCCCAGAACCCACAGTTAAAGGAGAGAACCAACTCCACAAAGCTGTCATCTGACATCTACATATGTGCTCCACATGTAGCAACCCACACATCATACACACACATCACCTATAGCTCTACAGCAGCATTTATTCGTGCCATCATAACTTCCTGTTTCAGCCCACAATCTGATCAAGGCTCACATTTTGCATCTAGTTGTCAGATACAATCTGCATTTTGTCTGTCTGTTTTTATGTGAATTGGCGTACTGCCTGCATGCACGTCTGTGTGAGGGTGTCAGATCTTGGAGTTACAGACAGTTGCGAGCTGCCATGTGGGTGCCGGGAACCAAACCTGGGTCCTCTGGAAGAGCACTCTCAATCTCTCCAGCCCTCAACTTTAGTTTTCTTTTAAACCTATAGTAATCTCTTTAAAAATTATTCACCACAATTTTCCACTGTTCAAGCATGTTTCTGTGTGTGCCACTGAGAGTCATCTTCTCTTTATCACCGCCACCCTTCCTGTTTATCAGGGGGCAGATCTAAAGTGTGATTAAACAGTCTTAGGGGCACAGGGTGTAGCTGAGTGTCAGACCACTTGCTTAATGCAAAGCCCTGCCTTCCATTTCCAGTAACACAGAGGGAAAAAGGTTTTAGCTTGGGGGGACCCTGCTCTTCTAACTTTTCCAGGTAGACTGTGAACTCTTTGAGGTCACCATTTTCCTGACTGCCCAGCTCAGCACACCCAGCACTCTGGTCTGTTCCCCACCATGTTGATGTGAACTGCTGGCCAGCCCAGGGTGCTCACAGATGGGAATATTTTCAGGTTCAGAGGAGGGTTTGCCTGTCTGCTGTGTGAGGACTGGTGGTGTGAGATTCAGCTGGGGGCTTGCCAGGTCACAGTCACCTTGTGGCTATGTCTGCATGGAGTTGTCTTAAGGCTGATAAGGAGGGCCAGTCAACTGCGGGCTGTGCCATCCCAGGGCAAGCCGTCCTGGGCTATATGAGAAGGCTATCTGACCATGAGCCAGTGAGCAGTATCCCTCTGTGATTCCTGCTTAAGTTCCTGCCCTGACTTCCCTCAGTGTTGGACCTGGTAGTGTAAGATTAGATAAACCCTTTCTTCCTCCTAAGTTGTTTTTGGTCACAGTATTTTATCACAACAACAGAACGGAAACTAGAAAACCCAGTGAGTGAGGACTGGGTTCAGGGTCCCTGTGCTAATGACCACAAGCACATGGGCTGGGCTTGGGCTCTGTGTGTCCAAGGTTGGAGGTTGCATCCTCAATAGGTGTATTTTGAAGGCAAATTCTGGTTATGCTCGAGAGGTGTGAGGCCTCTAGTCCTTGTTTTCTAAGCTTGAGTCTCTTGTTCTTCCAATGCATCATGAGTTATTAGCAAGCCTTCCAATAAACCCATTGATCTATTTAGCTAGAATTGGGTCTATTAATTGCAATCTCAAATTGTGGCAGGTACAGAAACCTCCCTTTGAAAAAGGACATAAGAGCAGGGCGTAGTGGCGCACGCCTTTAATCCCAGCACTTGGGAGGCAGAGGTAGGCAGATCTCTGCAAGTTCAAGGCCAGCCTGGTCTACAAAGTGAGTCCAGGACAGCCAGAGATACACAGAGAAACCCTGTCTCAAAAACAAAACAAAACAAAAAAAAAAAAAAAACAAAAGCTTAAAGAAAGCTGCTTGGAGGCAGGTCTGAGCTAAGACTTCAGAAGTGGTGCTGCCTGTTAGGCTTCAGTCCAGAAACCTGATCTCCAGGTTCTCCCAGCATGCCTCAGTCTCTACCTGATCCAGGGCATGCTGGTTCACTCTGGCCCAAGAAGCCCTTTCCTATATAACCCAGACACTTTGGGTTCTCTCTCTCTCAGCCTCTCTCTGCCTCTCCCTGTCTGTGTCTATCTCTCTCTGCATGTGCACACACACACACTCCCTCTTGTATCCAATAAACCTGCCTTTATATATTTTTTATACTTTTATTTATTTTTAAAGGCATGTACCACCACACCTGGCAATTACAGACAGCTGTGAACTGCCATGTGGGTGCTGGGATTTGAACCTGGGTCTTTTGGAAGAGCAGCCAGTGCTCTTAATCGCTGAGCCATCTCTCTAGCCCCAGCCTGTATATATTTTAATTTGGCCTGCATTGGATCATTTTGCTGGCAGAGAGTGTACCTTAACAGAATAATACACTGCCCAGGGCAGGAGCCATTCCAACATAGCCAGAGATGAGGCTTTGTGAATACATTGGAGCCAGACCCCAAGTCCCAGTGACCCCAGGAGAGAGCGCCTCTTTCCCAGTATTTAAATGAAAGTCCCAGGGAGGACCCTGATTTCTTGAAAAAAAAAAAAACAAAAACAAAAAAACACCATTTTACATCCTGGAGCTACCCAATCCTGAGGCTTGGAGTGAGACCGGCTCCATCTGGAATCTATCTGTTGCAGGAACTCCCTGGGAACAAGCTAGGATGCTGTTGTCAACGAGCTAGCTAAGGTGTCGACTTGAAACAGGCCAAGATCCCCTGGGATGGGTGATGGCATTCATCTGTAATCCCAGCTCCTAGGAGGCTCAGGAGGAGTGCTATGATTTGAGGACCAGCCTTGGCTACATCGTGAGATCTAATACAGCCACTATATAGCAAGATCCTGTCCTTCCCACCCCTAAAAGTAGAGACTAAAGAGTCTATTTGGAGAACTGTGTCCTGTTTCATCTGGCAGGTGGTTAGTGTTGGGGTCAAGTCCATCCAGTCTGCATGGAGGGACATCTGGACTAGGCTGTGAAACATAGCTTTCAGTTATTTAAGAATAATGTCTTGGGGCTGGAGAGATGGCTCAGAGGTTAAGAGCACTGGCTGCTCTTCCAGAGGTCCTGAATTCAATTCCCAGCAACCACATAGTGGCTCACAACCATCTACAATGAGATCTGACGCCCTCTTCTGGCCTGCAGGCATATGTGGAGACAGAACACTGTATATATAATCTTAAAAAAAAAATGACGAGCCGGGCGGTGGTGGCGCACGCCTTTAATCCCAGCACTTGGGAGGCAGAGGCAGGTGGATCTTTGTGAGTTCGAGGCCAGCCTGGTCTATAAAGTGAGTCCAGGACAGCCAGGGCTACACAGAGAAACCTTGTCTCGAAAAACCAAAAAAAAAAAAAAAAAAATGACGTCTCCCTGGCTTGCCCTTCTCCCCTCCCCATGGTAATGGCTGATCTGGAGCAGTCAGTGTAGCCCCTGGGAAAATCCCAGGACAGTTCTCCCAGGTCCCTTTGCTTCCATAACACAAGAGCCCTAGTAGTTATGCCCTTGGGAAAAGGTTCAAATCCCCTGTCACAAACTTGCACTGCAATCACTTTACAGGGCAGGGTTAGACAAGTTGACCGCTTCCTGGCAGTACTTCTCTACCTGGCAAGTGTGCCTGCTTGAACTTGTGGTTCAAGCCCTTCTCTTTCAATGCTAAGTACTGAACAATTGAGCAATACTCCGACTGACATGCGTTTTTGTTTGTCTTTTGGTCGAGACAGGGTTTCTCTGTATATTAACCCTGGCTGTCCTGGACTCATTCTGTAGACCAGGCTGGCCTCAAACACACAGAGATCTGCCTGCCTCTGCCTCCTGAATGCTGGGATTAAAAGTACACACCACCATGCCCGGCCTAACATGCGTTTTCAAGACAGAATAATGAGTATTGCTCAAGATATGGAGAAATAGGAACCCTTATGAATTGTTGGGAGCCTGTTATGATGGTGTCTCTAAAAATAAACAGAATTATCCTGTGATCCAGGGTCTTGCTTGCAAGTGCCTTGTTTTGGGCCTGGGATGTAGCTCAGCTACTAGAACGTTTGCTTAGCATGCATGGAGCCCTGGATTCTAGTCCCAGGATTGTATCAACTGGGTATGGTGGCACATATCTATCTATACTCCTAATACTCAGATTATTCATTTGTGTGGGGGGCACATTTATTGATCTATTTGTGTGTGTTTACATTTATCTACTTATTTGTGTGTGTATGGGTACATGTGGAGCTTAAAAAACTTTTGCAAGTTGGATCTCTCTCTCTCTCTCTCTTTTTTTTTTTTTTTTGGTTTTTTGAGACAGGGTTTCTCTGTGTAGCCCTGCCTGTCCTGGAACTCACTCTGTAGACTAGGCTGGCCTTGAACTAGGCAGAGATCCACCTGCCTCTGCCTCCCTAGTGTTGGGACTAAAGGTGTGCACCACCACTCCTGGCTCTTTTATTTATTGTGTGTGTGTATGCATATGGAGGTCAGAGGACAACTTGTGGGAGCCTGTCCTCTCCTTCTACCATGTGGGTCCCAGTGGTTAGGCTTGTCCTGCTGAGCATCTCTGTGGCATCCACCTTGCTTTGAGGCAAGGTCTCTCTAGTGACTTCTGTCAGAGTCTCCATCATCTCTGTCATCTCTGCTTCCCACCTCACCTTTAGATGCTGACATCACATATGCTCCATCTGACTTTCACCTGGGTCCAGGGACTTGTATGGCAAACACTTTTACCTGCTGAGCCATCTTGCTGGCTCAATGTGGGGATGGGGGAACATATCAGCAAATTATAGTGTCTGGTAAGAAATTAAATCCAGAATACATAAAGTTCTAAAACTCATCTATCACAAAAAAAACCCGATTAATTTAAAGGAAGGCAATGAGCCTGGGAGATGACAAGTCCTCTTTTTTTTTTTTTTTTTTTTTGGTTTTTCAAGACAGGGTTTCTCTGTGTATCCTTGGCTGTCCTGGACTCATTTTGTAGACCAGGCTGGCCTCGAACTCACAAAGATCCGCCTGCCTCTGCCTCCCAAGTGCTGGGATTAAAGGCGTGCGCCACCACCGCCCGGCTGACAAGTCCTCTTAACCATGGATGGAGCCATTTCCCCATCTCTATCTCTACCTTATATTTGAGAGGGTCTGTCTCTCTACTGTACTTGCAGCTCAGTTTTGCCTAGACTGGTTGGCCAGTCTCCATCCTCTCTACATCTGGGCTTACAGACCCCTTCCAATGGTCTGGCTTTTACATAGGTGATCTAAACACAGGTCCTTAACTTGCACTGCAATCACTTTATCATCAGACATTTCTGAGAAAAGCACATTTATAGGATGCTTTATGAATAAAAGCTACAGTGGTGCAGAAGTTTCCAGTTTGTCAGATCAAGACTCTCTTTATAGTCCAACCGAACGCGCTTTTGGGCTGATTCATCCAAATAAGGCATGGCCACACCCACATTCCTGAGGTTCTGTGTCTAAGGCCTTAGAGCTTGAAGCCAACTCTTACAGACGCTGGTGGTGAGCTACAGAAGGATTTTCCACAGCACTGAGGATCCCGGACTCCTGCTGTGCTGCTGTTCTTTTGTTTCTGAGGCAGTCTCCCACTTACAGCTCAGACTGTCGGGAACTCACTATCCTCCTGTCTCAGTCTACCTAGAGGTGGGATGACAGGCGAGTGCCACCGTGCTGGGAAGCATCTATACTGAGTGTACACTTTATGCCTTATGTTGATATGGGAAGAGCTTGTTGTTGAGGAGGGGGAAGGGAAAAAATACAGGTGGACTCTGGCTAGGATCCTGTTTAAACAGCTTCCTCCTGGAGAAAACGCAAGATATTTTTGGAAATTGGGACATTTAAAATGTATTTCATAATCTTTAAAATGAGGGGGCTGCTTGTGCCCGTTCCCGGGAGTTTAAGAAAACGCAGGTTCTCAAAGGAACCTATCAGGAAGCGGTAGCCATTGCAGGATGCCGATACGGGTCCTGGATCTCAGCCCAGGGATGCCTGTTTATATTTCCGCAGCGAAGGCCGCACTGCTAGACCCCGCCCGACCTTGAAGGGCCGCTCGACCTTGAAGACCAGGTTTGCCTCAGTTACTCCTTCTGTGCAATGGGAAGATACGCAGGCCGGAGGCCTCGACGCGCTCCTAAGGACAGCCAGATTGCGTGGCCACCTCTCCCAACTGCCCTCGGACTCTTCCTCCAATGACCGGGCCGCAACCACCCTGTAGGAGCCTGCGGGCGGGAACCTGCCTCGGTGCGCTACAGCGCACGCGCGCCTCGCTCCCCGCCCCACCCGCGCTCGCGTCCCCCCATAGGCCCGCCGCGCCGTCACTCTGTCTGGGAAGCAGTTGTGATTGATCAAGGTCCCGGCGCGCGACCGGGCAGTGGGCGGGCCCCCAAACTGGGTATAAAAGAAGCGGCGGCCAAGCTCGTGCCGCTTTGCAGACGCCGCTGTCCCCTGTCGCTTCTTGCTGCAGCCATGGTCAACCCCACCGTGTTCTTCGACATCTCGGCCGACGGCGAGCGCTTGGGCCGCGTCTCCTTCGAGGTCGGGTGGGCGGTGGCCCTCCAGGGTGGGGTTCGGGGAGTGGTGGAAGGGAAGGCTCCCTCGGCCGACCCTCCTGAGGAGGGAGCGCGGGCGGCGGCGCCATTTCCTGACGAGGGGCCATTTTGGGAGGCCGGTGAGGCGCGGGGAGGCTGGCGGGGCGGGCGGGCGGCGGACAAAGCCGGGCGGGGCGCGGCCGTTGGGGGATGGGGACCGTCCCCTCCCCCGCCCGCCCGCCCGCCTCGGCCTGGCCGCGGGCGCACGTGGCTGCGCCCTGCGGGGCCCTGCGAGGCCGGGCGCACGTGCTTGGCGCCCCTCTCCCGTCTCGGAGCCGTTGGGCCCCGCCCTGCTCAGCTGCGGCGCCGCAGACCCGCGCCCCGCGGGCCTCTTCCGGGCCACCGCCCCCGAGCCGCCACCTTTTAGTTGGATCTGGGCAGAGACCCTGCCTAAGGTCTCAAGGACGAATGCTGGGTGAGCGGGTACGTGCTTGTTGGTGCGGGTAAATCTAGTGGTTCGTACCATTAATTCCTAATAGCAGGGTTTGGCAATAGGGCGTGCTCGAGTATGACTCGAGCGTTTCACCAGTTGGTCTGAAGCAGCCACATTTGTTTAGAAAAGCACCCCTCCGCGTCCCCCACCCCCGAGCGGAAACGGTAAAGGCCTGGCCTTTGCTGATGCCCAAGGACCGCCTCCCGTCGCAGCGATGGCGCAGCGGGGGAGGCGCCCTGGAACCTCTCCCGGTTACCCTCTGGAACAGGCATGTTATGACTGGCCACGCTGCAGTTTTACATTGACCAAGGTGGATTGCCAGTGGTTAGTTAATTAGTTTTGGAGGTGTTAAGTGGCTGCTTAAAGATCAATTGGTAATTAGATTATCCTAAGCAATTGGTGTGTTTCTTTTAAAAAAATTAAACATTCTCGTTAACCGCAGTAGGAGGCCTTAGGCAACAGTGAAATAGTACTTAGTGTCTCTGGCTAAATTATGTCTCCAGAAGCTAGCAATGGTTTGGTTTTGATGCTCTTAACGCCAAAACTAGATTTCCCCATTGCTCACCTACCACAGTGCTCGGTACATAGTAAGTAGGCACCTAAAGAGTCTCCAGCCAGCGTTTCTGTAGTTAGAGCTGATAATTGACATGGGCTCTTGTGGAAACTTGGCCTAAGCTTAGTGCTGGGCAGGAGGTTAATATCAAGTTAGCCAGAGCTTAATGGGAATGAGACAAGACCTGCAGGTCCATAGGTGAGAATAGAGATGGAGCTGCCAAGAAGGGCTTTGAATCGGTACTTGTAATGAAAAAAGTTTAAAGAGAAGCCATTAAACTATATATTCCTCTTTAGAGAAATGTAGGTGCTGCCACTACTAGGTAAGGGACCTAGATACCAAGAATTGACCCCTCACCTGATGCTTAAAGCTAAGCTGACAGGTTGACCGTGGTAGCATTTTTATTGCCAGTGACTAACAGCTTATTTACCTGATCATGCATTGTGTGTCGGCGCTTTCTTTTCAGGATTTTTAATTTTAGATTCCAACATGAAGTTAGGGGGAGGTGGTGTACATTTGAGAAGCCTGAAGTCTATTCAGAAGTAGGTGTGATGTATTAAAAGCTCTGAGTCATGGCTAAGGAGTCTGACACTATTTTAGGTCATGACCAGTTCCAGATTTTCTGCAGATTTTTGGTTCTCATGTTTCTCAACCCAACCCTGTAGAACCTTAAAGCTGTTAGGAGTGATTCTAACTAGGAATTTTAAATTATTACCAAACTGGTGTTCTCTCCTAGTGAGAATGAGAATGAATTTATGATGTACAAATCCCTAAAGCTAAGGGCATTCATGAGAATATTCACCTGTGTATTAATTGGCTGTTACTGTTTTACTTACAGCTGTTTGCAGACAAAGTTCCAAAGACAGCAGGTTGGTTTCATTTTTTTGTTTTGTTTTTTTTTTTGAGATAGGGTTTCTCTGTGTAGCCCTGGCTGTCCTGGACTCACTTTGTAGACAAGGCTGGCCTTGAACTGGCAGAGATCCATCTGCCTCTGCCTCCCGAGTGCTGGGATTAAAGGCATGTGCCACCACCGCCCGGCTGATTTCATTTTCTAAATTTAACAAGTTTCACTGATTAAAAAAAACTATTTTAGAGATGTGTGTATATGTGTGTATGTATATATATATGTGTATATATGTATATATACGTATATATATATACTTTTTTTTTAAACAGAAAACTTCCGTGCTCTGACCACTGGAGAGAAAGGGTTTGGATATAAGGGTTCCTCCTTTCACAGAATTATTCCAGGATTCATGTGCCAGGTATGAAACTGAATGAATTTTTTTAGTTCCTTTGGTTTAGGATTGAGCCAGAGTGTTTCAATTGTACTTCACCTGAGCTGATATTATACCATTTGTTTCCAGTTACCTAGTTTTTTCTTACCTGTGTATGCACATAACAGTGCTCATATGGAGGCCAGTTTTTCCTCTACCATGGGTGTCCTAGTGATTGAATTCAGTTCTTCCACATTTGGTGGCTGGCTGATCCTTTACCCACTCAGCCATCTCATTGGCCTCAGCACAGGTTTTTTTTTTATTGTTGTGAGGAGGTTTTATGTCATCCAGACTGGCATTAAACTCCTTATCTATTGATCCTCTTGCCTCTTTTCTCCTGTGTGCTGGGATTCCAGATTTGTTGGACACCAACCTTCTAAAATCTGTTCCTTGGACTGAGTGTGCCCTGTGAAGTGCCTGGCACACAAGGAACCCTCAACTCTGAGGACCTGAGTCCCAGAGCTGTAAAAAGCTGGGTGTGGTAGCACATGCTCTGATGATGTCAACCAGCCTAGCTAAAGCTTTGAGCCCCGGGCCAATAAGGCTTGGCTGAAACAAGGTGGATAACTCATGGAGAATAACAGTTGAGATCCTGTGGCTTATGTGTACATAACAACAAAAGTTAGAAATGCATAAAAGCTGTACCTTGCAGACTTTTCAGTTACATTGCCAAAGTGACAGATTTCTATCTGATGTTCACAGGGTGGTGACTTCACACGCCATAATGGCACTGGTGGCAGGTCCATCTACGGGGAGAAATTTGAGGATGAGAACTTCATCCTGAAGCATACAGGTCCTGGCATCTTGTCAATGGCAAATGCTGGACCAAATACAAACGGTTCCCAATTTTTTATCTGCACTGCCAAGACTGACTGGTAAGAAACACAGTGAATGGACCTATTTGAAAGTACAGAGCCCTGCTGAGGGGTGCTTGTTTCTTGCTTCAGTGTTCCTTTCATTCCACCTCTTAAGATAGAAGTTAAGCCAGTAAAATGCTGACTGAGTTTGTATTAGATTGTTTGGTAGCTGTTCGACCTGCCTCTAGTTGCTGATGGTGATCATTCTTTTATAGGCTGGATGGCAAGCACGTGGTCTTTGGGAAGGTGAAAGAAGGCATGAAGGTTGTGGAAGCCATGGAGTGTTTTGGGTCCAGGAATGGCAAGACCAGCAAGAAGATCACCATTTCTGACTGTGGACAACTCTAATTCTTTTGACTTGCGGGCATCTTACCCACCAGACCATTCCTTCTGTAGCTCAGGAGAGCGCCCCACCCCATCTGCTCGCAATACCCTGTAATCTCTGCTGTCACTGAAGTTCTTTGGGTTCCATATTTTCCTCATTCCCCTCCAAGTCTAGTTGTATTGCAGAGTTAAGTTTATGATTATGAATAAAAACGAAATAAGAAATGTTTGTCTTTGTACTGTTGGGGTGTTGGTATAGGTCTCTAAGCAACAGGTTAGGTTACTTGGCTATGGCAGCACTTCCTTAACCCAAGAGGTCTTAACTGCCACTGAGTATTATGGGGGGAGGAGGATAAGGAACCAGGCCTGGATAAGACATGTAGGGATTTCTGTAAATTTACATGTTTGTGGAGATCAGGATAAATGAGCCTTTGAGTGGCAGATTTGATTTGAGGTGAAGGATCAAAAGTTTTGAGTAGGATGGGGTATAAGCCTGAGAAACTGAGTTAATCCTTGAAACCCATGTGAAGATGGAAGGCCAAAGAAGACATCTGGCCAAGAAGCTAAACTTTTGGGGATGAAGAGAGGCACTTAGTGCTTTTCCAGAACACACTACCTCTAATTTAGGATCCAGGAAATCCAATGCCCTCTTCAGGACTCTTCAGGTACCTGGTACACAAGCATTGCATGCATACAAGTGAAACACTCAAGTTCTAATTTATTCTTGAGAATATTTTGACGTGTGTGTGTGTGTGTGTGTGTGTGTGTAAGCTGGAGGCTCCAGACCTCGTGGAGCTGGAGTTAGAGATGGCTGTCAGCCACTTGATGTTGGTATTGAGAACTTAACTCTGCTCCTTAAAAGTGCTCCTAATTGCTGAGCTGTCTATTCAGCTTCTAAATGTTTTTCAGTTTTGTATTCTGTAGGGGATGTCAATACATGTGGCGGTTTTGAGTAGCTTTCAGAATTTGGTTCCTTCCACCATTGTTTCCCAGGGGTTGACCTCAGGTCTTTAGGCTTGGTAGCAAGCATTTTTGCCCACTGAGTCTTGTCAGCATCTTGCCAGCCCCAATGTTTTTCATATTACCTACATCATTCTTTTAGTATCTAAGTGTTATTGGTTTCTAATTTGATTCTATTATGATCTCAGTCCTTCTATATATTATGCTAGTGTTAATGGCCTAGTCCATTCATCATTCTTTTTCTTTTAAGATGTATTTTTTTTTGTTTTGTTTTTTTTTTTTTTTGGTTTTTCGAGACAGGGTTTCTCTGAATATCTCTGGCTGTCCTGGACTCGCTTTGTAGACCAGGCTGGCCTCGAACTCACAAAGATCCACCTGCCTCTGCCTCCCAAGTGCTGGGATTAAAGGCGTGCGCCACCACCGCCCGGCAACCTACATCATTCTTTAAATGTTTTAAAAATTATCTTTGAGGTTAATTTATGCAAAAATTAACATCTTTTAACAACTCCAGAATTAACATTAACTCTAGTAATTAACATTACTAGAATTGACAGATTGACAAAAACCTACATAGACCTGGGAAAGGGGAACTCTCAGTTGAGGAACTGCCCTTCCATCAGATTGGCCTGTAGCATGTCTGGGGCATTTTCATAATTGCCAGTTGAGAGGGCTCAGCCCAGTGGTTTCTACTTGAAGCTCCTGCATTGAGTTCCTTAGCTTTCTTCCATGATGGTCAGTAAAGATGAAATAGACCCTTTCCTCCCCAAGTTGCACTTGGTTATGGTGCTCACAGCAATAGAAAGCAAAGTAGAACTGTTAATTCCCTCTTTTAGAAGTCTTTTTAACTTTAAAATTTTAAATGTATGGGTATTTTGCCTGCATATATGTGTATGCACCATGGGCATGCCTGGTGCCCAAGGAGACCAGGATAGGCCATAGGATATTTTAGGACTGGAGTTAGACAGTTGTAAATCTCCATGTGGGTCCGGAGAATCAAACCCAGGACCTCCAGAGGAACAAGTACTCTTAATCACTGAGCCATCTTTCCAGCCCTGTCTTGTCTTTTTTTTTTTTTTAAGACAGGGTTTCTCTGTGTAGCCCTGGATGTCCTGGATTTGATTTATAGACCAGGCTGGCCTCAACTCAAGAGATCTGCCTGCCTCTGTCTCCCTAGTGCTGGGATTAAAGGCGTGCGCCACCACACCCAGCAATTACAGACAGCCGTACACTGCCATGTGGGTGCTGGGATTTGAACCTGGGTCCTTTGGAAGAGCAGCCAGTGCTCTTAACCACTGAGCCATCTCTCCAGCCCTGTCTTTTTTTTTTTTTAAAGATTTTTCATTATGTTTATTTTGTATGGGGGCACATACACATGTGAGTTCAGATGTCCAAGGAGGCCAGAGAGGGTGTTGGGTCCCTTGGAGCTGGTGCCAGTTGTGAGCCACCTGGTATGGTTCTTGGGAACCATACCTGCAAGAGCAATACACACTTAACCCTGAGCTATCTCTACAGCCCTATTACTGTAAACAAATATTCCAAACAGGCTGACGAGACAGCTCAGGGTTAAGAGCATGTATTCTCGCAGAAGACCTGGATTCAGTTCTCAGTAGCCATAACCTCAGTGACTCCAGTTGCAAGGAATCCAGTGCCCACTTCTGACCTCCATGGGTACCAAGTACACATGGCTCATATACATACATGCAGACAAAAAAAATCAAGTTTTTTTGTTTAATTAAAAATAAGAGCCAGGTGGCCCTGCAGCCTTTAATCCCCAGCACCCGGGGAGGCAGAGGCAGGCAGATCTCTGAGTATGAGGCCAGCCTGATCTACAGAGCAAGTTCCCAGACACCCAGGGCTATACAGAGAAACCCTGTCTCAAAAAAGAAAACAATATTTCTTAACTCTATTAGACACCTGTAATAGCCAGGGATGCTTGGCCTCATACTTGATACAATCTAAAAACTAAACAAAAACAAAATAACTTCCTGAGGATTGAAACACAGAACCTCAAGCCAGGCATGGTGGTATAGCCTATTTTTCACCACTTTAGGAAGTAAAGACAAAATATATCAGGAGTTGGGGCTAGAGGGATGGCTCAGTGGTTAAGAGCACTGTCTGCCCTTCCAAAGGTCCAGAGTTCTATTCCTAGCAATCACATGGCGGCTCACACCATCTATAATGAAATCTGATGCGCTCTTCTGGCATGCAAGGGGGTACATGCAGATAGAGCTCTTATATATGTAAAATAAATGAATCTTTAAAAAAAAAAAATCAGCAGTTTAAGGCCAGCTTCAGCTATATGAGTTTCAGACTAGCTTAAGCCAAGTGAGACTTTGTTACACAAGGAATATTCTACCACTGTGCTATGTATGCCCCCAGCATGCTTACGTTTTTATTCTTTTTAAAATATCTATATATATATATAAAAAAAAAAAAGAAAAAAGATGTTGGCCCGAATCAGTTATTTCCTCTTTGTAATGGCAAAACCCCTCCCTCCTCCTATCATGGTGACTCAGATTCTTAGTCCTTGTGTGTATTTATGTTTGAGGGTTTTTGTTTGGTTTTGGAAATACAAGTTTTTTTTGTTTTTTTTTTTTTTTGGTTTTTCGAGACAGGGTTTCTCTGTGTAACAGCTCTGGCTGTCCTGGACTCGCTTTTGTAGACCAGGCTGGCCTCGAACTCACAGAGATCCGCCTGCCTCTGCCTCCCAAGTGCTGGGATTAAAGGCGTGCGCCAGCCACCACCGCCCGGCTGGTAATACAAGTTTAAAAAAAATTTAAAAGGTTAAGTAAGACAAGAAGAGCACTACCACTGAAGTGCTGCCTGAGTTACAGAGACCCTATCTCAACAAAACAAGGCTGTGGTGGCTTACACTTACAATCTCAACACTGAGGAGGCAGAGGCAAGAGGATCACCACAAATTTGAGGCCAGCTGGGTCTACACAATGAATTCTAAGCCAGTCAGGAGCACAGAATGAGACCTTGTCTCAAAATAAATACCCCAGACCAAAGAAAAGAGAATGAATGCCACTATTTAAAATGTTGCAGTTTGTGCCTTAAAACTTCATGATGAAATTTAAGTTCCACTGTGAAGTACTAAGAAGGCAGAAAAATACCTGACTATGGTGTTTAGAGGTATGTTTTTTGGTTTTCCTTTTTTTGTAGTCTTTATTGACTTGGAATTTACTCATTCTGAACTCACAGCCTACCTCTCCTCCCAAGTGCTGAATGCTGGGGTCAAAGGCATGCACAACCACCAGAGGTCCAAACTTAGGGGCTGGTGAGTGCTTGACAAGTAGTTAACAGATGAGTCCTGGTGGCTTTAATAAGGACAGAAAGGCCCCAGTACAAGAGAAAGCTCTTAGCCCTCATGTGACTGATGGACTGAGGGGGGATGATATGTGGGGGCTCCCCACACCAGAGGAGTAGGATAATGGGAGGGGGTAGAGGGTGAGACTGGGAGGGGTGGAGGGAGGGGGCTGTGATGGAGAAGTAACTTGAATTAGTAAATGTATATCTATCTATCTATCTATCTATATATACTTTTAAGGGTGTGCATGAAAAAAACCCAGCACTTGTTTGGGCCACAGACCCTTTGTCCAGGCCCATGTTGGGCCCGAGCATACCTACCAATTCCAGCACTATAATGCCTGACACACATTGGTTCTTTTAAGGGACATCTCTCAGATACTTGGTGCTTTTCAGATATGCATATCTGAAAACAAGTGTGGGGAGGAGAAAGGTACACAGAAGCGTTCCAGGAGCTGATAAATGGCTCCGGCGTTTTTATGAGTGTTCTTAAAGTGAACAACAATTTGCATGGTTTTGTGGAGTTTTTGGGTTAAGAGGGTAGCAAATCTTTTTCACAGGTCACTTCAGGCCACTTACAGATTTTTTTGTTTTGTTTTTTTTTTTGTTTTTCAAGCCAGGGTCTCTCTGTGTATCCTTGGCTGTCCTGTACTCACTCTGTAGACCAGGCTGGCCCTGAACTCAGAGATCCACCTGCCTCTACCTCCCAAGTGCTGGGATTAAAGGGGTACACCACCACGCCTGGCCATTACAGACAGCTGTGAACTGCCATGTGGTGCTGGGATTTGAACCCAGGTCCTTTGGAAGAACAGCCAGTGCTCTTAACTGCTGAGTCATCTCTCCAGCCCCCAGATTTTTTTTTTTAATGTGTATTGTATGGCATATGTGTGTAGCATATGTATACTGAATGCATTTGCCTGTGACAGGCAGAAGAGACCATCAGATCCCCCATGGAGCTAGAGTTACAGGAAGTTGTGAGCCACCATGTCAGGCCTGGGAACCTAACTCAGGTCTTCTGCAAAAACAGCAAGAGCTCTTCATAGCTGAGCCATCTTTCCACCTCCTGGAACGCGTGCGTATATGAACGTTTCTCCTCTCCACACTTTCCCCCCCTTTTTTCTGTGACAGGGTTTCTCTGTGTAAAAGCCCTGGCTGTCCTGGATTCTCTTTGTAGACCAGGCTGACCTTGAACTCAGAGATCTGCCTGCCTCTGCCTCCTGAGTGCTGGGATTAAAGGCATGTGCCATTATGCCTGGTTGCTGGTTGATTTTCAAAGAAAATGTTGAGTAGTCTTCCCTATCTATAGACAAAAATTCAGGGTTTGAGATGTTGCTCAGTGGGAAAAAGCCCTGGGTTCAATCCCCAGAAGCATGAAAAAAAGCTAGAAAACAATCCCGTAAATCTGAGTTTAGACAGTCTCATCTAATTCTCACCTCAGACATGTTGCTCTGGTGTTCAGTTATATTCTACTGTGTGTGAAATGGAGCTATCTATCACATCCACAAATGCCACTGTTTAGATGGGAACTCATTAGAAGAGATAAGGCTCCCAGAATGCTATGTGGCCTGGGTGGCCAGGGTCAGTGATGTCAGCCTTGCTCTTTCTAATACTGCCGATGCTGAGAGTTACCATACAGTCTGCTTAGTCCAGCCTACCCCTTTTTACATAGAATATATTTAATTCTATCATATAAACTAGGATCAACTTTGTCAACAGAAAAGTGACAAGCTACAGACAACGCAACATCAAATCAAAAGATCCATGGAAAACTAATGCCAACTGAATTATTTTTCCTTTCTTTTTTTTCCTTTGGTTTTTTTCGAGACAGGGTGTCTGTCTCTGTGTAGCCCTGGCTGACCTGGAACTTACTCTGTAGACCAGGCTGGCCTCGAACTCGTAAAGATCCACCTACCTCTGCCTCCCAAGTGCTGGGATTAAAGGCGTGCGCCACCACCGCCCAGCTTATTTTTCCTTTCTTTTTTTTTTTTTAAAGATTTATTTATTATGTATACAGTGTTCTGTCTGCAGGTATATCTGCAGGCCAGAAGAGGGCACCAGATTTCATTATGGATGGTTGTGAGCCACCATGTAGTTGCTGGGAATTGAACTCATGAGCTCTGGAAGAGCAGCCAGTGCTCTTAACCGCTGAGCCATCTCTCCAGCCCGTATTTTTCCTTTCTTGTTATAAATATACAGGAAAAATTTAAGAAAAATTTAAAATTGATAATTTTTCTATTTAGAAAAACGACTGTTATTTTTCAATTTTATTAAATAATATACTCAAATTAAGTAGCAGTTGTGAAGAGATAAGGTAGGAACCCTAATCATTTTGTTGGTTTGGTTTTTTGAGACAGGGTTTCTCTGTGTATCCCTGGCTGGAACTTGTAGTAACATTTTTTGAGAATTCTGGAATTTTGATTTCTTTAAAAAAAAACACAGAAATATGAAAATGTGCTTTCATTTTAATCCTGGGTTTAGGGATGTGGGCTGCTTCAGACTGTCCACAGCAGCTGACTGTGATTTTCCTAGTGCTCTAGCTAAAGTGTGGTTTTGTCAGCTGCAGATAATTTCTGTGGTTGTGTGACATTTAGAACTGGGAACTTTTCAGAGGGTATATAAATGCCAAGAGGCATGGTGGGTGGTTGTTAGTCATTTAGGGAGGATGGTTGCTGTTGTTAGTAACTGTGGTCAAAGAAGAAACAAAAGAAACTGGATTCAAGGATTTCTCTCTTTCCCCTCTATCCTTCTTTCTCTCCTAGGTAGTGGGGAAGAGATAAAGGTTGGGAAAAAGAAGGACCCACAAAGTAGGAAAAACCTGCTACAGTGACTTGCTCTGTAGATTAAGCTGGCCTCAGAGATCTGCCTGCTTGTGCCTCCCAAGTGCTGGGATTAAAGGTGTGTGCCACCACAAATCTGGCTAGAGAACCTTCATCTTATTTGTCTGTAAAATGAAATTTTCTATTAGATGCAAATGTAGACGTGTGAAATTAGAAAAGAACACAAATCAAATGGCCAAAAGCTTTTAAGGCAGGGTCTCACACAAGCCACAAAGGCCTTGACCTCACTATCTAGGCAAGGATGACCCAACTGAAGAGACACGTTTTCTCTGTGTAGCCTTGGCTGTCCTGGAACTCTGTAGGCCAGGTTGGCCTCAAACTTACAGATATCAGCCTGCCTCTGCCTCCCAAGTGTTGGGATTAAAGGTGTGCACCACCATCACCCAGCTAAATAATCTTATTCATATTCATGGGACTGTGGGATGATTCTGTGGTTAAGAGCACTAACTGCTCTTCCAGAGGACCTGGTTCAGTCCCCCAGCACTCACATCAGGCAGTCACAATTGCCTGTGACTCCAGTTTCTACATGCATATGGCACACAAACTCATGTAGGAACACAGACCTACATGTAACTAAAAATATCACACTGGGCGTCGTGGCACATGCCTTTAATCCCAGGACCAGGGAGGCATAAGCAGGCTGATCTCTGTGAGTTTGAGGCCAACCTGGTCTACAGAGTGAGTTCTAGGGCTACACAAAGACCTCCACAAAATATATCACTGGAGAAGCCTGTCCACAGTCCACCTGATTCAAGTTAGCACATATCCCGGCAGTCTCCTCATAGGGCCACTGGAGCCTACTCCACACGACATCTATTAACACCTCTCTAACAGGGAACTTTATTCATCCTCCTCTCATCACTCAATTCCGATCCTGAATATACACTTCTCCTTGCCTAACACCCTTGCAATAAAGATTTCTTTCTTCGTTGTTGACATGAGTTCATAAAGTTTTTCTTTCTTAATTGGATGTAATAAAGTAATAGTATATTTCTAAACTCTTACTGTATTTAAGATTCAACCTTAGCTGGTTGTGCTGGCCCATGACTTTAATCCCAGCACTCAGGAGGCAGAGGCAGGCGGATCTCTGTGAGTTCGAGGCCAGCTTGGTCTACAGAGGGAGTCCAGGACAGCCAGGGCTACGCAAAGAAACCCTGTCTCGAGAAAAAAAAAAAGATTCAACCTAACGCAGTATCAATCAAGGTGCACTACATTCCAATTTTTGCTTTAAGATTATTCTGAATAAACTAATTTGTATTTAAAATTGTAATATCCGAATTATAAAATATTTCTTTTTTTTCTTTTGAGACAGAGTCTCCTGTAGTCCAGGTTGTCCTAGAACTCAAGGGTCACTGTGAATTCTGAAGGTCCTGCCCACATCTCCTAAATGCTAGGGTTGCAGGCAACATGGCCATGCCCAGGTGTGAGAAAAGTATTTCCAGCATATCATGAAGAAATACTGAGACAAATCAATTTTGTAAAAAATGTTTTATCAATTCTATTTTTGTATAAAACACAAGGGAGAAACCTGGCCAATCAACACATGACTGTGGCCACAGGGAAAAGGACTTATCAAACTTCGAGAGTCTAAAAACATACAAGTGTTTCTTTTATCCTGTCTACAGCAATTGTCTATGCTTTTCCATTAAACTGCTTAAAAACCCCACACATCCCACTGGTATCCTCTGCCCCAGCTGCAGACAGTGAGGGTGAGCAGGTTGGTTAACTCACTTCCTAAGCAGTTTTCTGCTGTCCCTTCTTCCCAATCAGAGATTTGTGGATGTGCGGGATCACACCTGGAACGAAAATTTTAACAATTGCTATTTTAAAAAACATTCTTTATGTTTTGTTGTTTTAATGCAAAGGAAAAAAGCAATTATACAAAGGATGGAATTTATTTAAGTCTCTTTTCTCATTTGGATCCTATTAAACCCACAGGAGCCTATGAACCGTTCCACAGGAACAGTAAACGCAGCTGACTCCAGCTGTCACACGGTTCTATAAGGAATGTTCAACAGACTGTGGACCACCAGTTTACCTCGCACCTTTACAGATCCCCAGTATAGAGCCATTTCTGTCCTGCCAAGTCTATCACATAAGTAACTTCTTAGGATCATGATAATTCTCGAGCATAGTTCAAAATGTATGGGGAAATATTTTAAACCTTAGACTTGAAGTATCACACCATTCAGATAAAGAACAAGGTCAAATAAAAAAGCACTACACATGACAGGAGGACACATTCACTCGGACATTATGAAAGAGGCCTAGAGGCCCAGCTGGGGGTCAATTACCGTGCTTACTGTAGCATTTTGGAGGACTTCGCTTCATCCCCCACCACCAACAGAATTCTACTACACTTAATACTTGCGGAATTAAAATCCATATGGTTTCTAGTTAATCATTCAAACACACAGGACCACCGACCTGAATGATATATATATTAGTTAGAAATACTCTAGGCTTAATAATACATACCGCCCCCAGCTATGGTAGCCTTGATTAGTGAATCCAACTCTTCATCACCTCGGATTGCAAGCTGCAAGTGACGTGGAGTGATGCGCTTTACTTTGAGGTCTTTAGAAGCATTACCTGCCAACTCCAGCACCTACAATGCACCCATGAAATAACACAATTAGGGAAACACATTTCCAAATGCAGGATAATGGCTTTTGTAGTACCTGTACGTAACACAGTTTTTCCTGTATCACTGTATGCTTTTGTGACATTCAATACCTCCTATTAACTCCCCTCATAATCATTCCTTGCACAAACACAGAGAAACATGCAGAAATCTGCTTTTTGGGCCATGCTGTGTAGCACAGCCTGCCTTGAACTCAAGTGATCTTTGTCTCAGCCTCCTGGAGTTGGGATTAAAGATATGTGTCATTATGCCTAGTACACAAAACCAAAGGATTAGCCAAGAGTCTAAATGTGAATATTTAGAAGTGATAAATTCTGATATATTAAGGTAGTCCATTTTTACTGTCTATACAGACAATTTAGTAAGCCCATTTTCCTTAACTTCTTTAATATTCAGAAACACACAAGTTTTTTTTAGAGAAGGAAGGAATCAAGCATCCCAGGCTGGCCTTGAATGGCTTTCTGATCCTTATGGTCCCATCTCCCAAGTGTGGGGATTATAGTTATGTGCCACCACATATATGTACCTGCATAGAAATCTTTTCAAATGTGAGTTCCACAGGTCTATAAGCAATAAGCTAGAAGTCTTTTACTCTGTAGTTGAAATTTTCCTTTCCTTTCCCTTTTGTTTTTCCAGTCTTATGCATCCCAGGCTGGCCTTGTGTTTGCTATGTAGACAGGGATGACAATGAACTTCTAATCCTTCCTGCCTCCCTCTCCAAGAGCAAGAATTACAGCTATACACCACCACTCCCAATGTAGGTGGTACTGGGGACTGAACTCAGGGCTTCATGTATGCTAGGTAAGTACTCTACCAACTAAGCCGTAGTAACCCTTGCCCTATTTCAAGAAATTTCACAGTTCTAGTCAGTCACAACAATGCATGGTTGCTTTGTTTTTAGACATAGTGTCACTGTTTGGAGCTGAGGCTGGTATTTCTTCTACGTTGGTCTGTTATAATTTTGGACTACAGTGTAGTAGCTTGCCCAGCTAACACTGCATTTGTTATGTGTCTTTACCTGCATCAGCTCTACCGGCACTGCTACATCTCTGATAGAAATAACAAAAGGAACTCCACAGAGTACCCTCATTTAAGTAGAGCACAGACAATGTCGTGCATCTGAATCAAATGTTGGTTGGGCAAGTTTCAAAACCTCCCAGTGCCTTACCTCGGGCCTCTGGCTGTTCTAGGGTGAGTAGACCATACCTGATGCATACCAAGGCATTCTTGCATCAGTATACTTTGAAAGCACTTCAAAAGGATCTAGTGAAAGCCAAGACTGAAGAATGATTACCCTTGACATAAACTCTTGGATTAGGGTTCACAATTTTTTTTTTTTTTTTTAACATTGGTGTTCTGTGTGAGGGTGTCACACAGAACTAGAATTACAGATAGTTGTTAACTTCCATGTGGGTGGGTGCTGGGATTTGAACCCAGGTCCTTTGGAAGAACAGCCAGTGCTCTTAACCTCTCAGCCATCTCTCCAGCTCCCTAGGGTTCACAATTTTATTTCTACTAAATAACAAAACTGCAAATCTTTTGCTTTGTTTTTTAAGACAGGGTTTCTCTGGGTAGCCTCTTCTGTCCTAGAAGTTGCTCTG
The DNA here is from genome assembly GCA_907164525.1 of Lophiomys imhausi. Lineage (NCBI taxonomy): Eukaryota > Metazoa > Chordata > Mammalia > Rodentia > Muridae > Lophiomys > Lophiomys imhausi. The sequence continues at coordinate 1,060,557 of CAJQZJ010037469.1, forward strand.
TAGACTAGGCTTGTCCCAAACTCAGAGATCCACCTGCCTCTATCTCTAAGTTGCTGGGATTAAAGGCATGAGCTATCACTACCAGGTCAAAATTCCAGATGTAAATATCTAGAACATGCTGATTTTAAAAAAATCTGTTTATGTAGAACCTGTGTTTTTACTGAACTAGTGGACAAAGACATAAAGACAGGTGCCAAACTAAACTCCTTTTTGCAATACAGAATCCATGGTTCATTTCGAGTTTTGATACATATAAGACATGATACTTAAGACAGCTCAAAATGATGATGGCATTGTACTGATAATCAGGCTGGATCTAAGAATAAAGGGGGTGATAACTTAAAAGCATAAAAAATTTAAAATACAGGGCCTCACATAGCAATCTATGTACCTGCCCTCTCACTGAGCAGTATCTGTTTTTGTTTTTGAGACAGGGTTTCTCCCACTTTACAGACCAGGCTGGCCTTGAACTCACAGAGATTTATTTGCCTGCCTCTGCTTCCTGAGTGCTGGGATTAAAGGTGCCCAGTTTACTGAGCTGTGGTTGTAGGGATTTCAATGCTACCCTAAAAAATTTAGCCAGCTAGCTGTGAGTGAAACATGTTATCTCAGTCACTTGAAACAGGACTACAAGTCTAATGCCAGCTGGGGCAGCCTACAAGACTGCCTCAAAGAAACAAAGTATGGGACTGGCAAGGTGGTTCAGTGGTTAAGAACACTGGCTGCTCTTCCAGAGGATCCTGGTTCAATTCCCAGCACCCACATGGTGGATCATAGCTATCCTTAACTCCAGACTCAGAGTATATGACACCCTCTTCTGGTTTCTAGACATGTAAGAAGGTAAAACACCCAAATACATAAAATATTAAAACAAAACCCCCAAAGAACTAGAGATGTAGGTCAGTGTAGAGTGGTTCCCTAACTCAGAAGGTCTTGGGTTTGATCCTAAGTACTACAAAGAAAATGTAACTGAAAATAGGAATGCAGGAAGACCTCAGACAGTGTGAGTTATAAATTTCTGTGTGGCACAGCACTAGTGAATGAAAATGTGTATCTCTATAGACTACAGGGAACTGAAATCTGAGACAGGATCAAAGAGAAAAGCATCTCAACATTATCAAAATGCCCCCATGAAACCTCTGGCTCATAACACAGCACAGCTGCAACTACCCATGATCCTAAGTTAAATCTTGAGCAGCATAATGACATAAAGGCAACGACAGCTGAACACTCACATTGTTCAGCTTTGTTCCCTATCACATCTTCCCCAGTCAAGAACCTTCTGCTCTGCCTGGCTATCTCTACTGTCTGAATTGCTTGCTACTCAATTACTTCCCTGGTTTGGAATGTAGCTACCAGCATTTCATGCCTTCCTATTAGTTTTCCACAGGAGGGCTAAAGATAGGGAGAGTGGTGGTCTAGGACCCTCATATTAAGAAGTCTTGCCAGCCAGGCAGTGGTGGTACACCCCTTTAATCCCAGCACTCAGGAAGCAGAGGCAGAGGCAGGCGGATCTCTGAGTTCGAGCCTAGCCTAGTCTACAGAGTGAGTTCTAAGGCAGCCAGAGAGATCCTGTCTTGAAAAAACAACAAAACAAAATTCTTGCCAAAGTAACTCACTTCACTGAGATGTGCATGAAGCTAATTTGTAACCCTGAGAGGAAGTCACCTACTGCTTCAGAAGGTACTTGATTTTTATAGTCTGTTTTTTTTGTTGTTTTTGAACAGGGTCTCTCTAAATAGCCCAGGATGGCCTCTAACTCACGATCTTCCTATCTCAGCCTCCTGAATGGTACCATTACAAGTATGTGAAACTATGCCTGGCAATATCATTCTATTATGAATATTCATAAACTAAGAAGTTATGTTGTAATTTCACAAATAATGGCCCTCAGTTTTTTTGTTTTGTTTTATTTTGAGAAAGAGTGTCATGTACCCCAGGATGGCTCTAAATTCACTTATGTAACCAAGATGACCGGAGTTCCTGATCCTCCTGCCTCCACCCATTTTGTGTGTGTGTGGGGGGGGGGGGAGGGATTGTTCCAGACAGGGTTTCTCTGTGTATCCCTGGCTGTCCTGGACTCACTTTGTAGACCAGGTTGGCCTTGAACTCAAAAATTAGCCTGCCTCTGCCTCCCAAGTGCTGGGATTAAAGGCATGCGCCACCATGCCTGGCTACCTGCCTCCACTTCTTAAGTGTTGGGATTACACTATCCCTAGTTTATGTGGCGTTGGGGAACAAATCCAGGGCTTCATGCATGTTATGTTAGTAGCCTAGAACACTGCCAACTGACTAACATATACTTCTCATAGTTCACTTAATTAGAACAATATTCTTTATCATGTCACTTAAAATTGTTGTTTGCTGGCCCTCATTTTAATATAAACGAACAAACAACCCCAAACAAACAAAACCAAGTACACCAAGACTCTTTAAAATTGGCACAGAGGATAACTTGATGAGATTTCCAATCAGAGTTTCCTTGTCTCTACCAAACCAAATCAACAACAAAAACCCTCCTCAAACTAAGCAGAACACAGAACAAGTTCCAGGCCAGCATGATCTGCTTTCTCAAGAAAAGCAAAACAGAAGGAAAAAAAGGAAGCAGCCAGTGTGGAGGTATATTTCTGGAACTCCAGTACTCATAAGTTCAAGGTCATCCTCTGGTATACTGGAGTCTGGGGCTAGACTGGATGATATGAGGCTCAAAAAAACCAAACCAAACCAAAAACAACCCTGAAGTGGCCAGGCAGTGATGGCACACATCTTTAATCTCAGCACTCAGGAGGCAGAGGCAGGCAGATCTCTGTGGGTTCCAGGCCAGCCTGGTCTACAGAGCGATTTCCAGGACAGTCAGGGTGATTGATTACACAGAGAAACCTGCCTCAAAAAAACAAAAGAAACTCAAACAAAAGTGCATTCATCTCTTTAGAAGTATTCTCCATGGCAATCTCAGTCATTTGGCTTAGGGCAACCCTTTGGATCCCCGCACAGGACGGGCATGCCCCACAAACCTCAGCCGTGAGGTACTCCAGAATTGCAGCGCTGTACACAGCAGCAGTGGCACCCACTCGTCCGTGGCTTGTGGTGCGAGTCTTCAAGTGCCTGTGGATGCGGCCCACAGGAAACTGAAAAAGAAGTGTCTTGTTGGGAAGCACTGCAGAGTTTTGACAATACATGGTTGAGTCTAACTGAAGCCTTAGTGATCTTACAAGCCAAATCTACTTGGTAATGAACAGTCATGGGGCCTAAAGTGCTGTGATCAGCCTCAAATCTTCAATGTCTGGACAATAGTTCCCCTGTAAAATGATAACTAACCACGCTGTTATCAATTACATGTCCAACACAGCCCAGTAATCACAATCACTATCTAATCAATTCTTTCACATAAAAGCCATATGACTTTGAACCTCCACCATTCTCCTCTGACCCTAACTATTCTTCCCTCAATTTCAAAAGGTTACCTGATAGCTAAGGAAAATCAATCCCACTCTTTTCTTGTGATGTTTTCCTTCTAAGAAAGTAATTTCCCATTTCCAAAGTATCCTAACCCTACTTACTTGTACTCCCTAGTTTTCTTGCTTATGTATCTGTTCTAGTTCTGGGGTGTTGGTAATACATCCCAGGGCACATGCTAAGTAGCTCAACTACAGAGCTACATACAATCCAGGACACCACTCTCCTATCACTTTATTGCCTCATCATTCCAACAACTCCAATTTCTTCCTTTCTGGTAGCCTTCTAGGTACCTGTTTTTCAAAAGCAAAATTCAAAAACAAATCCTGAAACCCTTTTATATGCTTTTTTTTTTTTTTTTAAAGATAGGGTTTCTGTGTAGCCCTGGCTGTCCTTGAACTCATTCTGTAGACCACGTTGGCCTCAAACTCAAGAGGTCAGCTTGTCTCTGCCTCCCAAGTGCTGGGATTAAAAGTCTGCACACCACCACCTGGCTTATGTGTATTTATTTACTTGTCTAAGAAAGGGTTACATCTCAAGACTGGCTTTAATTCTCCATACTCTTGCCATAGTATCTGTAGCACTGGTTTTATAGGTATGTGCTATAGCGCCTCTGCCGCCGCCGCCACCAGTACCCTGAAATGTGGGCATCTATTAACAGACTGTACCTCCAGCTCCTGGGGATTCAATGTCCTCTTCTGGCCTCCCTGGATACACATACATACACATACACACACACACACACACACACACACACACACACACACACACACACGATAAAAAATTAAAATAAGATATTTTAGGGCTGGAGAGGTGGCTCAGAGGTTAAGAGCACTGGCTGTTCTTCCCAAGGTCCTGAGTTCAATTCCCAGCAACCACATGGTGGCTCACAGCCATCTACATTGAGATCTGCCCGGGCATATATGTAGAGCAAATACTGTATACATAATAAATAAATAAAAAATGTAAAAAAAAAAAGATATTTTAGTATAACTTAACAGAATTTAAAAACATGCATGTATTTGCCCCTAGAGGCATTGCAGATGTGGCTGCTGTGTCACATGTGCATCAGTAGGTGGCAGAGAGGAGAGAGGCTATGTCTACATTCAGTGTTCTGACCTATGAACATCTGAATGAACAGTAGCCTAACATTGGGGGGTAGGGGAGCAAGCTGGATACCAACACCACTTCAGCAGCATGGGGCCTGGAAGGGGAGCTAATCTGTGCCAATCACCAGTTGTCTAGTGATGGGGTAATGTTAAGCATTCTAAATGTTAATTAACTAGTCCTGCTTGCTGTCTGTTACTTACATTGTCTCTGATTGGTTGAATAAAATGCTGAGGCCTGAGATTGGACAAAGACAAAGATAGATGGGACTAAGGTACGAGGGCTTCTGAGACAGAGAGCATCTTGGGAAGAAAAAGCCAGGAGCAGGAAGGAGGAGGACACATGCCATGGGTTAAGATTAAAGAAGATCATTCCACGTGGTCTGGAACATTGACATAACATGGAGAATAGCAATCCAAAGGGACGTGTGTTTCTATGGGACCGTATTTAGGAAACAGAATTATGAACTAGCTTAAATGGGCTAAGATTGCACAATTCAGGCCAAGGCTTATTAAATTCCATGTGGTGTCTGTGTACTCATTTATAATGGTGGGTTAAGGATTAACACTGCCAACCTGTTAAATATAATATAAATACTAGTAAATAATTTAATTAGCCATTATTTTTTCTACAGTCTAGTACCAGGTAAGCACCAGATGGGCTCCCAGGACAGGAAGCCAGCCAGAGATTAAGAGGAGCCCTGCCTTTGTCTGCTTTCTGGTGGTATTATCAAGGGAGTGATCACCTCCCACCTCCCCTCCCTTTGGCCCTCACCACCAGTGGTGGACAGGAGATCTGGCCCTAATGGGGTCACAAGAGCACAAGAGTTGTCCTAGCCCCACATACGCTGCAGCACTTGGGAGAGCAGGCTCTGCAAGTGGAGGCTGAAGGCCCAGAACCAGGGCTTTGAGTTGGCCCACCCCAACATACACCTGCTAGATGAACTGCTGGAGTGCATGACGAGGTCAGTTCCACAGACCCAAAACTATAGGATCTCCACGACACAGGACAGCAACAGCATCTCTTAGAGGAATCCCAGTGAGGTTCCAGTATGACAAAGTAGCAGAAGCCAGAAGCCTTTACCAGACCAAGGAGGCGTTATAATGAACATTTGCAAGGAAAAACGTGTGGACAAAAGGGAATATTGTGGGACACAGTGAGACACACTACAGCTTCCACAATGATATATATGTTTAATGTGGGGAGAGGTTGCAAGGGTGGAGGGTGGGTCTGAGGGGAGGTGAGAGATGAGAGAGAACAGAGTGAATGATGTGAAATTAACAAAAAAAAAGAGAAAAACAAAAAAAAACAAAGCAAACCAACAACAGCAACAACAACAAAAACCTCTAACTGGGCAGCAGTGGTGCACATCTTTAATCCTAGCACTTGGGGGACAGAGTCAGGCTGACTTCTGAGTTCCAGGATAGTCAAGGCCACACAGAGAAACCCTGTCTCTAAAAACAGAGAGAGAAGAGAAAGAGAGAGACAGGTGCCCACATGAGTGCAGGGAAGTCCTCTAGAAGACTCAGAAAGTGCTCTTGTTTTTTGTTTTAAGATTTTTTTATTTACTTATTTTTACGAGTGCTTTATCTGCAAGTACACCTACAGCCAGAAGAGGGTATCAGGTCACATTGTGGATGGTTGTGAGCCACCATGTGGTTGCTGGGAATTGAACTCAGGACCTCTGGAAGAACAGTCAGTGCTCTTAACGGCTGAACCATCTCTCCAGACCTCAGCAAATGCTCTTAATCACTTAATCTCTCTAGACCCCTACTTACTTATCTATGTCAGCCAGAGGACAACTTGCAGAAGTTGGACATCTCCCTCTGCCATTTGGGTCCTGGGTACTAAGGCATTTGGAGGTAGCTTTACATGTTAGTTCCTCTCATCAGCCCTTTTTTTTTTGTTTTTGTTTATTTCTTAAACCAATGCAATAACTCCTAGCTGAGTATTGTCACAGTTTAAAATCATTTGAAATAAATTTTGAGAATTTGAGTAGTGCACTAAAATATGTAATGTATGTTTTAAAGCTAAATTCCCAGACTGTAGAAGATGACTCGGTGGTTAACAGCACACACTGCCCTTGGAGAGGATCACAACAGCTCTATGACGTATATGTACCTCCAGTCCCAGGGTATCTGATGCCCTCTCTGGCCTCCTCGAGCAGTGCACATACGCACAGACACACATCCAAGCGAAACACCCACACATGCAAAATAAAGACAAATAAATCTTTAAGAAATAAAAGTGTTTCTTGGCCTGGGGATGTAGATCAGTACTTGCCTAGAATGTGTAAGACTGGGTCTATTATTATTTTTTAAGACGTATTTATTTTTAGTCAGCTGGTGAGTGAAGCATACCTTTAATCCCAGCACTTGGGAGGCAGAGGCAGGCACATCTCTGAGTTCAAGACCAGCCTGGTCTACAGAGTGAGTTCCAGGACAGCCAGGGCTACCTAGAGAAGCCCTGCTTCAAAAAAAAAAAAAAAAGATTTATTTATTTTTATTTTATATGTATGAGTATTTATGTCTGTTCACTACCTGTGTGCCTGGTGCTCAAAGATGTCAGCACAGAATGTTGGATCCCCTGGAAATGGAGTTACAGATGATTGTGAGCTGCCATATGGATTCTGGGAATCAAATCCAGGTCCTCTAGTAGAACAGTAAGAGCTCTTAACCACTGAACCAACTCTCCAGCCCCTTCTTAAAGTATTCCTTATGTGTAGAGAATGATTTAATTTTTACTCATCTGGAAAATGAGTCTGTAGGTTAAAGCTGTAACAATTCACATACAAGGAATTTGAAAACACTTGGGAGTTTAGAGCATACCCCTCGGTCTACAATGGAGGCTGTTTGGGAAATATTCAGAGAATAGTGGAGTATCCAATATTGGCCGCCAGTTCAATTCTATCCTGAAAGTCAATGAACCATTATAAACATTCTCAAAAGGAAAACTAGAACATACTCACTTAAGGATTATAACAATGAAGAACATGTATATTAAAAAAGAACAGGTATATTAAAAAAAGATTTAAGCTGGGCGTGGTAGTGTACACTTTTAATCCCAGCACTCAGGAGGTAGAGGCAGGTGGATCTCTGTGAGCAGTTTAAGGCCAGCCTGGTCTACAAAGTGAGCCCAGGACAACCAGTGCTACAGAGAGAAACCCTGTCTCGAAACACCCCCCCCCCCCAAAAAAAAAAGATTTAAAGTATATGTGGGTCTGTGTGTGGGTATGAGATGTACCAAATCCCCCTGGAGCAGGTGTTATAGTGGGTTGGGACCCTTCCAATATAGGCGCTGGAAACTGAACATATGTGTTCTACAAGACCAGTATACATTCCTTTTTCTTTTGGTTTTTTGAGACAGGGGTTTTCTGTATAGCCCTGGCTGTCCTGCTCTGTAGAACAGGCTGGCCTCAAACTCAAAAGAGATCTGCCTGCCTTAGCCTCCTGGGTGGTCACCACCAACATTCAGTTACAAGAGCAGCACACATTCTTAACTGCCAATTCAGCATTCCAGGCTAGAAACAGATACTACCAGGGGGGAAAAAAATCACCAAATTCATTAAGACATCTTGTTCTATTATAAAATACAAATTAATGGCTTATTTCATGACTTAAATTTTAAGCAGTTAATCTCACACTCAAGGTCTATCATAATAAAAGGACATTTCTGTAACTAATGAAACATTTCTGGGTCATGAATTGCAAAGGTAAAGAAAACAATGAGTTGTGACAGAGTAAGTTTATTCATTACCTGTAGCCCAGCTCTCTGTGAGCGAGATACCGCCTTGGCCTTGGCCTTCCCACTATCTTTTCCAGCTTTGCCTCCAGCCTAGATGAAAACAATTTGGAGTTGAAAATGTTACCTCAAAAAAAAAAAAAAGTCATGAAACAAAATTTCTAGTTTTATTTTGTGCAAAAATATCTAGTAAATAATTAAAAACTTAAGATAACTAGGTGATCTCCTGCCTCACTGCAAATACATATTTCCTTTTATTAACATATTAGAAAATCAAACACTTATTCAAAGTTTAAGATATCTATAAATTTAGACATTCTGCAAATTTCTGATTCATCATGTAAGTTTCATATAGTTCAGAAACATTTAACTTTTTTGTTTTGTTTTTTAGACAGGGTTTCTCTGTGTAGCCTTAGCTGTCCTGGAACTTACTCTGTAGACCTGGCCTCGAAGTCGGAGATCACCCTGCCTCTGGCTCCTGACTGCTGGGATTAAAAGCATGTGCCACCATGGCCCAGTTAATATTTAACTTTTTAAAAAGTCACCATAACATTTCCATAGAAAATTGAGACATAAGCTCTTCTGAGAAGAAAAACAAGCATGTTATCAAAAGTTAGGCTAACCAAAACAATACTGAAAAAAAGTGAATGGTGTGCCTCGGGCTCTAGCAATTCCTTTTCTAGTTATTAAGTCTCAAACAGTTCTTTGTAGAGCTATGTCCATGTTCACAGCTGCATTATTTATAACAGCCAAACAGAATCAGTTAGTGTAACAGACTGAACTGAAGCCTTGGTTCCTAGATGGTAGCACTCTTTAGGTGGTGAGACAGAAATGAAGGATGTTGATCACTGGGAGTATGTCCTTACAGAGTATATTATCCTTGGCTGCTTCCTGTTTCATTCTCTGTTTCCTGGATGGCCATGAAGTAAACACATTTTTGCTATTATAATGCTTTGCCCAAGAATATGGGGCCAAGTGAACATGGACTGAATCATCTAAAACCACGAGGCAAAGTCATTTCTGTTTTTTTTTTTTTTTTTTTTTAACCTTTTTGTCAAGCACTTGGTCATGGTGACAAGAAAAGTAAGTAATAAAGAAATTTGGTACCAGGAGTGGGGTTACTGCCATGACCTGTGGTTCTTAAGCTTCTGGAACTGGTTTACAGGATGAATGTGGAAGAGTTTGGAGATGTGGGCTAAAGAAGCCCTGGGATGTTATAAGCAAAATTCAACCATCAATTTTGATGAGAGCACAGAAGAATATAGAGCACACTTAAAAATACACAATGAAGATAATAAAGGAATTCAGATGGGAACAAAGATTCCATTGGGAAACATACTAAGATGTTGCATACTATAATGTCCCATTCATATTTATTTTTTATTTTATTTTATTTGTTTTTTTGAGACAGGGTTTCTCTGTGTATCCTTGGCTGTTCTGGACTCACTTTGTAGACCAGGCTGGCCTTGAACTCACAGAGATCCACCTGCCTCTGCCTCCCGAGTGCTGGGATTAAAGGCCTGTGCCATCACGCTGGGCAATTAGACAGCTTGTGAACTGCCATGTGGTTGTTGGGATTTGAACCCAGGTCCTTTGGAAGAACAGCCAGTGTTCTTAACTGCTGAGCCATATCTCCAGCTCCCCATTCATATTATAATTGTCTATATTTTGCATATGTCCTGAAACTTTGTGGGAAGCTGAATTTAGAGGTGTCACATTAGTGAATTTAGGGAAGGAACTTTAGGACTGTGCAGCACCCAAGATTAGGTATTGCCATTGTTAGCTGCTATGAACAAAGATTAGGAGCTAAAAGCTCAACATTTTTTATTTATTTATTTTAATTTCATGTGCATTAACATTTTGCCTACATGTATGTCTGTATGAGGATATTAGATCCCCTGGAACTGGAGTTACAGACAGTTGTGTGCTGCCATCTGGGTGCTGGTAATTGAACCCAGGTCCTCTGGAAGAGTAGTGTGTGCTCTTAACTGCTGAGCCATCTCTCCAGCCCTCAACATTTTTTAAATAAAAAAAAATTTAAAATATTAATTTTATCCTTTTATATGTGTATTATGCCTGCATGTATGTCTGTACACCATATGTATGTGTGGTACCCACAAAAGTCAGAAGAAGGCGGTGGATTCCCAGGAACTGGTTGTGAGCTGCTATGTGAGTGCTGAGAATTGAACCTGGATCCTCTGAATAGCAATGCTCTTAACCACTGAGCTACCAGTCCAGCAGAATGATAAAAACCACTGTTGGCTACAAAAGAATGAGTTAAGCAGTGAGCAAGGAGAATGTGGTTGTTAGAAAGACATCATCAGGGCTGGAGAGATGGCTCAGCGGTTAAGAGCACTGGCTGCTCTTCCAGAGGTCATGAGTTCAATTCCCAGCAACCACATGGTGGCTCACAACCATCCATAATGAAATCTGGTGCCCTCTTCTGGCCTGCAGATATACCTGCAGACAGACCACTGTATACATAATAAATAAATCTTGGAAAAAAAAAAAAGACATCATCAAAGATATACCAAAGCCCAAGTGGGCAGCACAGCCTATGTTCCCACCATTCCACAGCCTGAGGCGGGACTTTTGTGAGTGAGAGGCCAGCCTGAGTTACATACACAGTTAAGTTAGGCTCCTGTGGTGGTCGGGTCTGGGAGAGCACATGTTAAACAACTACTTTCAAAACACAGGTTTGTAGGGAGGTAGATAAATTAGATTTAGAAAATATATAGGGGTTTCTGATAGTCTCTCTTTTTTTTTTTTTTCGAGACAGGGTTTCTCTGTGTAGCTCTGGCTGTCCTGGACTCGCTTTGTAGACCAGGCTGGCCTTGAACTCACAGAGATCCGCCTGCCTCTGCCTCCCAAGTGCTGGGATTAAAGGCGTGCGCCACCACCGCCCGGCTCTGATAGTCTCTTAATTCGGGGCATGAAGATCAACTTGGCTGTGAGCGATTAGTTTATCAGCTTGTGGAAAAACAAGGTTGAAGTCAGGAAAACCAGGAAAGACTTAATAGATTTAAGAAACAAAGTATCGCCGGGCGGTGGTGGCGCATGCCTTTAATCCCAGCACTTGGGAGGCAGAGGCAGGCGGATCTCTGTGAGTTCGAGGCCAGCCTGGTCTACAAAGCGAGTCCAAGACAGCCAGAGATATTCAGAGAAACCCTGTCTCGAAAAGCCAAAAAAAAAAAAAAAAAAAAAAAGAAACAAAGTATCTGGCCTGGCATTGTTTTCAGCTGCTAAGTGGGCGGAGCCCAAATTAAGCTGAAACAGAGTTCCTCCTATTTAAGGACAGTGCATGGAGTCCCATCAAAAAGAAGAGGCCCCTGATGCTAGAGAGCTCCGAGAGTCCTGCTGAAAAAAGTGCTGGCCATCATTTGATGGCCAGATCTCCCTGAGGCAGAAAGAAGCTGGTGAGCAAAGAAAGCCTGAGCAAGACACCAATAGGCCAAGGACTAAACCCTGTGGCTCAGCTTTTGCCTAGATGGGTTTGATCTGTCCCAACAGTGGCCTAAACGAAACTGTGGCTGGCTTTAAGGACTGAGGCAGAGTTGCTGATGCGAAGGGGCTGGGGTCTCCCAGAGAGAAGAACGCCTTAAGCCTTATTTAAGGTAAGACTGTGTGTGATAGCCAACTTACCCTGATGAACCTGCATCAGAGATCCAGAAAAAGGACTGCTAAGTGCGTTAAAGAATCTACAACAAAAACTGTGTTCCTGATGACTGAGGGCCTGCCCCAGAGACTGTATCCTTCTAAAAGGTTAGGAAAATAGTTATCAATGGGATTAGTGGATAGGTTAAAGGGATTGTAGGAATTTTAGGGTTAATAGTTAAGAAACTGTTAATATTTGTTATAGGTGAATATAGTTAATAAATAATAATTTTAAAAAGTTCGGTAACACAGGTTCTGGATATCTTTTAAAAATATAACAACAAAAGCAAGCCTTACAAGAACAGACAATAAATTGCTACCTACCCTAACCTCCCAAACCATACATATTCTTTTAACTTTACATTTAAACTAGTTGATGACTGAAAAATAGAAAATGGAAATAGAACTAGAAACAGAAAATGCAGATGGCTCAGCCAGCAGAGGTGATTGGCACTAGGCAGACCACCTCCACTCAGTCCCTGAGATTCACTTGTTGGGAGACAGACTCTGGCAATTGTCCTGACTTCCATAAGCCCAGCCACACACATACACAATAAATACATACTTAAAAAAGTGAAACAAGCCGGGCGGTGGTGGCGCACGCCTTTAATCCCAGCACTTGGGAGGCAGAGGCAGGCGGATCTTTGTGAGTTCGAGGCCAGCCTGGTCTACAAAGCGAGTCCAGGACAGCCAGAGATATTCAGAGAAACCCTGTCTAAAAAAACCAAAAAAAAAAAAAAAAAAAAGTGAAACAAGGGGCTGAAGAGATGGCTCAGCAGTTAAGAGTACTAGCTGTTCTTCCAGAGGACCTGGGTTCAAATCCCAGCACCTACATGGTAGCTCACAATTGTCTGTAACCCAAGGTCCAGTGGTTCCAACTCCCTCACACATATATACCTGTATGCCAAACACCAAATGTACATAATAATAAATAAAATGCCAGATGTGGATTGTGTTGATAAATTCTTAAAAAGAAAAAAGAAGTGAAATAATACAAAATTTCTTATCCTAAAAATTGTGATAGTTTGGGCTAGGCTTCTTGGTTTCAAAGTTTATATACAGGAAAAGGAGCACATTGAAATATATTTTCACTCCTAAAAAAGTTGAAAACTGAATACCTTCCTATTATTCTAATGGACACACTTTTACTTCCTGACAATTTAAAAAATCTTTACCACAGGCAAAGTACACACGTCCAGTATTTTTTATGTTAAGTTCATGCTTATATACTTTGAAATGGATATTGAAAACCTATTACTGGAATTTTTAAGAAACAAAAACAAGGATCATGAAAATCAACTGCTGAGCAAAGTCATTTCTTTACAAAGAAGTGAATCATGCTGCTTGTCAGAGTGCTTCCCCAGTCACCATACAACTACAAATGACAAAACTTTTCTACTTCAAAGTTTGAGAATTTTATAGTCCAAAGTTGGATAATTTCCATTAGCCAATCTGTTTATAGTCGATCTGTTAAAGACCTCACGCATCATTATCAACACGAGACAAATTATATTAATTTACTAAAAGTTTGCTCTCAGGAGACAAGGACACAAGTGAACTTCAGTTAAGGAGTACTGTCTACAAAACACCCCCAACGCGTGCTAACCAGGAGTGTTAGGGAGAAGTAAAATTTAGAGTGCTAGGATGTAACTGCTCACCAGGATTGACCAGCCAACCATCAGACTCCATTCCCACGACAAAGGAGATGGCACTGATTTATGACCAGCAGTTAGGCCCAGATTCCCATACTCAAAGACAAGCCCTTAGCACAGCTGAAGCAGGCAGAGCAGGCTTGGTTACAACCATCATTAGGCATTGCTCTGCCATTTACTCCCCTGGGCTCTTATCAGGGAAAACGTAATTCTGCCAGGTGGGCAATTTGACCCTGGGTAACAACTACTCGAAAAAGAACAACACTGGGGTACTTAAAATAATCCTGGCAGCCGGACATGGTGGCGCACGCCTTTAATCCCAGCACTCGGGAGGTAAAGGCAGGTGGATCTCCGTGACTTCAAGGCCAGCCTGGTCTACAAAGTGAGTCCGGGACAGCCAGGGGCACACAGAGAAACCCTGTCTCTGGGGGAAAAAAATCCTGGCAATATGCAGTATTTTTGCCGTGTAAATCTGCCTAAGTCGCTAGACTTGCAATCTCCTGTCTCTGCTTAACTTGCTCGAAGTGTAACCTGGGAACTGAAAAGAGATTTCACGGTGACAGTATCTGTAGAACGCACATGCCTAAAATGTACCTTAATTAGTAAGATCTTTGGATGGAGGCCGGCTATTGCTTGGGTGTTAGCCCAACCGGACAAGCGTCATTAAACAGCTTTTCCTTAATCTCTAAGTGTGTGGAGAGATTCCTTATTGGGAAGGCATATTATTTCTATAACAGTGAAAAGACACTTCAAACAGGGATACCGATTTATCAATTCAATTCCAAAACCGTAGCGTCACTCCCCTTAACAATCTTGATTCAATGCATAGGTTTCCGTTGCTTTTAGCACTTTCTCCTTTCCCCTCGATTTTAGAATGGGACTAAAGTTTTACTCACTTTCCTTCTTTAGAAGCCGCTTTCAACTAGATTCAAACTGAAGAAAAGATACTTTAAGACGAAGCCATGTGAATAAACACCCATTGCAAAGAAGTCGGGGAAATAACCGGCAAACCGCGAACGGACCGAGCGGTTCTGGTGGGCAGGATCAGAACTCCTCCGAGCCTCGGCACCGGCATTACGTAACTCCAAAGCCGCCGAGGACTCGGGACTCGCACGGCTGCAGCCCGGACCTCCTCCGTGCGCCGCAGAACCCGCCCCCCTGCTTCAGCCTTCCCAGTCCGGGCGCGGCGGAGTCCGGAACAGCCGGCGCTCCGGCCGGGCCGTGCGACACCGCCCACTCCCGGCTCCACAGGCGGAGGCGCCGTCCAGGGCTTCCGCGCGCCGACTCCCCGCGCGACCCCGCACTCACCATGGTCTCGGCCGCGCGACGCTCACCGTCGCCCGCGCCGCCGCCGCTCTCGCAGCCGGACCGCCGCCGCCAGAGCCGGACAATGCCCCGGGCCCGCCTCGCGCCGCCGCCACCAATAGCCGCTCACGTTGCTTGTTTGAACCTTGGGGGCGGGCCAATTGTCCTTCTCCTTCTAGCCATAACCCCGCCCTCCCGGTACCGCCTCCCTAACGGCTGTTTGTTTTTGCACACGACACTTGGGAGGCGGGACCTCCGACACCAGCATTGACGCGCTCTCCGCCTCACTGCTTGCTCGGAGTTGTGGTGAACGGAAGAACGAACCAATCAGAGTTGGGTAAAGCCAATGAAAACATCGCCCGCAGCACCGCAGGCTGGAGGCTGGGAACAACAGCACAATGAGCCAATGGACTGGGGTGGCTGGGCGTTGCTGTGCCTTTCCCGCCCATTCCGAAGCGCTCTTAGTTTGCTTTGTTTTTCTTCTGTTAGAAGTTTAGGAGAAACGTCCAAGCTAGCACAGAAGAAAAGGTCTGAAGTACCTTCGTGCGGAAGATGTTGTGGAAAATTTAGGAATATGTGTGAATCGCACTGGGCACGTAATTAAATTCTCTTGCTGTCGCCAACCCGTTCACACAACTTTAAAAGGCTTCGTTATTTTTGTTGTCATCGTTGAACCCGGGCGATTTGAGAGAGCCGCGTCCTTTTCTCAGCTGGAGAAGTGAACTTAGGCGAACGTAGTCATTTGCACACAGCCCATCAGAATCGTTGGAGTTTATTCTGGTTTCCAGCTTCAAACGTTTATTCTTTTCGCAATAGGAAGCACAAACTTAGTTACAGGAGTTGTGAGCAAAATAGTTATCTACTTTTTTTTTTTTTTCTGTTTTGAGACTTCGTTCTCGTGTTTGGATTTTCCCAAGCCACTTTTAGAAATTTACCTCCAGGTAGACAATGCCATTCCCAAAATTTGAGTTATGTTTCTTTTGACGGGGATTGTGAAGCAACCTGGAGGAAATGAGTCTTTACGAATTAGTTCACTAGACAATACTCTGTTTAATTCCTACTCATTTGTGTTTCATACCATATGAGTGAAAATATTGGTCTACCAAGGAATGGTATTACCAGTGTACCAATTGTCATTATATTTCTATAAAGACAGACTCCAAATCATTAGCACAATATTGAAGGACTTACATTTTCTGATGCTTGGTCATTTTGTCTTTTGTCACTTCTATCACTCTATAAACTCCATCTTGCCTTTTCACATGTTCTTAAAACAATCCTGTCTTAGCTCCCTTAACCATCTTTTAAGAGTAAATACAGCCAGATATAATGGGACACATCTGTAATCTGAGCACTCGGTAGGCTAAGGTTCAAGTTCAAGGCCAGCCTGGACTCCCTATAGAGACCCTGTTGTTACTGAACTTTTTAATTATTATTATTATTTATTTATTAACTAACATTCACTTGTAACAAATACCAACATTTTCTTAACTATTAACCCTACTAATTCCTATAATCCCTTTAACCTAACCACTAATCCTATTGTTAATTATTTTCCTAACCTTTTAGAAGGTTACAGTCCCTGGGGCAGGTCCTCAGTCGTCAGGAACACAATTTCTGTAGTAGACCCTTTAAAGCACTGGGCAGTCTTTTTTCTGGATCTCTGATGCAGGTTCGTCAGGGTAAGTTGGCTATTACAGTCTTACCTTAAATAAGGCCTAATGCTTTCTTCTCTCTGGGAGACCCCAGCCACTTCGCATCAGCCTCTGTCACTCTGCCTCAGAGTCCTTAAAGACAGCCACAGGTTCCTTTAGGCCACTGTTCAGACAGGTCAAACCCCTCTAGGCAAAAGCTGAGCCACAGGTTTTAGTCCTTGGTCTTTTGGTGTCTTGCAGAGGCTTTCTCTGCTCACCAGCTTCTATCTGCCTCAGGGAGATCTGGCCATCAAATGATGGTCAGCACTTTTTTCAGCAGGACTCTCGGAGCTCTATAGCATGGGGGGGCCTCTTCTTTTCTGGGGCTCCATGCACTGTCCTTAAATAGGAGGAACTCTGTTTCAGTTTAATCTGGGCTCCGCCCACTTAGCAGCTGAAAACAATGTCAGGCCAAATTGTTTCTTTAAGTCCATTAAGTCTTTTCTGTTTTTCCTGACTTCAACCTTGTTTTTCAGTCCATTAAGTCTCCTGTTTGTTTCCTGTTTTCACTTGACTTCATCCTTGTTTTGCCACAAGCTGATAAGCTAATCACTCACAGCTAAGTTGATCTTCATGCCCTGAATTAAGAGACTGTATCAGAAACCCCTATATATTTTCTAAATCTAATATATGTAACTCCCTACACCCTGTCTCCAGGAAAAAAGAAAGAGCTTATTGCAGACATTTTCCAGAACCTCTTCCATTGACATCCCAGTTTGAGATCAGTTGAGATAAGAGCCCTAGTGTATGCCCATAGCACACACTATATATTATAAGGTTCTCCCTCGGTATATAGAATTCCTTTTTAAGTTATTTTTTGCCTAGTGTTCTAGAACTGTCAGTTCTAGAACAAATGAAAGAAACATTTTTAAATCACTAAGATATGGAAAGACCTGACTGGATTTAGACTCCTTTTTACCAGTTATGTGACTTAATAAAGTAATTCATTACTAAGTCTATTTTTGTTGTTAATAAAACTTAAAACGGGGGCCGGGCAGTGGTGGCACACACCTTTAATCCCAGCACTCAGGAGGCAGAGGCAGGTGGATCTGGAGTTTGAGGTGAGCCTGGTCGACAGAGTGTGTTCCAGGACAGCCAAGGATACACAGAGAAACCCTGTCTTGAAAAAACAAAAGCCAAACCAAACCAAAAACAACTAGGTAGCCAGGTATGAGAAATAGGATCCAGGTAACAACCAAGTTCATGTATGAAACAAACTGCATCCAGGTAACAACCAGCTAGGAAGGAAGGGGATGGCAGCATTACATCATTTTGACTTGCTAGACAAAGCATTCCTAACTGACCTTTAATTTGATTGGTCCCGAGTGGAGCTGTAGTTGGGGGACTCTTCAGAGTGTCAAAGTAACAAAGTAGGAGTAATTTCATCTTATAACTAAAATGGAAACTGAAGACAAAAATGACTGCAGTTGTGCAATAGAAGTCGGCCCCAACTGTGTGAAAACAAGGTGGCACCATGGTGAAACCCAACAAGAAGTAGTTTCTCAGCTGTAACAGTTATGATTCTCTTTCCTATGACCTCTTTCCCACTGTCTGGAACCATAATGAAAGGACACTGTGTCTCTTGCTACTGTAGTGCTGAGGTTACCGAAGTTACAGAAGCATGTCTTAGTTAGAGAAGCACATCTTGTCTCTGTATCTTAGGTGTCTGATAAGTTCTGCTAGGTAGACAAGAAAGGTGAATGTGTTTCCTGTTTCCCACACCAATGCAGCAGGATTTGTGTAGCTATGAAACTTCATAGTTGTGATCTCAAAGGACCTTCTCCCTTAATTTGTCTTGTAATTGAGAATATTCTGCATCTCTAAACTTAAGAAGTGTTAAAGGTAGACCTGGTCCTAGTAAAGATGTAATGTTTTATCCATTAGGCATTAGTTTATTTTTTGTTAATATCTTGAAGTGGCTGGTTCCTTCAGCTCTGCAATACTGTAGTTAAAAATGATAAGCAACAGCAGTTAAGAGCACTGGGTGATCTTCCAAAGGGCCTTGGTTCAAATCCCAGCACCTACATGGCAGTTCACAGCTGTTTGTAACTGCTGGGCATGGTGGTGCACACCTTGATCCCAGCACTCCGGAGCCAGTGGCTGGTGGATCTTTGTGAGTTCAAGGCCAGCCTGGTCTACAGAATGAGTTCCGGGATAGCCAAGGTTACACAGAGAACCCCTGTCTCGAAAAACAAAACAAACAAAAAAGATGAGCCAAAGGCTTCTCCACCTGATAATCAGAAATGTTTTTTACTTTATATTGTGTTTTGTAGTTTGCCTAACGTTTCTACATACAAACAAGTATTCTTGGAGGTCCTTCATTAATTGCATTATAGAAGTAACTAGGTCATAAATTGTTATTTTGATATTCAGCTAAAGCATTCATATGCTGTTTAACTTCCTAATGAGCTGCATGATGGAAAGACAGATGAATCTGAAAAATACTGAAATTAGATTCTCAGGTTCTGTTACTTTGTTACATATAGCTCGCTCAAATTCTGTCCATTACTTTATATCTGCTCAATTATATAAAGTAAATTTGGGGGAAGAGGACTGGAGAGATAGCTCAGAGGTTAGGAGCATTGGCTGTTCTTCTGGAGGACCCAGGTTCAATTCCCAGTACCTGTATGGTAGCTTGTAACTGTAACTCCAGTTTTAGGGAGTTATTCTGACCTCTATGGGAACTGCACACTGCACATACATGCAGGCAAAACACATATCATGTAAATAATAAACAAAGAATTCAATGCTGTGTAAATTTATTTTTGAGGACTCAAATGTTTCTAGATAGAGTGATGGGCAGCAAAGAAAGAAAAACAAATGGCCATTTGCCTCTTCAGATGGATATCTACTTTATCACAGTTTGCAGAATAGCTGAATTCTAAAGCATATTAAAATTCAGCAGCTCCCCCACCTTGGCAGAATATTGAAGTATACTTGGATATGTTGTAATTCAAGTGTACACTGCGCCCACATCCAGTTCCAGGGTACCTGACAGCCTCTTCTGTCCTCCTCGGGTACCGTGCACACGGGTGGCACACATACATACATGGAGGCAAAACATTCATGCACATAAAATAAAAACAAATCTTAAGTAACCTTAGTTTATGAAGTGACTTACACATACACCTTTTTTTTCGGTTTTTCGAGACAGAGTTTCTTTGTGTAACAGTTCTGGCTGTCCTGGACTTGCTTTGTAGACCAGGCTGGCCTCGAACTCACAGTGATCTGCCTGCCTCTGCCTCCCAAGTGATACATACACCTTTTAAATTAATTGAATCATGGTCTATGGGCAAAGCTACTTCAAAGTAATTGCTAAGTTTTTTTTATTAATTTTCTGTGTATGAGTGTTTTGCATATATGTCTGTGCATTGTGTGTATGCCTGGTGTTGGCAGAGGCCGTAGAGATCAGTAGATCCCCTGGATCTGGAGTTACAAATGGTTGTGAGCCACCATGTGGGTGGTAAAAACTGAGCCATAGTCCTCTGCAAGGGCAGCCAGAGCTCTCAACCTTTGAGCCATCTCTCCACAACCCCCCTCACATCTTGAAGTACACACTTAACACACATAACAGATTTATGTCTCTTAGTGTTCCTGGGGTCATTGATCTTGAGGCCTTCAGGTTTATAAACATACACAAAAATCGCGTGGGAGTCCACATAGAAAGAAATTAGAATTTGCCCACTTTTTATTATTAGATATGCACTTTAAAAGCTCACTCTTGTCATTATTGCAAGATTTTTTTTTTTTTTTGGTTTTTTCGAGACAGGGTTTCTCTGTATAACAGCCCTGGCTGTCCTGGACTCACTTTGTAGACCAGGCTGGCCTCGAACTCACAGAGATCCGCCTGCCTCTGCCTCCCAAGTGCTGGGATTAAAGGCGTGCGCCACCACCACCCGGCTATTGCAAGATTTTTTTTTTTTTGGTTTTTCGAGACAGGGTTTCTCTGAATATCTCTGGCTGTCCTGGACTCGCTTTGTAGACCAGGCTGGCCTCGAACTCACAAAGATCCACCTGCCTCTGCCTCCCAAGTGCTGGGATTAAAGGCGTGCGCCACCACCGCCCGGCATAATTTATTGCTGTGTGGTGGTAACACACACTTTTTTTTTTTTTTTTTTGGTTTTTCGAGACAGGGTTTCTCTGTATAACAGCTCTGGCTGTCCTAGACTCACTTTGTAGACCAGGCTAGCCTCGAACTCACAGAGATCCGCCTACCTCTGCCTCCCAAGTGCTGGGATTAAAGGCGTGCGCCACCAACGCCCATATTGCAAGATTTTTAAAAAGTATTATCATATAACCAATAATTATGTTTCTTCCACACAGTACGCGACAAAACCATCGAGGCCTGCACCTGTAGAACTCTCTGTTGAAGCTAATGGTCCTAACCCATGATTTAACACTGATCTCAAACTGTCACCACCATTCACTCCTGCCGTTAGTTAAGTATGGTCCTTGCTGACTCAGAGGGAGTGTTAGACTGAGTCTGAAGAGGGTCAAGTACGGAGAGGTTACTGTGGGCGTTCTTCCCAAGTCAACTGGGAATTCACTTTGTTCTCTGATCTGCAATAATAGACCAGGACAGGCTAGGAGGGTAAAGAGCTAGCATGCTAGCCCTGCCTTATGTCTCATCACCAGCCAGGCACGGCGGCACAAGCCTGTAATCCCAGAATGTGGGAGGACGAGGCAGGAGGATCAGGAACTCAAGGTCATCCTCTATTACAAGGAAGTTCGAGGAGATCCATCTGGACTGAGGCCCTCTTTAAATATAGGCAAACAAAAATTTTATCATTTTACTTTGTAAAAGCTGGAAAAAGCCAGGAAGCAGAGGCAGGCGGATCTCTGTGAGTTCAAGGCCAGCCTTGTCTACAAAGTGAGTCTAGGATAGCCAGGGATGCACAGAGAAACCCTGTCTCAAAAAACAAACAAACAAAAAAAGTCGGGACAGATACTGAAGTAAGACAACAGAAAAAAATGGTTCTGCTCAAAGAAAATGCTACTCAAGATAGGCAGGTGATGGGGAAACGGGATTAAGAACTCTCATTCAGGGCTATAGAGATGGCTCAATCATTAAGATCGATGGATGCTCTTCCAGAAGACTGAGATTCAGTTCGTAGCACCACATAGTGGTGTGAACAGTGGTTCACAACCATCTGTAACTGCAGTTCCAGGAGGTCTGACAGCCTCTTCTGACCCCCGGAGGGCACCAGGCACACACATGGTGCACATATACACATGTAATTAAAACACTCATACATGTAAAATAAAATAAATCGTTGAAAAAAAGAACTCCTATTCTTGTATTATTTTTATTTTTCGTCATGTAAGTATATTATCTATTTTTGAAGTTGGACTAAAAAAATTTAAGGGGCTGGAGAGATGGTTCAGTGGTTAAGGGTACTGAATGCTCTTCAAGAGGACCTGGGTTCAAATCTCAGCACCCACATTGGCAGCTCACAACTGTCTGTAACTCCAAGATATGACAGCCTCACATAGATATGCATGCAGGAGAAACACCAAAGCACATTTTTTTTTCTTTTTTTTTTCTGTTTTTTTCGAGACAGGGTTTCTCTGTATATCCTTGGCTGTCCTGGACTCGCTTTGTAGACCAGGCTGGCCTTGAACTCACAGAGATCCGCCTGCCTCTGCCTCCCAAGTGCTGGGATTAAAGGCATGCGCCACCACTGCCCGGCTTTTTTAAAGCAAAGTGTAAACAGTATATGAAATGCCAACTTCTCTGGGTGTGATCATGTGCCTGAGTGCACATATACATAAATATGCACATGTTTGAAGGCTGTAGTGGTCCCCTGTATCCTCAGACATTTGAATACTTGCTTTCCGGCTGGAATTTCTCTTTGGGTAGGTTTAGGAGGTGTCACCTTGCTGGAGTATCTCACTGAGGCAGGCTTTGAGGTTTCAAAAGCTTCCTACCATTTCTAGTTTGTTCTCTTGCGGTTTCAGAGAGGAATACTTGGTGCTCATTGCTGCATGCCTAGCTTCCACTGCAGTGTTTTCAGTGGTGGTGCACTCTTGCCTTTCTGAAAATGTAAACCAAGACAATATATGTATGTAATATAGAAATGATGAGATACAAAAGATTAATTTTGATAGAATTTTACAGTTTGCTTGTTCAAGATGATAGATAGATATATATGTGTGTACTTTTTATATATGGTTTTCTTGATTGTTTCATATTTGTTCTTATTGTTTTTACTATGAGTTAAAAAATTTAGCCTTTTTATTAGACAAAAGGAAGGAAATGATGGGGTGGTGTTAAACATTCTAAATGTTGATTGGTCCTGTTTGCTGTCTGTTACTTACTTTGACTCTGATTGGTTAAATAAATGCTGAGGCCTGGAGATTGAGTAAAGACAGAGATAGGTGGGACTAAGGTACTCAGGCTTTTTGAGAGACAGAGAGCATTGTGGGAAGAAAAAGGTTGCCGGAGAGAAGCCAGGAGCAAACAAGGAAGACACGCCATGGGGTAGATTAAAGAAGATCCTTCCACGTGGCCTGGAACATCGGCTTAGCGTGGAAAATAATAGTCCAAGGGACCTATGTATATATGGGGTTATATTCAGGTAATAGAATTATGAGCTAGTTTAGATGGGCTAGGATTGCACAACTCAGGCCTAGGCTTGTTAAAATCCATCTGGTGTCTGTGTGTGTTCATTTATAATGGCGGGTTAAGGATTAACACCGATGAACCAAGTAAAGTAATATAAATACTGGTTGAACAATTTAATTAGCCATTTTTTCAACACCCCTTCTTCTATAAGTTGCTTTCGTCTTGGCACTTCTTTTATTTAGTCTTGTTTTGAAACAGGCTCTCTCTAAGTAGCCCTGACTGTCCTGGAACCAGATATGTCAACCAGGGTGTCCTCAAACTCACAGAGATCTGACTGCCTCTACCTCCTGGGTGCTGGGATTAAAGGCATGCACCACCATTGGGCATGGTGTCTTATCACAGCAACAGGAAAGTAACTAAGACAAAAGCCAGCCTTAGGATACCATCCACCTGTATTCATTTATTTTGTGTTTGTGAGTGTGCGTGGGAGTATGTGTGTGGGTACACACATGTGCCATGCATATGGAAGTCAAAGGATATCTCTTTCCAACATGTGGAATCTGAGGATCTAACTCAGGATGTCTGACTTGACAAGTAAGTACATTTCCTTGCTGAGCCATATGACCCTCACCACCTTGTTTTATGAGATAGTATCTCACTGGTCTCAAGCTCACTAAGAAAGCTAAGTTTGCTGGTCAGTGAGCCCCGGAATTCCCCTATCTACCCCTCTCCAACACTGAGGTTGCAAGCAAACACCACAATATCTGGCTGTGAGCATGTGTTTCTTGTGACTTCTGGTGGGGAATTCTCAGGATGGTCCAGTATCAGGCTGGAAAGGCATGCTCCTCCACTGGAAGTTCCAAGCAGAAAAGGGTGGTCCCAGGCTAGGCTGGGCAGGCCAGTGGTGCAGGGTAGGTGGTGGAAGCTCAGTGCCTCTTGGCCAGAGCATGTGCCTGGAACAAACCTAGCTCTCCAGGCAGTGGTGGTGGCAGTGAACTCTTCATGGAAGGATGAGTGCTTCCTTCCCAGGCCCAAAATAAACAGTCAACCCTCAGGCAGTCATTGTTGGAGGCATGGAGAGAGTTTATTTTGTCCATCAGGGGCATTATAAACCTTTGGGCAATGGGGAGGGGTTTTAGAAATGAATGTGTTTGATTTGCTGGGTATGGTCCTATCAGAAGAAAGAAAATGCAATACCAAGTTATCCCATGGGCAGGGGGGCTGGAGAAGAACTCCAGGTAGGCTGGAGGCATGGAAAAATATCATTGGCTGAAAGCCAAGGCACCAACAGACCTCATTAGCATGGGGAAGTACTTTCAGAAGTCTCCAGGTGTTCACTGGTTTCTTTTTTGTTTGTTTGTTTTTTGAGGCAGGGTTTCTCTTTGTAACAGCTCTGGCAGTCCTGGAACTTGCTTTGTAGACCAGGCTGGACTCAAACTCACAGAGATCAGCTTGCCTCTGCCTCCCAAGTGCTCGGATGAAAGGTGTGGGCCACCATGCCCGGTCGCTGGATGGGTTTCTAAGCGTTGGGTTACATGACATGCCTTACAGGATCCAGGATCCTCAGATCAGAGGGAGGAGGGGGTCTCTGTTGAAAAAAGCGAGTCTGTTGTTTTAGCACTGAGTTCAGAGGCTCTACAGTGATGCCAGACTCTACCTTATCAGCAGAAATTTCCCAGTTTTTTATTTTTATTTTTTTGAGACAGGGTTTCTCTGTGTAATAGCCCTGGCTGTCCTGGATTTGCTTTGTAGACCAGGCTGGCCTCAAACTCAAACAGAGATCCTCCTGCCTCTGCCTCCCAAGTGCTGGGATTAAAGGCGTGTGCCACCATGCCCGGCCCTATTTTAGCTTTTTTAAATGTGTGTATGTGTGTGTGTGTGTGGTATATATGCATATGCATCCCTGTGTACGTGTACAGAAGCCAAAGTAGGACAAGTATTCTGCTTTATCACTCTCCCTCTTATTCTTTTGTGGCAGCGCCTCTCACTGAACTGGGAACTTGCCATTTTTTTTTTTCAGCAATTTGACTAGCCAGCCAGCAAGCCTCAATGATCCTATTGTCCCCCTCCCCACAGTACTGGTTACAGGCATTCACATGAGTACTGGGGATTTGAACTCAGGTCTTCATGCTTGTGAAGCAGGCATTCCTTTTTTTTTTCTCTCTCTCTCTCCCAAGGTCTGATTATTTATTTGTCACTCTGAATGATTCTCATTCTTTTTTTTTTTTTTTTGGTTTTTTTTCGAGACAGGGTTTCTCTGTATAACAGCTCTGGCTGTCCTGGACTTGCTTTGTAGACCAGGCTGGCCTCGAACTCACAGAGATCCACCTGCCTCTGCCTCCCGAGTGCTGGGATTAAAGGCGTGTGCCACCACTGCCCGGCTGATTCTCATTCTTGACTGGACTCAGAAGTAGAAGCTGCCAGCAAGGACAGCGTCTATCTCCTGGCAGTCTGTTCCTGGTAATTTTTTTTTTTTTTTGGCTTCCTTAATTCTCTTGGCCAAAGTTTAGCATATTCTGCAGCCCCTCCTTGTTTTTAATAGTGGACTGTTTCTTTAGGGCAATACCAGTCGCAGGACACGTGAATAACAAGAAGCTGAATCTTGGGTGCTTTGGTCCTGGGCCTCTTAGCTTCTTTAAGGGCTTTCCGAAAACATATTGGCAGACATCATCTTCTTTAGAGACATTGAAAGCTTGTGGATTCTGCTGGCTCTTTTGGGCCCCAACTGCCAAGGTAAAGTAGAATCTGTCAATCCAGGAATACCCTCCCTCTCTCTTTTTAACTTTTTACAATAACCAAGTTGAGAATAATCAGACTGGCAGCCACAATACATCCCGAACACACATGCACTTTTTCTCTTTGCTTCTCCTTGGTCTAGAAAAGAATGCCTCTGACCCAACAGCAGGGGCATTCTTGTTGAGTCTGCTGAGGGTCAGGACACCCTGCTCCATGGAAGAACTTTGTCTGTTCTTCCCACTGATTCAGACCACATAACCCATTCGCTGCCCAGCAGCTGCTTCTTCATCATGAGCTGATGAAGCTAGAGTGAGGGTGAGCTGTCTCCCTACCCTCCCAAGAGGTTTTTTGTTGTTATTTTCATTTCCTTTCATGTGTATGAATGTGCTTGCGTGCATGCGTGTGTGCGAGTGTGTGTGTGCATGTTTGTGGGTACATGTGTGTGTGTATGTTTACATGCTTGTGGGTACTCGTGTGTATATGTGTATGCACATGTACATAGACACACATGTGTCTGTAGGTGTGTGGTGGCCTGAGGTTGACATGGGCACTTTTCCTCAGTCACTTTCCACCTTATTCTCTGAAGTGAGGTCTCTCAACTGAACCCAGAGCTTGCCAATAAGGCTAGTCAGGCAAGTGAGCTTGTTCTCAGTTCCTTTGTCTTAGCCTTCCAAGCTCCAGAACAGGTAGGCTGCTGTTCCCATCTAGCATTTACGTAGGTTCTGGGGGGTCCAAGCTCTGGTCCTCACTCCTGCATAGTAAGGTCCTTAACCACTAAGCCATTTCTCCAGCCCTCCTGCCCCCATGTGTTTATTGGGATTTTTTGTTTGTTTGTTTGTTTGGTTGGTTGGTTGGTTTTGTTTTTCGAGACAGGGTTTCTCTGTGTGTATTCCTAGCTGTCTTGAACTCATTTTGTAGACCAGGATGGCCTCGAACTCACAGAGATCTGCCTGCCTCTGCCTCCCCAATGTGTCTATATGAATGTCTGTATGTGTCTGTGTCTGTGAGTCTGTGTATCTCTCTGTGTGTATACTGGTTGGGACAGCAAGCACTTTACCAGTTCAGATCTATTCCAGACTATTTTCTTTCAAGTAGGGTTCTGAGGCTTTTCAACTTCGACTTGTGGTCAGGGAGGAGAAGATTAAAAATGAAAAAAAAAAAGAGAATATATTTTAACAATTATTTAAGTTACAAATTGTTGGCTCTCCCTTACTGTTTTATGAGTGAAACAAGAGGCAGAAGCAAGTGGATCTCTGTGAGTTCAAAGTCAGTCTGGTCTACAGAGTGAGTTCAAGAACAACCAGAGCTACATAGTGAGACTCTATCCAAAAAAGAAAGACAGGAAGGAAGGAAGGAAGGAAGGAAGGAAGGAAGGAAGGAAGGAAGGAAGGAAGGAAGAGGGAAGGAAGGAAGAAAGAAGTGTATAACTAACAGGAGTGCCTGGTCATGGGAATTTGCTTTTGCTCCAACTTTAAATTTGTTCCACCAACAAAAATAATCTTATCTTACTTGCTGAACATTTCAGTTAATTTTACACTAAAACAGTCAGAGGGCATCAGATGTGTTTCACCTTTTGCGCTGATTATGAAACTGAATGCAACTTTACACCTTCCTAATTTTACACATGAGGCTGATTTTTGGGGACCTTCCTGGCAGGGAGCAAAAGGCCTCATGGCCCAGTGCTCCTGCTTTCTTCACAGTTTTGCCACTGACATCCTTGGAAGAGATTCCGAGGACTGGGATCACTGCCTCTGAGTTCATTTTGCTGGATGTTGCTAAGAGATTTCTGAGTGGGTTGTTCATTCCCACAGCAGAACGAAGGGCCTGTCTCCTACGAAGTTATCAAGGGAGCTGCCAGTAGACCACTTTGGGGATGAAAAACAGTTCTTAAAGCAGTTCTCAAGTCCGTTCTCTTCATGTGAGTGACATCGGACATGTTTTCATGAGAGTGTGGGCTATTGCCGTTCATGCCTCTTTTTCTGTAGCTGTTTGTTGTGGTTTAGACATGTAGGGCCCATGAAAAAACATGCAAACACCACACTCATCAATATCCATCAATGATGGGTTTGAACAGGTTACCAGGAGATAGGCCTGGCTGAAGGAAATTGGTTACTGAAGAGTATGTTGAAGGATAGATATTGTCCCTAGACTTCTCTCTCTCTCTCCCTCCCTCCCTACCACCCCCTCCTTCTTGGCTACCATAAGTAGCCACCTCTGCTACATGCTTCTTTTGTCTTGATGCTAATACAGTATGTAGCAAACATTTATGATTTTTTTTTTTTAGACAAAATCTCACTGTATAGCTGTCTGGCCTGGAATCTGGATCCTGCTGCCTCAGTTTTCTGAATTCAGATTATAAGATAAGCACCATGAAGTCCCACTTAGGATTTAAATTTGTATATCCCAAATCTCCAAGAGGCCTCTATGGCTGAACACTCTTCACCTCAGCCAAGTAAGCCTGCAGTGCTACAGCGTGGGTCCAGCACAGTATGCTGAAATGCTGCAGGCTGTGGAGAGTCAGTCCACTTCTGTTAAAAAAAAAAACTTGCACCTGTCTACAGCTAGCTTCTGCTCCTGGACCTGAAGCTTTGGTAGACAATTCAGAAAAATCATTTACAAAATCATTAACTTTAGGGGTAGAGTGTAGCTCAGTGGTAGAGCACTTGCCTAGCATGTGTGAGTCCCTAAATTCAATCCCCAGCACCCCACCCTCAACACATACACCAAGTATACACTACATGCAATATATATGTTTGTTGGTGGTTGTTATTTGTTCTTTTATATGTTATATGCTTTTTAAAGGGGTTTGCATGTTTTTAACTATGTGTACGTGTATGCATCATGTGTGGGAATGTGCACAAGACTGCCAGTGCCCTTAGAGTCTGCACTAGTCTGGGCATCTGTTCTTAAAACAACGCCTTCCTAGGTAATATATTAGTAACTATTGAAACTTACTAAAGCACAGTACTTTCTTCTGGATACTAAACGACCTGTTATGAACAGAGGCTAGATGCAGTCTTTGTTTTAAGATTATTGTAGTGAAACATGTCATTCTCCCAGTTACTGAAATGTAGGAAGACCACATTTGGGCTTGATGGGAGTTTAGGAAGGCCAGTATTAATCCCAAAGCTGTGTGTGCCCACCATTGGGGGGTTAATGGCAGAAAGAGTGACTGTTCCCTCCAGCTCCGCTCCAGAATATGTTCTATCAGTGATCTCAGGCCTGGCCCTTAGCTGGAGGGAGCAGCAGCTTGCAGGAAAAATGGAAGAGCCAGCTCTCTCTCTCCCTCCCCCTCCTCTCGGTTTTTTGAGACAGGGTATCTCCATACAGCCCTGGCTGTCCTGGACTTGCTTTGTAGACCAGGCTGGCCTTGAACTCAGAGGTCCACCTGCCTCTGCCTCCCTCGTGCTGAGATTAAAGGTGTGCTCCGCCACTGCCCTGCAGAGCCAGCTCTCTTAAAAGTGGGTGGCACTGCCGGGCGGTGGTGGCGCATGCCTTTAATCCCAGCACTTGCGAAGCAGAGGCAGGTGGATCACTGTGAGTTCGAGGCCAGCCTGGTCTACAAAGCAAGCCCAGGATGGCCAGAGCTGTTACACAGGGAAACCCTGTCTCAAAAAACAAAAAAAGTGATGGCACTTAGACTGTGAAAATACTACAATAAAATCCTCTAGAACCCTCTGCACACTGTTTCCCTCCTAAGTCTTGTCCACAGAGAGCATGTCCAGCTGATGAGGATTTGGGAGACTCCAGAAACTGTATCCAAAGAGAAATTTATACGGGGCAGAAGAGATCGCACCCTTGATGAGTCATTTGCTCCCATGATGTCACCAGTGGGGTATCCACTCAGGAACCCAGCAGCTGCTGCCCGGCATCCCAATGCCTGACAAGAGCTCTTCTTCCCTCAGAAGACTGTTTTTGTTACTCTTACTCTTCCAGAGCACTCAGCACACTCTCTCTTTTCATACCCTCTGCACTAAAGGGGAAGGGCCCTGACTTTCTGTTGAGAACTATGTATCACTGCAGGTAATAAAGGTCTGGCAGGTGAGATAACTTAGCAAGTAAAAGTGCTTGCTGCCAAACCTGATGACCTCAGTTTGACCCCCAGGATCCTCATGGTGGTAGGAGAGAACCAACTTCCATATGTGTGCCATGGCACTCGCACACATATAAATGTAATATAAATATTCCTTCAACAAGAATATAGTTGGTTTGGGAAGCTAGCTCAGAAGTTGAGTCATATGGCTTTTGCAGAGAACCCGAGTTAGTTCACAGCACCCATGCCTGGTGGCTCACAACCACCTACAACTCCAGGAGCAACCAGTGCCTCATTCCCACACACAAATGCACAGATACACATAATTAAAAGCAGGTAGGCCTTTTAGGAAATATATAACATAAAAAAACCTAACCACCACCACCACCACCAAAAGTATATAGTGTATGTAGTGTGTACTTGGTGTATGTGTTGTGTGTGGGGTGCTGGGGATTGAACTTAGGACCTCACATATGCTGAGCAAGTGCTCTACCACTGAGCTACACCATACCTTAAAGTCAGTGAATGTAAATGACTTTTTTTTTTTTTGGTTTTTTGAGACAGGGTTTCTCTGAATATCTCTGGCTGTCCTGGACTCGCTTTGTAGACCAGGCTGGCCTCGAACTCACAAAGATCCGCCTGCCTCTGCCTCCCAAGTGCTGGGATTAAAGGCGTGCGCCACCACCGCCCGGCCGTAAATGACTTTTTTGAATTATCTACCAAAGCTTCAAGTCCAGAAGCAGAAGTTAGCTGTAAACAGGTACAGGGGTTTACAAAACAAAAACAAAACAAAAAGCAACAAACAAATAAAACACATGAAAAACCTCCCAAGAAGTCATAGAGCAAAATTGATAAAACCGACCAAAAATTTTGGCTCTTTTTAAAAAAACAAAAAAAAATGTTTATTTCTTCAAGTTACATCTCAATCATAGTTCCCTCCCTCATCACCACCTCTGGGTCCCACCCTCCTACTCTCTCTCTCTTAAATCACTGTTTTCTCACTAGTCCACATAAAATTTGTTTTATTAATATTTTTGTTTTATGTGTATGAGTGTTTTACGTGCATATATATATGTATATATATATAATCTTTACATCCCATGTATGCCTAGCATCAGAAGAGGTCAGAAGAGGGCATTGTGTCTTTGGAGTTGGAGTTACAGATTGTTGTAAACCATCACATAGATGCTAGGAATTGAACCCAGATCCTCTGGAAGATCAGCCAGTGCCCTTGCTGCTGAGCCATCTCTCCAGGTCCCTACTCCACTATTTCTCATTTTTTAAAGTAAGGTCTCATGTGTAGGCCAGGCTGGTCTTGAATTTCTCTACAGCTAAGGATGACTTTGAACTTCTGACCCTCTTGAGTTCTAAAATTACAAGTGAGCACCGGCACATCTGATTTATGTGGCCCGATGTAGGGCTTTGAGCATGCCAGGCAAGCATGCTTCCACCCGATTTACATACTTCAGCCCTTCTTTTGGTTTGTTTGAGAAAGTCTGTAGCCCACGCTGCTCTCAAACTCATTATATGGCAAGGGTGATCTTGAACTGTACCGATCATCCTGCCCTCACCTCCGAAGTGCTGGGATGACAGTTGTGTGCCACAACGTTCCACTTCCAATCATTGGTGTTTTTGTTTGGTGGAGGGTAGTGGGCAGGTGAAAGGGGGCTGTCAGTATGTAGCTCTCGCAGGCCTAGAACTCCTTATGCAGACCAGACTGGTTGCAGACTTGCAGAGACCCTCTGGCTTCTGTTTCTGGAATGCTGGAATGACTGGCATGTGCCACCAATTGTCTTCTCTCTTAACACTAGCAATAGTCTCATAACACAAAACCAAAGCCAGCTGGACCCCATTACACACACATCTATCCAGCGAATCCTCACAGAGTCACTCTATTTGGTAACTTCTACCTTTAATTTGTTTGTTTTTAAGACAGGGGGCTTATATATTCCAGATTCCAGGCTGGCCTTCAACTCCACATATAGTCATACATGACCATACTCAGTTTACGTGGTACTGGGGATTGGACCCAGGGCTTCATGCCTGTTTTGTAAGCACTCTGTCAAACAAGCTACATCCTAGTCTTGTACTGTTCATTTTACTTTTTTAAAACATCTATTTATTTATTATGTATACAGTACTTGCTCTACATATATGCCAGGGCACCAGATCTCAATGTAGATGGTTGTGAGCCACCATGTGGTTGCTGGGAATTGAACTCAGGACCTTTGGAAGAACAGCCAGTGCTCTTAACCTCTGAGCCATCTCTCCAGCCCCATTTTATTTTATTTTTTAAAAGATTTATTTTATTTTTGTTTTGTGTGTGTGGATATTTTGCCTGCATGCATGTCTGGTGCCTGCGGAGGCCAGAAGAGGGTGTCAGATCCCCTGGAACAGGAGTTACAGAACGTTGTGAGCTGCCATGTGGGTGCTGGGAATTCAACTTAGGTCTTCTGAAAGAGCAGTCAGTGTTCTTAACCATAGAGCCACCCCTGCAGCCCCGACTCATTCTTTTAATGAATGTGTTTGAAAGGGAAATGAGTGTCACCCATGAGTGGCACAGATGGATGGCATGTGAGCATCTAATATTCTCTCTATCAGAGCCAGAGTAATAAAGACATTCTGTCAACTCCAGACACACAAGAAATTTCATTTCATCTGTGCCTGGGTGGAATTTAAGACAAGGAAGCGTTAAATTATTTTTTCAACTTAATATCTACGTAAGATTGTATGTCTTGTGGCACATTTTAGTGATAAAGCATGTTTATCAGAAAATATCTCAGAGTGCAACATGGTGGTGCCTCCCAAGAGCTGGGATTAAAGGCACACAAAGTTTTTATTTTAAATTCTGTGTATGTGGGGGTATGAACACTTGAGCACAGGGCAGAGCTATCCCAATTTGGTGCTGGGAATTGCACTCAGGACCTCTTCAAGAGCAGTAAGTACTCAGCCACTGAGCCAACTCTCCAGTCTTTATTTTCTTGATAAAAATCAGTACATACAGCCAGGTGGTGGTGGCACACACCTTTAATCCCAGCACTCAAGAGGCAGATCTCTGAGTTGGAGGCCAGCCTGTTCTATTGAGTGAATTCCAGGACAGTCAGAGCTAAACAGAGAAACCCTGTCTCAAAAAAAAAAATCAATCGATCTACCAATAAATAGATAAAAATAGTGCACATTTAAATGCAATGGTCACTTGTCAAAGTTGAGATTTAAAAGCACCCTACCAAAATGTACAAATGGATGCATGCTAAACTCTTCAACAGCAGCTACCTTCAGCCATCTTTACATAGAGGTTTGGAGAGAAGAGGCATATTCATTTGTTGGGGTTGGTTTGGTTTTATTTGAGACAGTCTCACGTAGCCTGGCTGGTCTCATACACACTAGATCCTCCCAAGTTCTGGGGTTAGAGGTGTGGGGATTGTGCCTTCCTTCAAGTTGTTCTGCAGCTGTTTCTTGTAAGGAGTTAGGAATGGTGCTGGTTAAACATTTCTTCCGGCTAAACTGTAAATTCCACCCAAACTGTCTACTATAGCCTCTTCATCTAGTAGAGCGCAGAATAGCTACTCAATAATTAACTGAATGAATGAATTTACAAATGACCTAACCCAAGAACAATTACTGAGATTTTGGCCATGACCACCAGGTGGCTGTCTTTTCTGGAGATTGGCTTGGCAGCCTTTGGAAGCTTTAATGTGCCAAATAGCCAAAGATCCTCTGCTGGATGTGTTTGTTTTAACAGGGTCTCTCTAGATAGCCCTAACTATGAAACTCACTCTGTAGACCAGGCTGGCCTTGAACTCACAGAGATCCACCTGCCCCTGCTTCCCAATGCTAGGATTACAGGTGTGCATCATACCTGGTAGTTGTGATTTCTTTTTAAGAATGTTCTTGCCGGACGTGGTGGCACACCTTTTTTAATCCCAGCACTTGGGGACAGCCAGGGCCACACAGAGAAACCCTGTCTCAAAACAACAACAAAAAAATGTTCTTAAAGATTTTTATCTGGCAGGGCGGTGGTGGCGCACGCCTATAATCCCAGCACTCGGGAGGCAGAGGCAGGCGGATCTCTGTGAGTTCAAGGCCAGCCTGGTCTACAAAATGAGTCCAGGACAGCCAGGGCGTTATACAGAGAAACCCTGTCTCGAAAAACCAAAAAAAAAAAAAAATTTTTATCTGCATGGGTGTTTTTCTTTCACATGTCTGCACAGCACATGTGTACAATATCCATAAAGGTTGGGGCAGAAATTGAATCCCCTGAAACTGGAGCTAGATAGTTGTGAGCTGCTGTATTGGTGCTGGAAATCAAATCCAGATCCTCTGCAAGAGCTGTAAGTGCTTTTAACCACTGAGCCCTCTCTCTAGCCCTTAATTTTTTTTTTTGATATATGTCTTGCTATGTAACCCAGGCTTGCCTCAAAACTACACCGATCTTCCTGTTTTAGCCTCCCAGAGTGCTAGGATTACAGGAGTGCATCAACACACCTTGCTTTACAGTTTATTATTTTCTGTGTATGCGTGTGGGTACATACCATGGTGGAAATGAGGACGACTTTTGACCTTTGGAAATCAGTTCTCTCCCACCATGATCCTTTTGGCCTAGGGATTGAACCTTGGTCGTAAGGTTGGCAACAAGTACCTTCATCTTCTGAATCGTACCATAGGCCCCTGTAGTTCATCTTTAAGTTCAGTCCTCAAACCAACAGCATCCATGCTGTCAGAAGGCTTGTTAGAAGCACAGCTTCTTTCCTAGGCCCAAACTCAGGAATCCATGGCTGAAGGCTTTGGGTGATACCAGTGCAAGGTAAAGGGTTCTCTGTGTAAACCCACCCCAGGGTTTTTTTAGCCAAGGGACTGAAGAAAATGCTGGAGATTTTCTGTTCCAACCTTTCTCAACATCCTCTATCTTAAGGACCACAGTAGCAAGCATCACTCAAGACTGGAGGTTACAGGAAAAGCTGTACACTGAGGACTTTGCTTTGGCAGAGATCCCTAAGGCTTCAATCATCTCCCCTTCCTTGTACTTTAAGATCCCATGAGCCCCTTGTTCTCAACCCTGAAGACACAGCAAAGTCACCCTGGGGAGCTTCAAAAGGTCCATACACCAGAACTCATGCCCCTGAGATTCTGGTCCAGTTGGCCCAGAGATAAGAGCCCACAATTCTCCAAACTGTTCTGTACCTGGGACTAATAACCAGTGCCAGACTGTGTAAGGCATAACCTCAGGAAAAGTATGTGCATGCACTTAAGTATTATCTCTGTGTGTAGGATTACTTTGTAAAAAGAAATGATTATTAATTTTTTTTTCCAGACAGGGTTTCTCTGTGTAGCCCTGGCTGTCTGGACTCACTCTGTAGACCAGGCTGGCCTTGAAATCAGAGATCCACCTGCCTTTGCCTCTCAAGTGCTAGGATTAAAGGTGTGAGCCACCACCCCCGACATTTTTTTTTTTTTTGAGTCAGTCTTACTATGTAGCTGTGGATAGCCTAGATTTGTTATGTAGACCAGGCTAGCCTTGAATTAACTTAGATCCCCCTGCTCAGAAAAGCCTGTGGGTGCCACACCCAGCTAAGCTTCCATCTTCATCAACTCCATCCTTCATTTTCAGATGTCACTTAACAGACTGATGCCTACTGCAACAGTTCTCCAAGGTGATCAGAGTCCTGAGACTTTCTCAAGGAGTCCAGCCAACAAAACTTGATAGCTCGTTTACTGTTCTCAATTACTCACAAGTCTACTGTGTGCTCCAGAAGCCAAATGAAATGGTGTCATTGCCCTGACAGTGGGTCAAATTGTGTGCTCATTTGTCTTGAAAAACCCCCATTTCTAGTCTGATAGGTATCCGTGGATATTGCTCAGAAAGACTCCCTTGGATATGAAGTGTAAAGCAGTTCCCGAGTCCAGAGTTTGAGAATCTCTGGCTCTGGACCACTGGACACAATCATTTTTCCCCCTATCATTTGGGCAAGAGAAGACTGGCCTAATTTGCTGCTTAGTCAGTCCTTCGACAGTTGATAAACAAGAGAACATCTGGGGCTGCAGGCTTTTGTGAGCCCTTCTAATCTGCTCTTATTCCACAAATGCCTTACTAGAAAGGACCACAGAAATCCAAAAGATGTGAAAGTGGCTAGATCTCAGGCCACTTCAAGTGGGGACTCCCTCAAACCGACAGCCACTTTTGAACCACAATGGATGGTAATAGTTCCTTCCCCAAATACTACGCAATCCCTTAAATAAGAGTCAAAGGCACAAGACTGTCATTCACTTTTCCGCATACTTTATTTGTTACAAACATACAATTTTTTAAATATAGACTGTAAAACTCCATTTGCAAAAGTCTGCTATTGGAAGGAGTGCACACCAGCAGGAAGGATTCTTAAACTTTTTATTTCTATGACTTTTTCTGTCAGTTTTGCTAGTTAGTGGTAAATACGGGGCCCGCCATTTTACAGACCTGTCTGAAGCTTCTGGCTGTATTCACATTGCTCTTTGAAGCAGCCCTGCTTGTCTCACAATTCATCAGAATCTGAGCTTCAACCTACAGGCAGTGAGATCACCAGCCCGTCTGGACTCTGCTTTGAACGGTTTTCAGGAAGTGTGGTTTCTGGATGGGTACTGCACTTCATGGATTTGTTTGAATTGCCCATGCAGCTGTGTTTGTTAAAGTGCATTCTTCTTTTAAAAAATAAGAGGAATAATCTTTACTCTTTAACCAAGGTACTTAAAAAAATGAACTTTTTGGTCTCTCAGCAGATATTTCCCAAATTGATCCTACTGCTACAAATTTTAGTGTTCTATTTACAAACTTTTATAGGGTTCCGGGTGGAGGGGACCTTATAAAATCAAAGGTGCAGCTTCACTTGAAGCAGAAACCAGCTCTACAAATCCATACACAGGCATACACACTGGTTTATGATGCATAATAAGCATGTTGGTATTTACACAGAGACTAAAGACATTCTCAAACCCTCTTTAAAGTAATTTCCAACCTAAGCTAATTGTACATCTAGACCAGGAAGCTGTCTCCTGCTATCAAGATTTGGTTTTAACTCATTCAAATTACTTCTGTAGATTCCAAACTAGAAGAACATGAGTCCCAGCTTTGGAGTGAAGAGCCTAGTCTAACAGAGCCACGGGCAGACAAGACAGGCAGTGAGATTCCTATGAGACAAAGTGAGTCATCTTCACTGTACTCACAAGACTGGGAAGACATCTGCATGAAGATTCACAAGAGTAAATGCCTAATACAACTGTTCTAACTTCAGGGGAAAAAAAAAGTCCAAATACACCAACAATCTGAATTTCAAATATCAAAGTCATGGAAAAGTAACTAAAATATACTTGCCTGCCACCAAAATATGCAAAACCACAGACTCCTTGTAAAAAGTATGTCACACCAACCTACAGCCAAATTGCTAGACTTTTTGCCCAACCTCCTGACTTTTCGGACTCCTGAGAGTTTTGGTTCAATGGATAGTTATGTGGGCTTGGGGAAAGGGGTTTATTATAAAACCTCCAAATTCTTCCCACACACTGCTCAGTGACACAATCCTGCTCATTTTTTTGGACTTTCTTGCACTTATATTTCTATAAGACAGACATTTTAGAAGGGAAGAAACAAACTTCTTGTCATTCTATTTCCAAACACTAAGATTTTACTAACTATTGTGATCTTGTAACACGGGACACAAAATGTTTTGCCTTTAAGAAGGAAAAATTTTGTTGAAAAAGCTAGCCACTGAAGAGTTAGTTCCTAAAGGTGGGAAGAAGGGCACACCTGTGTGTTCTGTATTCACTAGTGGACACTGGACAGACCTACTACTGCTTGCTCTCCATAACTCTAGATCCATTTTCCAGAGCACAAAAATGATCCTTCTTATCCATGCAGTGGATAGTAGTGAACATAAAATCACAGAACCTTATGTTTATCGTTAAAATCTTTCTCCAAAGTGTTAGAATCACAAAAAGGCTTTAAACTTTGTTAGACTTCTAACAAAGCTCTGTTCTCTCTATTAGAAGTCTTACTGAAACTACAGATATGGCATTTACTATTGTTTAACATGGCTCTATCTATTCCAATGAATGTCTAATCAAGAGGATCTGCTTTTCCTATGAAAGTCAGAGTGGATTCAAGTGGTTGCATGATTACACTGGTGGCTATTTTCTATTTCATTAGGAAATATAAAATACATTCATAAAGGCCTTAATAAATCTTAATGGTGGAATTTTATTATTTTTCCATTTTCCAAATTTAATTTTCAGTACTGACAATTGGATCCCATTTGTTCACATAAAAGTGTATTAAATTATTCAGTAATGAAACTAGGTTCAAAAATTGAGAACGGAAAAAGGTAACTTTAAATAGCAAAATCAGAGATAGCTATAGAATTCACCATTTATGAATCAAGCTATCTCTTGACATTTCTGCTATAGAATTCATCGTTCATGAGTCTACCTAGCTCTTGAGACTTCTCAGGTCTAATATTTGAAAATAACTTAGACTTTCCAAATTAAAAGCAGGGGAAGCTGGGCGGTGGTGGCGCACGCCTTTAATCCCAGCACTTGGGAGGCAGAGGCAGGCGGATCACTGTGAGTTCGAGGCCAGCCTGGTCTACAAAGTGAGTCCAGGACAGCCAAGGATACACAGAGAAACCCTGTCTCGAAAAACCAAAAAAATAAAAAAATAAAAAATAAAAAATAAAAGCAGGGGAAATGAATTTATACTTTTCCATTTCCACCTAGTATTTGAAATTTCCAACAGGACAGAACATGAATTTTTCTTTTTTTTCTCTATATTTTAAGGTAAATGTGGCTTTTTTTTTCTTTTCTACAAACTACCTCCCTCCCTTCCCTAGCCCCCCTCCCCACACCCACCGTTCAGTCTATTGAAGGGAGTTATGACTCTTTAGGAAGACAGCTAATTGATTTACAGTACTCTAAAACCAACCCTGAAAAACAGATAATCTCATTCACTTACTATAACTTCAGTGCTGTTGTTGACAGAAAAGAAAAAGTTACCTTAAGGCTCAAGGGAAAGCAACTTATTAAATTGTGAATGCAGCATTGTTTACTCTCCCATCCATTGGAAACTAGCAAATGCATTCTAATCAAGAATACAAACTTTCTAACATTAGCAAAGATTTCTATTCTCCTTACATAGAACAATACTCAGAAGTGGATTATCTAGGGGCCTGAGAAACCATGATCCACATCACACATTATCCATGTATTTCATATTCAAAAAGTGCTTTATCTTTGAGAACTATGTCAGGATTAAAATGGAAATATACAATGCAAAGTCACTTGACACCTTTTCAAGTGAAGTACAAAATGGAAAAGGAGCAAAAGATGGAGGCTCTGCTCTCTCTGAACAGGCCTCATGCATGTGACTTTTAGGGTATACTAAATCAAAATTGTCTTAAGAGTCAGTAACAGTGGGCTTTTATACCACTATATTTTAAAACCTGAGACTGGACATCAAAGTTAACTTTGTTACTCATCAGAGCAATTCTGATACTTCCTAAAAATAGAAGAAAACTCAATTCAGGGTCAAAAACATTAACTCTCCCCAATCAAAAACATGATATTAAGAGTGCTGCAGAATGACTGAGCACTCTCAGCAAACAGGTCATCTTAACCCAAGCATAAGTCACTTGTTCCCTTCTCACT
Organism: Lophiomys imhausi; assembly: GCA_907164525.1. NCBI lineage: Eukaryota > Metazoa > Chordata > Mammalia > Rodentia > Muridae > Lophiomys > Lophiomys imhausi. The sequence continues at coordinate 1,100,169 of CAJQZJ010037469.1, forward strand.
GGTCAAGGCCACACTATTTTCAAATGAATATCTACTGAGAGATCAGTTGTGCATTGGACAAAGTACCATAATTGGGTTAAAAATGAAAACAAAATTTACAGTGAAGAATACTTATGTGCATGACTTACACACTCCAGCCTCTCCTTACTTCCATCCACCTCAAGAGCAAGATGGATGCAAATAGTCGCCTGTGTAGACTGTTCTACACCCCTGTAAAGCCGGTCAAGGTCACATTAACAAAGCATCCTCAGCAACTTTAGTGCCTGAAGTGTGCAGCCATTTACAGACCACTCAATATGAGGGCATTATTATAACCAGCCTCTTTTGCCCACAACCCTGCATTTTCAGGTAAGACAGGATAATTGTTTTGTTTTGAGAAAACCGAAGCTTGATTCTTTTAAAAGACCTGCAATTTACTGCAAAATGATCCAGAGGTAACAAAGGAAGCAGGAGGCTAATGGCTGCCTGCACCAAAAGCCTCTCAATCATTTTGCAGTAAATAATCATGGAAAGTGACATGACAAGTAGCCATGTGTACTTCATGGCTACAGTCGTTTGTACTACCTACATGCCTCCAACAGATACATAGGGCGTCTGGGTTTTTGGTTTGCTTTTGTTTGGTTTTTAATGCCGTGCAGATTTATGTTGTTTTGTGCAGTATACGCACTGAAGAATTTGCTGACAAGAACTGCCATTAGACTTGCAGAAATGATGTGTAGGGACAATAGAAATCAGAAAGTAGTAGGGTCTCTGCATATTTTTTTTTCTCCTCCTCTCTTTGATTTTCTTAAGCACATATTTCTCAATGCAGTAGCCTGAGAAACAAACATTTCAACCATAATTTGGAGTTTTAGTTACAACTTCTCAGGAATGTGACTATTTTCATTAGCTGGGATATCTGCCAAATTTCAAAGAAAAAAAATACAACTCTAAATCGTTCATAGTAGCACTTCAAAAACAGAACAGAAAGCCGGGCAGTGGTGGCGCACGCCTTTAATCCCAGCACTTGGGAGGCAGAGGCAGGCGGATCTTTGCGAGTTCGAGGCCAGCCTGGTCTACAAAGTGAGTCCAGGACAGCCAGGGCTACACAGAGAAACCCTGTCTCGAAAAACCAAAAAAAAAAAAAAAAAAAAAAAAGAACAGAAAAGTTGGTTGCTTCCCATAATTTGTACAATGCCATTTTCTGACAGAAGTTTAACAAAGACCAACACCTTCAAAAAGCTAGTATTTATGACTGACTCTCCACGTTTGCAGATTTCTATTGTCCATAGTCCCTGGAATGAGGATCAGTGAAATGCTACAGTTAATCCCCATCCTTCTGCTATCTTCCTACAGTGGGAAGAGAGGCCATGAACCACCCCCTGCAGGAGAAATAAACCTCAGAGATTGGTTAAGACTTAAAAACCCACCACTATGACGTTTACCACTTAATCTTACAAAGGCAGGTCAAAATTTTAATATAAATTACTTTTGCCAACACATAGCTTATGCATTCTTTGCTCCTTTTTTTGGAGGATTCTCAAATTGATATCTAAAGATTACATATGATATATTACTGTTATATGGTCTAATGACTAAGAAAATTTCTCTGGTAACCAAAGCTGATGCCATAAATGGCAGTGTTCTTGGCATATACTTTATATGCCTCAGACCACTTCCACATTCTTTTTATTCAGCTAATTATAGCTTAGTAGCCACTGGTGAAGGATTGTGAAGACCCTGTCATTTCTACAGAATAGAAAGGCAAGGCTAGGTACTGCAATTCAGCCAAATAAAAAGAAAAAAGAAAAACAAACAAAAAAACAAAAAACAACCCCTTGAAAAGGAGAGGTACTGCACCTTTGCAAAATTGAACTGGCTCACTGCAGCTGAGCAACAGAACCACCACTGAAGCAAGAAAACAAGTTGGTCTACACGAATTGTACATGATTTCAAATGAACACGTTACGGCAATCAACAAATAGCTGCAACCTCAATTTCACTGCCGCCTCAGAGTGTGAAACTATAAAGTTCTGCAAACCTAATGCTAGCTTCTCAGCTCCTGTACTCAAAGTAGGAATTTGTTCTCCGCAGCAAAGAAACAAACACTCAAAACACATAGGTAAATACAGCAGGACATTATTGAAAACAGCTGCCTTGTAGTACAAAATACAGTACAAGTATACAGATGTCATTAGAACATCAAAAATACTATTGCTCCCATACAATTTAGGAAACATTCTTTGCAACGGAGAAAAATTTAAAAGAAAAGCTTTAAAAAAATCTGTTTAAAAATTCTACTGTGGATGATGAGAGTAGAGAAATAGTCTGTAAGGGCACCAATGTTTGTGGCTCTTCCATTTTTAAGTCTAAGATCAACAATATTCTGAATCAGCCTATTTTTTTCAAAGCCTAATTTTATATACACAAATATTTCCCTCCCTCTCAGCCACAGACAAGAAAATGACCTTTTTGTATATTACTTATTTCCCAATAAATACAAAAAGATTGTATAGATTGAATAATACCAAAATAAGGTAATAAAAAGGATATGCAATAAATTAAAAAGGCAGCTCAAATAAAGGGCAGGCATGCACTTAAAAAAAAATACTAAGATTGTGGAGGTGGGGTTACTTGCCTCCTGGTTCTTGAGAAGGTGTCACACAAATACCTGAAAAACTTTGGAAAGAACATTAGCTCCCATTCGATTCAAAGTTGCCTAGGTCTATGACATTTCTAGAATACCTTTTGATGGGGTGGGATTAACTTGATTAGAAAAATCATTTATACTGAAAATCCATTTAAAATATAGAAGAGGCGATCCTTGAAAACCCCAACTTTTATTCTTGAAAGACAGCTGGATAAACCGGCAAATGCCAGTTTGTTGAAATTTCAAGATGGTATAAAAATGCTTCCAGAATAGAGTCAGCATTCCCGTTCACTTCAGTTCCATTCACAGATGGATTTCAGCTTCTACCGGGTGCAATGCTTGAATCATTCATCCATCATTTGCCAACTTTGATTGTGAGGTACTGAATACAATGGATCAAGTTCTTAAAAATTTATTTTAAAAGAATAAATGATGCTGGAATTCTGGACCTGAGGATCGTCAGTATTTTAATAAATCCACAGATTAAACTGAAGGTAAAATAAGACTTCAGTTCTGGTTATTTCCAACTTCTCTGTGAGGATGTATATTCCATTAAAGCTCAGGCTTGTAGCCACACTGTTCCTTTTTTGCAGATAGTTTAAGTTTTAAGGTTTAAAATGCAGCCAGCCAGTGGCTGTAACAGCCGAATTAGCTGTAATTCACTAGCTCATGTGGTGGAGCCATAGGGATCCAGCTCTCACTCATGCTAAACCATTTCTTGGTGATGACCTCCATACTTAAGAGATCAAGGGAAGAACTTTAGTGAGCAGCAACCAATCCACTCAAAGAGTCAGTCTGCCTTGTGCTTTATGCCTGACTTCTTGTGCCTACCTCAGCAATCCCCGTTGTAAAATTGCTTGTTTTTGAAAAAACTTTTTGCCAACTTTCAAACAATTTTAATAATGGATTCTAGTTCAAGCTTTGATATCTGAATTCATTTGCATCCCGGAAAACAATTCTGCAAAGAAAAGACAGGGGCCTTGGTCCAGGTTCTATGCAAAACCATTTTTAAAAATGGATCCAACTGGTTTCTGAATTCTCCGATGTCTTCTTGAATTCTTCTCTTGCCCTGTCCATGATTGTGTAAAGTTGCATACCTTTTCATAAACCTGTATCCTCAGAACTGGGTAACTGCAAAGGCCTCTTCTTCTCAAGGACTCCATTAAGACCTAGATCCAAAAATGCTGATTTTGATGGAGGTGAAGGGACAGCTGATGCAATAGGAAGGCCCGGGGGGATCCCAAGACCAGATTACCCAGCTGAATAGTTGAACACAAATTCAACTATTACCAACAGATGATCCTGGGTAACTCACATGTGGTTTGTGTCCTAGACGTTCGTTCGAGGATCTATCCCCTCCAATGTTTTCCTGATGAATTTACGAACGTCGGTTTTAAACAACAGAAGCTGAGACTTGCGCAGGTGGGGAGTTGCTGCTGTCCTCTTTGCAGGTTGCTGGCAGTTCCTGGGAACTTAACTGCTTTTCTCTAATTGTCTGTGACTGTTTTCTTACGGTTATTTCTCTTAACTATATTATTTTAAAATTTGTTTTCTCCGTCTGCGGCCTCCCCTGATCCCTCTTCCACTAGCTCACTGGGGACGAGTAGGAAAGGGAACTCTCTAGCCAAGGGGACGGTGGTGGGGTGGGGGGAGGCCAGTACGGGAGGCTGCCCGGTTCAATCCTCATCCACTTCCTCACCCTCGGACTCGTCGCCGCCGCCGCTGCCCCCACCGCGTCGCTCATACAGCTTATCCCTCTGTCGCTCCTGGATTTCCTTCATCTCGTCTGCATACCGACAGAAGGCGCCTCCAAACTTGCCCCAGGCCTTGAAGGGCACGGTGATGGCATTGCGGTAGGACGGCTTCACCTCGCTCACTCGCAGAAACACCCCGTACTTGTTGCAGCCGACGTCGAAGAAGAAGCGCTTGGAGTCCACCGTGATGGAGGTGCCCTCCGGGAGCTCTCCGTACAGGCCGCCCCCCGGGCCGCCGGCGCCGCCTCCCGGGCCGCCGGCCAGCTCGTCGTCTTCGCCCCCGTAGTCGTCGATGAGCTTGGCCAGCGCGTCGCGGAACTCGATGAGGCCCTGAGCGGGCAGCGCGATGGTCTGTCCGCTCTGCAGGCCGCCGGGCCCGGGCCCCCCGCCGAAGCCGCCGCCGCCGCGGTTCACCGTCTGACGGATGCGCAGGAAGCGGCCGCGCTGGTTCTCCTTGAGGTCCAGGTAGTACTTGCGGTTCTCGCGCACCAGGAACTCGCTCTTGAGCGCGCGGCGCGGCCCGCCGCCCTCCTCAGCGCCCGCCGCCAGCTGCTCCGGGCTGCTGGGGCCCAGCTGCGCGTAGTGCTCGATGAAGTCGCCCAGCGAGTCGCGGAACTCGGCGGCCACCGCCATCGACAGCGTGAGGCGGCTCTTGGAGCCGCCCGCGCCCACCTCGGCGATCTTGAGGAAGCGGCCCTTGGCGTTCTGCTTCACGTCCAGGTAGAAGCGCTTGTTCTGGATGTCCAGCCGCTTCGAGGCCAGCTCCTGCGTCTCCTGCTCGCCGCCGGGCCCCCCGCCGCCGCCGCCGCGGGGCGCGGGCTGGAAGCCGCCGGG
>CAJQZJ010037469.1:1110385-1164747 GCA_907164525.1 Lophiomys imhausi
TGTGTGTGTGTGTGTGTGTGTGTGTGTGTGTGTGTGTGTGTGTGTGTTGGTTGGTTTTGTTGGTTTCTTGTTGTTGTTCTTTTCTTTCTTTTTTCTTTTTTTCTTTCTTTCTTTCTTTCTTTTTTTTTGACACAAGGCCTTATTCTGTAGCCCTAGTTGGCCTGATATTCATTGTGTAGCTTAGGGTAGGTAGCCTTGAACTCACACCAGCGCTCTTGCCTCACTCTCAAAGATACTGAGATTACAGAGGCCTGTATTTCCCTATCCTTCTGTAAGCTGGGACTGTATCTTATGTCTAAGTGTAAAATGTTTACACTTAGGACATGTGGTGCTGTCAGCTTTCCATTCAGTTCCGAGCCATTCACTCAGTACAGAAATTGACTCTAGAGACAGACAGATCCGAGTGACAAATGATGCCATGACTCCCTCCTTTATTCTCCTCTCTCTTTATTTTTAGTATTTATTTATTGTTTTTGTGACAGACAGGGTCTCACTGTGCAGCCTTGGCTGACCTGGAATTCACCATGTAGAAAAGGCTAGGCCTCAAATTCATAGAGATCCACCTGCCTACCTCTTAGGTGCTGGGATTAAAGACATGCACCACCAAGACAGACAGGGAGGTCTCAAATTTTTAAAAAAAGATTTATTTTATGTGTATGAGTGCTTTGTCTTCATGCACACCAGAAAAGGGAATTAGATTCCAGTACAGATAGTTGTGAACCACCACGTGGTTACTGGGAATTGAACACAGGACCTCTGGAAGAGAGCCAGTGCTCTTAAGCACTGAGCCGTCTCTTCATCCCTTAAATGTTTTTGGTTTGGTTTGGTTTGGTTTTTGTTTTTTCAAGACAGGGTTTCTCCATGTAACCCTGGCTGCCCTGGAACTCACTCTGTAGACCAGACTGGACTTGGACTCACAGAGATCCACCTGCCTCTGCCTCCTGAGTGCTGGGATTAAAAGTGTGCAACACTACTGCCCAGCTTAAATTTATTTTTATTGTTTTACAAACTAATGGACTTTTTTTTTTTTTTTAAAGATTTATTTTATTTATTTTATGCATATGTGTGCTCTATCTGCATGTACACCTGCATTCCAGAAGAGGGCACCAGATCACATTGTGGATGGTTGTTAGCCACCATGTGGTTGCTGGGAATTGAACTGAGAATCTTTGGAAGAGCACTAGGCAGTGCTCTTAACCGCTGAGCCATCTCTCCAGCCCCACTAATGGACTTTTTAAACGCTTATTCATGCATCCTCAGTTTTGGGTAACCCGGCCTATACCCCTTGGGTTTTCTTTCTTATATTAGAATATGTCTTTATTATAGAAACACTGGAAAAGGTAAAAAGAAAATGTGAATAGTTCCCAGTCCCACTTGCCACCCAAAGATATTGTGTTTAGCCCTACAATCTTTTTCTGTGTAAACATTATCTGCCTAAGTGCCCACTTAATGTCCTTGCATATATGCTTGTACTACAGACTAAGTCCTGGAGGCAGGTGATGTGTAGCATTGTCTTATGCACAAAATTAGTTCAACCTGTCCATCTGTGTGTCTGAAAGATTTAATATGAGAACTCAGCATGTGGGACCATGTGGTAGGTTACTGGCAAGAAGAGAACAGGAAGTCCAGGGAGGAACCCAGACAGCTGGAGCCTGGAGGCACTCTGGTGACAGGACTGTCTTTTGAGGAACCTTGGTCTTTTCTCCTAAGGCCGTCAACTGATTGGATAAGGGCCACCCACACTATGGAGGGCTATTTACTCAACCGGCCAAGTTAAATCTTAATCTCATCTTTAAAAAAAACATCTTCATAGGGGCTGGAGAGATGGCTCAGAGGTTAAGAGCACTGGCTGCTCTTCTACAGGTACTGAGTTCAATTCCCAGCAACCACATGGTGGCTCATAACCATCTATAATAAGATCTGGTGCCCTCTTCTGTTGTGCAGGCATACATCAATACAGTACATTGTATACGTAATAAATAAATAAATATAAAAAAATCTTCATAGCAACAGAGCTGTTATGTGACTGTGAACCACAGTTACCATTGCCATGATAAGGTGACATCTAGAACTATCACATAAGTCTCCTGGGCTTAATTCTTCTTACTCTGCATAATTGTATAAAGCTTTGCCTGTGGTTTTGTTGTGTGTGTGTGTGTGTGTGTGTGTGTGTGTGTGTGTGTGTTTAACCAAAGTTAATTCATGTTCACTGCTGTAGTATCCTCCCCTGAGGCAGACCTGTGGAACTTCTCTTAGGTGTACACCTAGCAGTGATTTTCTGAGTTGTTGGGCAAGTGAACATCTGAGTTTATACAGTGATATGGTAAACAGTTATCCTAAGTTGCTGCACCTGTTTCTTCTGTCCATCACTCATCCCTGTTTTGGTATGTGTAGCCAGATTTTTGGCTATTCTAGTGGGTTCTTTTTCTTACCTCCCTACACCACCTCTATCCCTTCCAGCCCCCTAACACTAGGTAGGAGAGAAAGGTTAGAGGGAAAAGGAAGCATCAATATCGTTAGACTACTTCCTGCTGATTAGGGGCATCAAGTTCTTTGGGGTAAATTTGATCTTGGTCATCAGGATACCTCCAACCAGCAACAACAGCAGCAGGGGGAGCAGCAGCCGCTTTGCTTCTCAGGGCTCCAGCATCTATCTATATACCCTCTGAAGAGTCCCCAAAATTCTAAACATATACTGTCTTCAGCTGGCAAATCACACCCCTGTTAAAGCATGAAGTAAATCATAGTCAGCTGCTATGGATGATCTGAAGCAACCCCATATCTCACAACTGGGATTTAAACAAAAATATATTCCCATAATATTTCTGTGCTTTAAAGAAACCAAAAATTCTCACTACAGGAATGGTAAGATTAGTTTTTGCTGGTGGAATAATGAGAGGGCCTGTGTCCTGTTGCTTTGTTTTACCTTTTCCAGGTGGCTGAGGACACCAGGCATCACTCCAGTTGTTTTTGCTGTGTGTATCCCTGTGAACGAAAAGATTGTTCATATTCATTGCCCATCTCTGTTAGGCTGCAGATTCTGTATATGCCGTCACCTCAGCACTTGGATTAGAGACGTGGACCACCACACCTGGCTCCAGAGTACTAATTTATCTTGAAGAACTGACACTTTACATCTATGGACCAGCGATCCTCATTCCGTCCTCTCCATGCCCATGACAACCACCATTCCACTGCTGCCATGAGTTTGACTGCTTTGGAGCCCTTATGTAAGTGGCAGTGTCTGTACACCCATGACCGGCTTACTTCATTGAGCACAATGTCCTTGAGGTTTGTCCACACTGGTTGCATATTACAGATTTCCTTTCTTCCTAAGACTGAATGCTTCACTGAACATGTGTAGTGTGTGCCACACTGTCTTTTCACTCTTCCATCTTCAACAGTTTAGGTCCCCAGAGCTTGACTGTTGTGGACAATGCTGCTATGATCATGAGAGGCCTATCTCCCTGAGATCCTGACTTCTGAGCTAAGGACAGTGCACAGTGGTAGAGAATTTGCCTAGCATGTATGAGCTTCAGCCTCAAGTATGGCAAAATAAATAAATATAAACCCAGCAGCGGACAGCTGGACCATGCAGTAATTTCATTTTTAATTTTTGGAGGCCTCTCTATGCTGCTTCTGTAGAAATAGTTGCATTGTGCTCGCCAAGATGGCCTTCTGTCCTTCCTTTCAAGAAATAGGATCTCACCCCCAAGACAATACAGGCTATTGTTACTGTTCTTGGTTGCTCAGCAGAACTATATAAGATCCTACTGCCAGAGACACCATACACTTCAATCACAGAACGTGGAGAAATCAAGTTGGTACTGACCAGGAAACTTCCTACCTGCTGGCTAGCATATATAGTTAGCTTGTATATTAGGGGAAGGTGCTATGTAGGCTGCTGGGTAGGGGTGTGGTGTCAATAATCTTACCCATCTGTGAAACCTATGGACTACAATAATGAATAGCATGGCAAGATTTGCCCTTGGATGCAAAGTGGCATGAATGCTATAAGGGTAACCAGCCACATTCTGATCAGATTTAAGGCCTACTCCACGAGAGGACACACATGCCTGATACTGTAAATCTAGCCAAGAACCCATGGCTAGAAGCTCACAGACCCCGGGTATGAACCTACTATTATTATTCTGCCAATTGGACATAGTTATCAAACTGCCCTCTAAATTCTTATCTCTGTACCCAGCTCTCAGACCTTATTAGATAAGATTCTTTATGCAGTGGAGGGTGGTTAATGCAGAAACTCACAACTGATCCAACTGATGGAGGGCTCCACCATTAATAAGACATCTCTATCTCTTACCCTCCCTACTCTCAAAACTCAAGGCTCATCTGAAAGATTGGAAGAGCCAGAAGTTGCGAAGGACTGAAGCAAAGCGGTGTTCTCTGGACATGGAATGGTCACTGTCGTTTCATCTTTGGCTCTGGTTCTGGGGTCAGTTGTCACCCCTGCTTCACTCTGGGTGTCAGAATTTAGAGGAAAGTTTGATAACTATGTCCAATTGGCAGAATAATAATAGTAGGTTCATACCCGGCGTCTGTGAGCTTCTAGCCATGGGTTCTTGGCTAGATTTACAGTATCAGGCATGTGTGTCCTCTCGTGGAGTAGGCCTTAAATCTGATCAGAATGTGGCTGGTTACCCTTATAGCATTTATCCCACTTTGCATCCAAGGGCAAATCTTGCCATGCTATTCATTATTGTAGTCCATAGGTTTCACAGATGGGTAAGATTATTTCACCGACGGAATGGGGATAGAGTTCACAAGGTAGCTGAAGTGCTGAGGCTCAAGGCTCCAATTCCCTGCTTTGGGCAGGCAACTAGACAGGCATTACCACCCAAAGGAACAGACAGGAGAAAAAAAAAACCCTGTTGTCCTAAAAGTGTCTTAGCTCCTTTAGTTTAAGCTGTTTACCAAAACAACTAATGGCCCAGCCTTAGCGGCTGGACACAGAGAGACAGGTGCAGAGAGAGGGACCCACTGGGTCCCAAAGGCTGTGGTTCCTAGCAGCGGCTAACAGTGAGAGCAGGGCTTGTCAGAGAAAGCATTGGTGGGTCCATAGATAAAAGCCTTTAGTCTTTGGTGAAAGTAGATTGAAACAATGACAAAGACCTTCATTTAGTGTATCATAGAAAAATATATAGCTTTGGGGCAGTAGGGGATTTTTAAAGGGAGCTTTAGGATTGGTCAATTTTGATGCTCTCTTTGCATGAGGGATATGTTATTTACAAGCCTGAGGGCTTTGCAAGAACCCAGAGAGGGAACATTCTCACCAGCCTGCCAACACTGGGGCCACGATATTGTTCAACCTTCAACCTGCTTGCTAGCTTCCATGGGCATTGTTTATGACTTAGGCTTCATGGCACATAGGAGATTCACAAGGTCCAACAGGTAACCACATTCATGAACTCACAGCAGCTGTGGGTCAGCATTCCAGCACGGAGGGAGAAGGGGTTCAGGAGTCCTCAACCCTAACTGAGGAACCAGGGACAGTTACTTGGGGAGGGAGACTCAGTTTTCTTCGTCGCCATGCTCCTATGGATAACACCATACACAGGACAACACAGGCATCAGAAACTGAACTTGATGGGTTATAAAAAAAAAAAAGACTCAAAGTTGGAGAGTCAATTTGGTCAGGAGTTGGAGGAGTTGGGGTAAAATGACCAAGATACATTGTATGAAATCCCCAAAGAATTGATTTAAAAAATAAAAGCTATTATTGTGGTGGAGGTTGGATTTCTATTGAATCAGCCTGGCACCTGGCAGCGCACACGGTCCTGGGCAACAAGTGTACCTCTGGGAGGAGGGTGTGAAGTTGAATTAGTGACAGCGCATAAGAAAGAAAGCCCGGGAAACTGGAAAGGGCTTTTGCCTTGGCATTGCTTCTCAACACTACTCAGCTGCTGGATACTGCCACACTTTGAAAGACCCTAGGAAGATAGTGGCTGAAGAAGTTGGGTGGAGCCCAAGTTGGAAAGCCAACTTGGAAAGAGAGACTCAGAGACCATTGTCCTGCAGAAGGGTGTGGCCAGGGACTTCAAGAAACCTCCAGAAACTATGAGACCTTCCAGGGACATAGAGAGCAGTGCCCTACTTAAAGGCATGGCAGCAGACCCCAAAAAAGAGCTTAAGGGATCCAAGATGGCGGCGGCCCGCATGGATGCATTTTGAACGTGGGAAAACAGCCATAAAGCCACAGAGTTGTAAGATGCTGAGCAACAATCTGAGTGACTCGAACCTGCTGGGTTTCACCCAGCTACCCAGGGACCATTAGAAGTCCCTGGGCAGGACTCTCCTCCCCTCTCTTGAACACTCAGCAAAACAGACCAATGGAAGCCGCTGAATCCGGGAATCGGGAATTGTCACCAAGAGAGGGACAGGGTAAGATCAAATACCCAGCGGGCAGATCCAAACCCCAGACAGGGTTACTTACCAGCCTCCTGGGTCCCCAGATCCCACGCAGGCATCCCAGCTATTTAGCGAAGGGTTGAGGACCCGTGGGAGCGGAATATACTCTTAACGAAGCCACAGCGGTGGGATGGTGCAGCGACTGGTGGGATCCACAGCTGCATTTTGGAAAGTACAAGCATATTTGTACTTCCTCAGAGGGGTGCTGGACATACATACAGGCCCCTCTATTGGATTTATGGTCACTGGGAAAAACACTGCAGCTGGACTGAGCAGTGGGATACACTTCCAGCAGCAGGTTATGCAGCAGCTCCACTGAAGTGTACCAGAACTTGGAAGACAGTGGCCCCAACTGCCAGTATCCAAAGTCAGCTCCATACAGACATAGGTGGAGCAGTGAGAGTGGCAGAAAGGCGGGTGGCCAGGTTGGAAGGCAGATTTGTTCTCCACAGGGTCCAAGCCCTGGGCAAATTGTGAGGTTAATATCAGACTTTTTTGCTAGTGCTGGCCCTTCAGGTGGGAAACCAGAGCTTAAGCATATATAGTTCCACCCCTGGAACAGTGAGGTTTTGGCCTGGGGGACACTGCTGAGTGACTCACCTTAAGGGTGTGGAGTCAGGTCCTTTGAAGACTCCAGCGGGCTGTCTCAACCCCAAAACTTGGGACCTCCAGAGTTCACAGAATCTGCGCCTAGACACACAGGACCATACCAGCAGAGCCGCTGCAGGCTGAATACTCAGTGTGCAACATAGAGAGCTCTGACTTGTGAGCAGTGAAACAATCCGGGACATTACTCATTGCCTGGGAGTGGGCTGCACCAGCTCACAGTGCTTCTGGCTATTAGATGCACACTGACCCTGAGAACCCCCTGAGAGCAGCTGGGGAGGACCACAAACATGATCCTGACATGTAAGCTGCAGGGGAGCTACAACCCCACCCAACAGTCTGCGGCCTACAAACCTGTACTATCATCTATACAAAGACCAGTTGGATCCCAGGAACCTACAGGAACACATCCCATCACAACCCCTCACCTGAGTCCCCAATTGGGACAAAACAGGAAGGAGTGAGCAATTGGAGACACACTGAGAACCTCCACACAAGGCCCCATCCAGCCAGTGGAAAGCGACAGATCACCAAGCAATATGACTGCTACACCAAAGTGCCCCCTTTGGCACCAAGCCCAGAAGGCAACAGGAACAAACAGCTAAGAACAACAAAATGGCAATAGGACAGTGAAAAAACAGAACCAACTGAAGTCAGGGAAATATGACCCCAACAAAATGCAACTATGATAGTACAGCAAGCCTTGACCACTTCACCACAGCTGAAACACATGAAAACGATGACAATTCTACATTATGGAAAGTGATAGAGTCCTTTCAAGAAGAATTTAAATCTATGAAGGAATTCAAAGAGTCCACAATTTTACAAGCAAAAGCAATGGATAATATCATTAGAGAATTCCAAGCCAAAGTGGCTCAACTTGAACAGGAAAGAGACAAGGCAATGAAAGATTTAAAAGAGATGAAAGATTTCTAGGGAAAGACAAGCAAATTGGAGCAGGAAATGTACAAAACGAATAAAATCTTTCAAGATATGAAAATGGAAATGGAAGCAATAAAGAAAACACAGAGTTAAGAGTGGAAGTGGAGAACCAAGGGAAGAGAACAGGAACTACAGACATGAGTATCAAAAATAGGATACAAGAGATGGAAGACAGGATCTCAGGCATGGAAGATTCGATGGAAGAAATCAGTACAACATCCAAAGAAAATGAGAAAGCTAAAAAAGTTCTCACCCATAATATCCAAGAAATCAAAGACTCAATGAAAGGATGGAACCTAAGAATTATAGGCATAGAGGAAAGAGAAGACTCCCGACTCCAAGGTCCAGGAAACATCTTCAACAAAATCATAGAAGAAAACTTCCCAAACCTAAAGAAAGAGATGCCAATAAAAATCCAAGATGCATACAGAATACCAAACAGATTAGATCAGAAAAGAAACTCCTCTTGCCACATAATAATTCAAACTCCAAATGTACAGAACAAAGAAAGAATATTAAAAGCTGTAAGAAAAAAAGGTCAAGTAACATATAATGGCAGACCCATCAGAATTACACCTGACTTCTCCTCAGAAACTTTAAAAGCTAGAAGGGCCTGGGCAGACGTCCTACAAGCTCTGAGAAAACATAGGTGCCCAGCCAGACTACTATACCCAGCAAAACTCTCTATCAACATAGATGGACAAAACAAGATATTCCATGACAAAATTAAATTTAAACAATATCTACCCACAAACCAAGCCCTACGGAAGATCCTAGAAGGAAAATTCCAACCCAGAGAAGATAACTACACCCAAGAAAACAGGAAATAGAAAACTGCACAGCAACTAAACAAAAAGAAACACAGGACCACCACCTATACCAAAATAGTGGGAAATAACAACCTCTGGTCACTAATATCCATCAACATCAATGGACTCAACTCCCCAATAAAAGGACACAGGCTTACAGATTGGATCCATAAACAAGACCCATCATTTTGCTGCATACAAGAAACACATTTAACTAACAAAGATAGACACTATCTCAGAGTAAAGGGCAGGGAAAAGGTGTTTCAAGCAAATGGACCCAGGAAGCAAGTGTGAGTAGCCATCCTAATATCAAACAAAATAGACTTCCAACTGAAGTTAATAAAAAAAAGACAGAGAAGAGCATCACATACTTGTTAAAGGAAATATTCATCAAGAGGACATCTCAATATTGAACATCTATGCCCCAAATACAAAGGCACCTACATTTGTAAAAGAAACTCTTCTAAAACTTAAATCACACATCAATCCCCACATATTAGTAGTGGGAGACTTCAACACCCCATTCACAACAATAGACAGATCATCAAGACAGAAGCCAAACAGAGAAATAATGAGTCTAACCGAGCTCATGAACCAAATGGACCTAACAAATATCTACAGAACTTTTCACCCAAACACAAAAGAATAGGCCTTCTTTTCAGCACCTCACGGAACCTTCTCCAAAATTGACCATATAGTTGGACACAAAGATAGCCTCAACTGGTACAAGAAAATTGAAATAACCCCTTGTATCTTATCAGACCACTATGGAATAAAGCTAGACTTCAACAGCAACAGAATCAACAGAAAGCCTACACACACATGGAAATTGAACAACTCTTTACTGGATGACTATTGGGTCAGGGAAGAAATAAAGAAGGAAATCAAAGACTTCTTAAAATCCAACGAAAATGAAGGCACAACATACCCAAACCTATGGGACACAATGAAAGCTGTGCTATGAGGAAAGATCATAGCACTAAGTGCCTTCAAAAAGAAAATTGTGACAGCTCATATTAGCGAATTAACAGCTAAACTGGATGAATTGGAAAAAAAGAAGCAAACACTCCCAAGAGGAGCAGAAGGAGGAAATCATCAAACTTAGGGCTGAAATCAACAACTTAGAAACAAAAAGAACAATACAGAGAATCAATGAAACCAAGAGTTGGTTCTTCCAGAAAATCAACAAAATAGACAAACCCTTAGCCAAATTAGCTAAAAGACAGAGGGAAAAAACCCAAATCAACAAAATCAGAAATGAAAAGGGAGAAATAACAACAGACATTGAGGAAATCCAGAGGATATTTAGGTCCTACTTTAAAAATCTATACTCCACCAAATATGAAAACTTAAGCGAAATGGACAATTTTCTTGATAGATTCCACCTACCAAAGCTAAATTAAGATCAGGTTAACAGATTAAACAGCCCTACAACCCCTAGGGAAATAGAAACAGTCATTAAAATCTCCCAACCAAAAAAAGCCCAGGGCCAGATGGTTTCAGCACAGAATTCTACTAGACCTTCAAAGAAGAGCTAATACCAATACTCTTCAAACTCTTTCACAAAATAGAATCAGAAAGAACACTGCCAAACTCATTCTATGAGGCCACAGTCACCCTGTTCCCTAAACCACACAAAGACCCAACAAAGAAAGAGAACTTCAGAACAATCTCCCTCATGAACATAGATGTAAAAATACTTAATAAAATACTAGTAAACCGAATCCAAGAACACATCAAAAGTATCATACACCATGATCAAGTAGGCTTCATCCTAGGAATGCAGAGATGGTTCAACATATGAAAATCCATCAATGTAATGCACCATATAAATAAAATGAAAGAAAAAACCCCACATGATTATCTCGCTAGATGTGGAAAAAGCATTTGACAAAATCCAACACCCCGTCATGCTAAAAGTTCTGGAGAGAACGGGCATACAAGGACCATATCTAGAAATAATAAAGGCAAATATACAGCAAGCCAGTAGCCATCATCAAATTAAATGGAGAGAAACTTGAAGCATTTCCTCTAAACTCAGGGACAAGACAAGGATGCCCACTTTCGCCCTATCTCTTCAATATAGTACTTGAAGTTCTTGCTAGAGCAATAAGACAACTAAAGGAGATCAAAGGGATACAAATTGGAAACAAAGAAGTCAAATTATCCCTGTTTACAGACGATATGATAGTATACATAAGCAACCCCAAAAATTCCACCAGAGAACTCTTACAGCCGATAAACACCTTCAGCAAGGTGGCTGGATACAAAATTAACTCAAAAAAAAAAATCAGAAGCCCTTCTTTATACAACAAATAAATGGGCTGAGAAAGAAATCAGGGAAACAACTCCCTTCACAATAGCCACAAACAATATAAAATACCTGGGGGTAACTCTAACCAAGCAAGTAAAGGACCTGTACAACAAGAACTTCAAGCCCTTGAAGAAAGAAATTGAAGAGGCCATCAGAAGATGGAAAGATCTCCCATGCTCATGGATAGGTAGGATCAACATAATAAAAATGGCCGTCCTACCAAAAGCAATATACAGATTCAATGCAATTCCTATCAAAATACCAACACAATTCTTTGTAGACCTGGAAAAAGCTATTCTCAATTTCATATGGAACAACAAAAAACCCAGAATAGTTAAATCAATCCTGCACACACACACACACAAAAAACATCTGGAGGTATCACCAACCCAGATTTCAAGCTGTATTACAGAGCAATAGTAGTAAAAACATCATGGTACTGGTATAGAAACAGACAAGTGGATCAATGGAATCGAATTGAAGACCCAGAAATGAACCCACACACCTATGGTCACCTAATTTTTGACAAAGAAGCAAAAACTGCACAATGGAAAAAGAACAGCATCTTCAACAAATGGTGCTGGTACAATTGGATGTCCACTTGTAAAAGAATGAAATTAGACCCATACTTATCACCTTGTACAAAACTTAAGTCCAAGTGGATCAAAGACCTTAACATAAGGCCGTCACACTAAATCTACTAGAAGAGAAAGTGGGAAAAACCCTTGAACTCATTGGCACAGGTGACAACTTCCTGAACAGAGCACCAACAATCAATAAATGGGACGTCATAAAACTGAAAAACTTCTGTAAGGCAAAAGACACTGTCATTCGAACAAAATGGCGGCCTACAGATTGGGAAAAAATCTTCACCAACCCCACATCTGACAGAGGGCTAATATCCAAAATTTACAAAGAACTCAAGAAATTAAATGCCAAGAAACCAAATAATCCAATTTTAAAATGGGGGAAAGAGCTAAACAGAGAATTCACAAAGGAGGAATTCCTAAAGTCTGAGAGACATTTGAAGAAATGCTCAGCATCCTTAATCATCAGAGAAATGCAACTCAAGAGGACTCACACCTGTCAGAATGGCTAAGATCAAAAGCTCAAATGACAGCACATGCTGGTGAGGGTGTGGAGAAAGGGGAACCCTCCTCCATTGCTGGTGGGAGTGCAGGCTTGTGCAACCACTATGGAGGTCAGTCTGGCGATATCTTAGAAAACTTGGAATAGCTCTGCCTTGGGGCCCAGCTATACCACTTCTGGGTATACATCCAAATGACTCCTCACCGAATCACAAGGAAGTTTCCTCATCTATGTTCATAGCAGCCTTATTTGTAATAGCTAGAAACTGGAAACAACCCAGATGTCCCTCAGCTGAAGAATGGATTAAAAAACTGTGGTACATCTACACAGTGGAATATTACTCAGCTATCAGAAACAATGAAATTTATGCAATTTGCAGCCAAATGAATGGAACTAGAGAAGCTCATCCTGAGTGAGCTAACTCAGACCCAGAAGGATGCACATGGCATCTATTCACTTATATTAGGATTTTAGCTATATAGTACAGGATATCTATA
Organism: Lophiomys imhausi; assembly: GCA_907164525.1. Taxonomy (NCBI): domain Eukaryota; kingdom Metazoa; phylum Chordata; class Mammalia; order Rodentia; family Muridae; genus Lophiomys; species Lophiomys imhausi. The sequence goes on from CAJQZJ010037469.1 coordinate 1,123,072, forward strand.
CTACAACCAACGCACCAAAGGGAACATGGACATAGACTTTTTTTTTCCTGTTTGTTTTTTCTCCCTGTCAATGAGACACTTTTCTCTGGTAGTGCTGCCTTGTAGGCCCCCAGTGTATGAGGAGGCTCTTGGCCCTCATATAACTGCTGAGCTGGGGTGGGGGACTGTTATGTAGGGACACTCCACTCCAGAGGAGTGGGATGGAAGGGTTGGGGGTAGAGGGTGGGAGGGCGGAACTGGGAAGGGGGGAAAGAGGACTATATGATGGAGATGTAACCTGAAGCAATAAATAAATTAATTAAAAAAAAGAGCTCAAGAGACAGAGATGCAAAGCTAATTTGTGCCAACTGCTGGCGCTGAGGCCCTGCTGACAGAAAAGGCTGGACTTCAAGAAGATATGTATTAACCAGCCCCTAAGCCACACCAGCCCTGAGGTGGTAAGAATCGGATGGTCAGGCACCTTGGCACATAAACTGAGACAGACCAATAGAGGAAACAGGAGGTGAAGGCAGAGAAAAGGTCTCAGAAGGCTGCATCTGCCACAAGTAAGCTGGGGCTGGCATAAGAGGCGTGGCTTAGGACCTGCTCAGAGATAGTTCATGAGAATCAGATGCTGAGGAGAGACATGGCTTGTTGGCACCCAGGCAGTGGGAACAGAGCAAGCAGCCTGAGGCTATGTCTGTCCATGGGCCTAAAGCTGCGGAGCAAGTAAGGGAAGCCTGAGGCACCAGTGCTCTGAGGCCAGGGCGAACAGACTGTGAAGAGACCTCAAAAACAAGCGGGTGCTGGGCGTGGTGGCGCATGCCTTTACCCCAGGACTCGGGAGGCAGTGGCAGGTGGATCTCTGTGAGTTCAAGGCCAGCCTGGTCTACAGAGTGAGTCCAGGACAGCCAGGGCTACACAGAGAAATCCTGTCTTGAAAAAAAAAAAAAAGAAAGAAAGAAAAAGAAAAAGAAAACAAATGGGAGTGCAGCTCCTGTCCCCTGAGGGTGTGGCAAGGCCCAGCAAGACTTCGACATCAAGGACTAGGCCACATGGCACAGCATCTGCCCCGAGAGGGTTCAGCTAACCCCTGAAACACTCAGGGATGCTGCACCTATTCCATTTAGCTTTGCAGACTTGCCTGACTTAGGAAGCCTTGAGCCCAAGCTGAACTGAGGCAGCAGCTGGCGTGATAGCTAAGTGATCACTCCACTGAAGAACTGCTGTGGTGGGGTTCCTGCAGACAGACTGCTAACTAGTTGCCCTCAAGGACCTGCTCTTGAGGAGTGGTATCCTTCTAAAGTTCCTAGGGTTAGTGGCGTGGTAGGTGTTAATAATTATTAATATAGTTTAAAAGTTACACCTACATATTAGAGTTTTAAAAAAAATAAAAGAATTAGGGTCTCACTAAGTAGATTAAGTATCTAGAACTTTAGATCCCCTTGCCTCACCCTCCCCATTGCTGAGGTTTCAGGCATGTGCCACCATGATCAGCTCAAGGTATTCTTAATGATAGAATGTTCTATTTAATTGCCAATGTATTTTAAACAGTGTACAAGGAGCCACAGGAATCCCTGGTTCTCAAATTAATCACCTAAGGACTTTGGGGCACCGTGAAGTCTGAGGCGGGGTCATGTCATTGTGATGTGGCTACAGTTCCCTGTAGATTCTTGTGCTGCTTGAGGCCATGACCTTCCCCCTGACACTGCTCAACTTGAACAGGAAATAGGGCACACTTCATCTGTCAAGACAGTACTGGAGCAATTTCAGCTAGGTGGGTGGTGGGAAGGATAGGATGGCTCTAGGAAACTCTCCAGCCACCTCAGTGGATTGTGTAGGAAGCCAAGAGTCACTGGACAGAAGGCTGAAACCCGCTGATAAGCCCAGGATCTCTCACCCTTCCTGTGCCTGGCCACCCTTTGCTGTAGGGACAGTCTAGGGCCATATCTGCCTCCTAGTAAAGATCTGTTGTGGGTCTCATGTATTTCTCTCCTTCTCATCTGCCAGACACAAACACAAGGGTCATCTTCTCAGTTAAACAGCAGCATATACGTGAAAAGGACCAGAGTCAGTCCAGAACACACCAAGACCAAGTTCTCAGCACAAAGGAGATTTATTTGCCTCAGAGGGTCAAGGGCAGGGAATAAGAGACAAAGACAGGAAACAGGATGAGGGAGAAGGGAAAAGAACAAGGTAGTGTGGGAGGGATATTTGCCCCAGAGGGACAGAGGACTTCCTCTGGACAGAGAAGACAGTCATTGCCCATAGGCAAATGGCAGTTTATAAAGGGAAAGGGGAAACCCATGTTAGGATGAGTTGGTTTGTTTTGGTTGGACATGTTAGTTAGGGCAGTCAAAAGGAGGCTTTTGAGTGTTGAACTCCAATTCTCTGATAGCTGAACCTTGGTGGTCAGCCTCGGGAAGAGAAAGTGGCCAAATAATGGAATAGACCTTGGGAGCTAACTTTAGTGATTTAGCAGTTTAGCAAGGGGGAGAAGGGTAAATGGCAAAACCTGTTGGTACCACATTTGCCTACTAGAGCCCTTCAAATATGCATGCCACTTCCTAATGCCCACCTTGCCAGCACCCGCTATTCGTCTGCTGAGCTGGGCTCCCACCACTTGGATTTTTGGCAGTGCTGACCCGCTGCCCAGCACCACAGTGTGCATCTTGTAACCACCTCCCACTGCCAGGTCTGCCTAGCTGCGGACTGCCCGACAGCCAGTGCCGGCCCTTGAACTTGTAAGGTTTTCTTTTAGCTTTAATCAATTTGCCGTGGGGCCATTTCAAGCTCTTTAGTCCAGCTTTTTGTATCCTCACTGTCCCAGAGTGTGTCCGTGTCAGAGTGGAAGGACTACATGTGACTGAGGCCAGTCCACTGAACTCCCTGTAGTCCCTTGTCCCACTGTCCCCACTGTCAGAGGTCCAACCACACCATCTGTTCTGGAGTCTGGATTTACCCATGATCAGAAAAAAACCCACCACACCAAGCCATCCAGAAAAGCCTAGAGTGTACCTTATTACAAAGTGTGGCTGCTTTCTGTTCTTCAAAGTACAAAAAGGTAAACTGGGAGAAAGTACCCATTTTGATAAATGGTCCTGCTTGTTGGATCAGACAAACCCTGGAGCCCTTCCCCATCTTTGTGTTCTCCAGTTGAATTGTTTATTTTTAAAGGGTATTTTATTAAAAACTTACTAAAATATTAAGCAAAATTTAAATGAAAAAAATTTTCGTGGTAAGTGCTATCACCGAGGTGCACCAGTTCCGTGCTATTATTTTTTCTTCTGGCTTGCTATTTTTCTATCTCTGTGTTCTATCAATATACACATCTATTTCTGTGCTGTAATTACATGCTATATCATTAGGTATAAGACACGGAAGGCAACATTTTCTCCTCCCTGCTTACACTATTGCCCAAACGTGTTGACATGTTTTTCTGTTGTTTTAGGAATTAGCAATTTAAATGAGTGGATATTTATGTGTTTGGTGGTTGGGACCTTTCCAGATTTTGGTTGGTAAGCAAACTCGTATGAGTAGTTCCTTTTTTCTTTTTCTTTTTAAATTTATTTATTTATTTTATATATATGAGTATATGTTGCATGTGTGTGCAGGCATGTGCCGGGGAAGCCAAAAGAGGGCAATTGGATCCCCTGGAGGTGGAGTTACAAGCAGTTGTAAGCTAGGAAACATGTGTGCTAACATGAAACTCAGGTCTCTGCTGAGCCATCCGTCCAGTCCCCAAGTTGCTTTTTTTTTTTTTTTTGTTTTAATGTTTATTACTTCAAGTTACATCTCCATCACAGTCCCCTCCCCCTAGTTGCTTTTACTTGTAAACCTTCAGGGCCACCAATAGGTCACAGCTGTGGTAAATATCAGCCTCTCCACCACCGTATCATACACTAAGCACGGCTTCCGAACACATTGCAGATCTCTGGTTGTTTTCTTCCTTCTCTTGTTATTTATTATTATTATTTTTTTTTTTTTTGGTTTTTCGAGACAGGGTTTCTCTGTATAACAGCTCTGGCTGTCCTAGACTCACTTTGTAGACCAGGCTGGCCTCGAACTCACAGAGATCCGCCTACCTCTGCCTCCCAAGTGCTGGGATTAAAGGCGTGCGCCATCAACGCCCGGCCTTCTCTTGTTATTTTAAGACAGGGTCTCAATATGTGGCTGAGACTGGTCTTGAACTTGATTTGTTGTCTAGACTGACATTAAATTCATAGTGATCCTCCTGCTTCAGCCTACAAAATTTCTGGGGCTTCAGGTATGTGTTACTACATTCAGAGGCATCCAGCCTTTTGACATTTTGATTTGACATTGGCATCTCCAAAGAGTTAGGCTATATCCATAGCTCTCCTGGGACACACGTGGCCGGAGGGCTGAAGGTTGGACATACCTGTGTGGAGGTCTCTGAACTTGCTTCCCTCCCAATATGATCAGTTCTTCTCAAAACACAGACTTTAAGCAATTGCCATACCCCTACACATGCTATGCTATAGGAGTGACTTCCCTGCCTGCCAGGCTCCTCATACCCCCTCCACACCCCTGTTGAACTCCAGTTGCCTTCTGCATGACCCAGGGCCACTGTCAAGCCGCACCATTACACTCCATCCACCTGTCTGTCCGGCTTAGCATCTCTTAACTACAGAGTGTGTGGCCAGGTGGGGTGGGGGTTGGTGGGGGTATTGGGAGGCGTGGGGGTGGGGGGGGAGATAAGAGGTGCCAGACATGGACAGGACACCATTATAAAATGTCCAGATGAGCTAAAACCACCGAGAACAGCTAACTGGAAAAAAATAAGCTGATGTTTGAAAAGACCACAGCAAAGACCTCTGTGCTGGCCACAGTAGCTCTGAGGTTCAGGGGAACCCCATGATAATCCATCTGTGGGCCCAGAGAGGACTAGATGGCAGCAGAGAAACTCCACAGTTTTATTTGGAAGTGTGGTAGAATTCCACTTGATTTTTCTCTTTTATTTAAAATTCTTACAAATAAAGGTGTGGTGGTGCATAGCTTTAACCACAGCACTCTGGAGGCAGAGGAACATGGATCTCCATGAGCTCAAGGCCAGCCTGGTCTACATAGTGAGATCCAGGACAGTCAGAGATGCATAATAACACCTTGACTCAAAGAAAACCAAAACCAAAACCAAATGAGCTTTTATAAGATGCAATTGAAAACATGCAATTCACACACGTGGAACTAAACTGTATCTAAATAAAGAACAGACTCTCCTGAGGGGCCTGGGGGCTGTGTGTTACTGGGGGATCTGGAGCCCCCACTCCTAATCACTTCATCTCAGGCCTAAATCCCCTCCCTTGGGGAAGAGACAGCACTTGGCTAGCAGGCTAGCTGTGCCGATAAACTGGGCTATGTTATGTAGTAATTTTAAATGTCTGGGAGTCATCCTAAATTTGGCTTTGAGCAAACTGTATTCTTGGACTCACATACTCAGCTAGGGAAGCCAGAGAGCCATGGAGAAACCCATTCATCCATTCCAAGAATGCTTTTGGCCTCCCACTGAGTGTGGCATTTGTTTAGGTTATGAATATTTATTGACCACCTGCTAACAGTGGCATTCCTACAAGGTGAACCGCCTTTAGGAGGGAACAAGAGGCCCAGCTCACACATCCTGAGGGTTGGAGGACAGGCTGGTTCCAGAGGCCGTTTTAAGGGATGGAAACACCTAGGAGGCATTTCTGGAGTATCATGCCCTTTTCAGAACCTTCATCAGAGCTGTGCCTCAGAAAACAGAGAAACCAGTGCGGCCAGGGAATGTCCCCTGGAGTTCTGACCCATGGAGTAGAAAACCACCTAGACTTTTCTAAGGGAGGAGCCAGGCTGCAGGAGCTCCTGGGAAGGACAGAAGGAGTCTCCTAGGGAAGAGCTGGATGGAGTGTTCTGGAGGGTTGAGGTGTGACAGCTTGGAAACGAGATGTGGCAAGACAGGGCAGCTGCAAGCCTGGTTGAGGGGACAGCAGCTGTGAGGGCTGGGTGGTCTGTGTGTCCTCAGCACACCCAAGAGTGCCCTGAGAAGGAATCGGTGCATCTTTCCCACCCACAGCCACAGCAATATGCTCCCTGTAGTCCCAGCTGTCCTGTCTGGCTCAGTGAAGACCAGGCCCAGGGCTTGTGATCAAGGGCCTTGTGTCTTCCTGAGAGGTTGGAGTGAAGCCCTCTCAGAGACCTCACACCTACTCCTTCCCAGCTAGTGTCGCCTCTCTTCCCCTCTTTACCAGGGAAGGGCTGAATCACGGAAAGGGAAGAGGTCTGTGACAGATGGGACACCTGGGAACTTGATCACAGGGCCCTTCGAGATCTGCCGTCAGGGGACTCCATGTGACACTCGGTCCTCATCCAGAGTCCCAGGCAAGGATGGCACATGAAATAGGTCCACCTGTGCTCTCCCGCCCCCTGGTGGCCACCCCATCTTAGTGGCACACGACCAGACCCATCTTTGTAGTCAGAACTTGGCATTCATTTGTTCCCACATGCCTGAAATATTTGCTGAGCCCCAGCAGACCCTCAGAGCTCCAGAGCTGTGCTGTTCACATGGCAGCCACACACACCCTGACACTCGAAGGGGGAATGAAGCAGACTAACACGTACAGTTGGTATAATACACATTCTGTGGCAAAGACTTAGTATTTTAAAAAAGTAAAAGGTGCGGGGGTGGGGTGGGGTGGGGTTAGAGATGTCAGTAGAGGTGGGGCCAGTGGTTAAGAAGTGCTCTTTTGCAGAGGGCCCAGGTTGGGTTCCCAGAACCCACATGGCAGCTCATAACCATGTATAATTACAGCAGATCCAACACCCTCTTCTGGCCTCCTTGGGCACCTGTGTACATACACGCAGGCAAAACACTGATACACTTAAATAAATAAATCTGCTTTTTGTTTTTGTTTGTGTGTTTTGGTATGGTTTGGTTTGGTGTTTGGCTACAGGGTTTCCCTATGTAACCCTGGCCATCCTGGAACTCACTCTGTAGACCAGGCTGGTCTCAAACTCACAGAGATCTGCCCACCTCTGCCTCTGGAATGCTGGGGTTAAAGGCGTGTGCCACCATCACCCAGCTAAGTATATCTGTTTTTAAAAATGAAATATAGTAATCATTTTGCTATTGACTGTACACTGACCTGCTAATGTTTTGGGTAAGATAAGTCAAATAAAATTGATGGGCTGATCTAAAACTATGTAATTAAATATTATTTACTGGCTCCCCGTAAAGTCTGGTCTTACCCTAGATGAGGACATTGTCACACCAAGTGATGCTATGTAACCTTGCTTGCTATCTATTTCCCTGATTGGTTGAATAAAACTGCTTATAGTCTGGGCTAGACAAAAGGAGGGGGAGAACTAAGGTTCAAGGGCTTTTGGGGGATCAGAGGAAGCAGGAGGGATATGAAAGGAGGAGACACCGTGGGATAGATGGAAAAGGAGAAGAGCACGTGGCCAAGAGCATCCTGCTGTGAGGACCGGATCATATGAAACGTGCAAGTAATTTTGAAGGTTTTGGCTGGGATGTTAGCTTAGAGGATTAATATTTGCCTACCTCCAGTGCTTAAGGTTATATTAAAATCTAAGCCGGGTGGTGGTGGCGCACACCTTTAATCCCAGCACTCTGGAGGCAGAGGCAGGCAGATCTCTGTGAGTTCGAGGCCAGCCTGGTCTACAAAGTGAGTTCCAAGACATCCAGGGTTGTTACACAGAGAAACCCTGTCTCAAAAAACCCAAAAAATAAATAATAAAATAAAATCTAACAGGTTTCTGTGTGTTTATTTATAAGTGGCAGGTTAAGGATTAACTCCACCACTCCAGTAAACATAAAGTATGTAATCAATTATAGTTTTAACAATTCCTATTACATAAAATTTGATTAAAATCTAGCTCAGCTGTTTCTCTTTGTTCCTAATGTGTCTGCCAGGAAGTGTTTCAGTTCCTTAAAGGCTGATTTCTGATTCTGTTAGGGAGTGCTCTTCTAGACCATGATCCTGGATATTCAGATGGAAAACACAAGCAACATCTCCACATCACCACTACCAGCTCTCTATTTGGCGCTTTGAAAAGCACTGCTCAAGACTGGCCTGGTGATGCAGGTGTAAGCCCAACTCGCAGGCCCGAGGAAGAAGGATCAGAAATGCAGGCCCATCTTGGGCTACCTGATGCTACTTCAAGGCCAGACTGGATAACAGTGAAATTCTGTCTCAAAATGAAAAGTGCAAACAGGGCTGGGGTATAGATCAGCAGCAAACTGACCTAGTGCATACAAGGCCCTGGGTTCAACCCCTAGAAAAAGAAAAAACAAAACTGTGTTTTCTTCTTTAAAGTCCCATCTTGCATCTTCCAGGAAAAGATGGTCATTTTTAACTCCAGAAGCATAGGAAGTCACGGTCAGTAGACAGAGGCCAGTGTCATTTCCCCACAAACCACAGGGAAGTTGCTGGTGTCTTTAAGGGCAGGGAGGATTCTTCAAGACCAAGCTGTTTCTGCTTCTTTAAAATCTGTACTTTGTAGACAAAACTTTTTTTTTTTTTTTTTGGTTTTTCGAGACAGGGTTTCTCTGTGTAACAGCTCTGGCTGTCCTGGACTCACTTTGTAGACCAGGTTGGCCTCGAACTCACAATGATCCGCCTGCCTCTGCCTCCCGAGTGCTGGGATTAAAGGCGTGCGCCACCACCGCCCGGCTAGACAAAACTTTTTAATTATTCAATATATACTGTACTTAATTTGTTGTGCTTAATACCTCTACCTCCCTTCCACCCCTCGTTCTCTTCAACCCCACAACCCTAGGAGAAAGAAGGGAGAAGGGACATAGGTCTCTTTGGGCTACTTCCTGCTGATTAGCGTTGTTGGATTCTTTGGGGGTAATACCAGTCTCATTAGAAGACCAGCAAACCAGGAGACAGCAGCAGGAAGAACAAGCAGCAGTTTTGGGGGAGCACCAGCAACTGGGAGAGCAGCAACTGCTTTTTTACCTTGTAGCCCTTTCTCTTCTTTGTAGAGCTTTCTCCTACTTCTTTGTAGAGCCCCCTTCTCCTCTGGGCTCTGGCTTTTTATTCCTCTCTCCCAAGTCCTCTGAGTTAAACTTGCTGCAGCTGGCTAAGCCACGCCCCTGCTAGCTCAGGAGACAGTTAATACTTTACACCTGTGTCTTAAGCAGCCTCACACCTGGGATTAAACAAAAACAGTCTCATAATTGGTATTTTAATAAACTCATACCACAGTACTTATTTTTTTTAAATCTGCCCTTATTTGTTTCAGAAGGGGTGTTTTGCCTGTTTGTGTGTCAGTGCACTGCATGCATGGGAAGTGCCCACAGAGGGTGTGATGCCTAAAGAAACTCCATTTTGTTCTAGGTATCTGCCTTGGCACCAAATAGCCATTTGTCTCTGACTCAAGTTCCTGGAAGATAAGTTCCCAGCAACCCTGACTCCTTGTCTACACCCAGACATGTGCAGCCATGACCATCGGCTAAGACTGACTGCTGATTTGGCTTCTGTAACATGCTTATGCAGACATTCAAAGACTATTTTGAAGTCACATGGTCATCTGTCTAACCCTGGAGGAGCAGAACAGCTGCTGCGGTTTTCCCCTTTCAAAGCCTGTCCTGCACCCACTTCTGTGTGGCATGACTCTGATTTGAGTCAGTTAACTGTGGCCCTGCTAGCAGTTCTAACAAATTCCAATAATTATAATCTGCGTGGACTCTGGTGGCCTTTTTCTGGTCATCTTAAACTCCATAACAAAGGTAGAAGAAGACATCAGATCCTTTGGATCTGGAGTAATGGATATTTATAGCCACCATGTGGATAATGGAATCAAACCCAAGCCCTCTGCAAGAGCAGCTAGTTCTCTTGACCTCTGAGCATCTCTCTAGCCCCAAGGTACTGCTTCCTAGATTGTGAGTTGGGACTCCAAAGGAGGAGAGTTGTTTTGTTTCATTTTGTTTTTTGTTTTCTGAGACAGGGTCTCACTATGTAGACCAAGCTGGCTTGGAACTCAGCGAGATCTACCTGCTTCTACCTGCCAAACGCTGGGATCAAAGTGGTGGACCACCACACCTGGCTTCCCAATATGAGAGAAAGAGTTGTCAATGATAAAAGGTTTCTGAGTGTATGCAACACAATTGTCATCAAAATCAAATCCAGAACAACTCCCAAGTATTTCCGGGCGTGTTCATCTGTGTTGCTTTGCACAGCTTCACCACAGCCTGGACTCCAAACACACAAGAGGCACACACTTCAACAGACCGTGCAGTGCCAACAGAACCTGTAGCAGAATTTTAGCAGGGCTATCGTATCTGGCATGAATTCTGGAGTGATGGCACCTAGGCTTTGAAGTAGCCTTTGTAGATAGTTGGTAATTGTTATTTGAGGCTTGTGGGGTTGCTCTTCCGAAGGACTCACAGAGCCTTTGCATAACTTAGTCCCGAGACATACCTGGCAAACCAGGAAGTCACCTATGGCTGAGAATTGCTTAGGTAATGGTTCCTTCAGACAACTCCTAGACAGATAAGAGGTTACACCATATGCGGAAATTGACTAGCTAAAAGTGCCTTTTGTGTAACAGTAAAGAGTTTCTGAAAAGCAGATTCCGAGTCCAGTCCCTCAGAGGCTGATCCCCTGCTGCTGAGAAGCCTACATTCATCCTGCAGTGGCTCTCTTTCTCAGATCAACTGACCCGAGTGACCCAGAACACAGATAAGAACAGAACACCTCCCTCAGATTTGAGGCTATTGTAAATTACAAACCACAAGGTTTTTACTGCACATACAAAGTTTCTTTCTCATAGACACATAATGATTTAGCTATAGAAAAAAAAGAGTCGACACTTTCCTAACATTCCTCAGCATACATCAAATTGGTGTCTGGATCATAATTGTGTTAAAATGTTTGAGTTTTGAAAATTGCAGTTTGGATTGCTGACTTGACTTTCACAAAAAAGAATTTAGGGTTGGGATAAGATAGAATTTCTAGCAATTTCTGAAATGGCCCTGAGTATATTTCTGCCATTATAGGAATTGGTGCTCTCAGCACAGATGATCATAAAATCAAAATACTGATTAACTCTAAACAGCATCAAAGGCACTGTAAGTTCTCCCAAAAAGAGCCTGTGAATGGAGAGTTTCAGAAATCTGCTCCAAGGAGCCTCTTGTGAAGGTACCTACGATCCTACGATCCTGGCTGTGGTCACCTCTGAGACTGCCTAGGGTTGACACAGCCTGTGCCTGGGCTGCCTGCTAGGCTAAAGGCACTGTGAAAGGTGCTGAGGCCACATTGTCACCGAGGACTGTGGTCCGTGAGTAGTGTGTGAAAACAAACATGGCTTAGTGGCGAGCATTCAGCTGTAGAGGCACTGGAAGGTGTTCCAGCCATGTAAGCTGTCAGAAAGCCCTTGGATTGCCAAGGTGAGTGTGAAAAGGTGTTCAGTGTCCTTAGCAACCAGGAGAAAATATTAAACACTTCCACACTGCTATAGACTTTCCAAATGAAGAGACTGACAGGTCCTGGAGTGTAGCTTAGTGGCAGAGCACTTGTTCAGGATGCATGAGGCTCTGGGTTCAATCCCCAACACCACAAAAAGAGAAAGATAAAAAAAAGTCAGGGGGAGGAATACTGACAATACCAGGAGTAATGCTCTGCCCCTGGAGGGAGGACAGAAATGACACAATTGCTTTACAAGGAATTTGGCAGAACATTTATCTATTTATTTTCTTACTTAAATGGAAACTGGATTACTTTTAGAGCATGAGAGTATTTTTAAACTTTGTATCTTGTTTAAATTTTTACATTTGTTTGTTTTCTCTCTGAAAGAGCTCAAGTGTACACATATGTGCCAGAGTACTCTTGTAGCGGTCAGAGGAACTGGTGGGAGTTAATTCTCTCTTCCCACATTGTTGGTCCTGGGATTGAAGTCAAGTTATCAGGCTTGGTGGCAGGTACCTTTACCCACTGAGCCATCTGATTGGCCTGTTTTTTATTTTATTGTATGGGTATGTGTGGAGAGAATCTCTTGTGGTCTGTATGGAAGCTTCACCTATCAATAAAAAAGCTGATTGGCCTATAGCTTATACAGGAAATAGGTGGGAGGAGTTCCAGTAGAAAGAGTGGATTCTGAGATAGAGGTAGGCTGGGGAGAATTTCCCCTGGGACACTAAGGAAGAAGGACACATGAAGCCAAGGAGTGGTAACTAGCCAGCTGGCAGAATTTAGATTAGAATAAATGGGATAATTAAGTTACAAGCTAATTGGGGACCATGCCTAATTATACTAGCCTAGCCTTTTGTAAATATATGTAAGTCTCAGAGTTGTTATTTCTGGGAACAAGGAGCATGGGTGGAAAAACACGAGTTTACAGGCAACACCATACTGTAGTCATGGGTGTTTTGTCTGTGTACCACTGGTGTGCTTGGTGCCCACTGAGGTCAGAAGAAAATGTTGGGTCCCTTATAATTGGATTTTCAGACAATTTCAACTGCCATGTTGGTCCCTGGACTCAAACCTGGGTCCTGTGGAAGAGCAGTCAGTGTTCTTTACTGCCAAGCCATCTCTCTAGCCCTCAACATTTTAATCTTTTGATTCAAAGTCTCACATAATCCAGGCCAGCCTCGAACTCACTGTGTAGCCAAAGATGACACTGAACTCCTGGTCCTCCTGCCTCCACCTCTAGTGTATACACATAAAAATTTTGTTGGTAACATCTGAAGGTGTTTTCTTTCTGTCTTTTATCTCTCAAACATACACCCGTATCTGTGTCTTTTCAAAGCTGTAATTAGGGGTTTGAAATATGCCTCAATATCAGAGCCCTTACATAGCAAGCTCAGTGCTCTGGACTCAGTCCCCAGAACCACAAAACAGATAACTATAACCAAATACTTTTAGAATTGTTTGCTTCATTCTTTGCATAAATATATTTCCATATTGCTAAATATTATTTCAACAGGGTTTTTTGTTTGTCCTTTTGGGGTAGGGTCTTACTCTGCAGCACAGGCTAGCCTGAGACTCACATGATTCTTCTGCCTCCTCAGCCTCCCAGCCTTTGCTGGGACTACAGAAATGAGCTGCTCAGCTCTATTTCAGTCTTGTTTGTTTGTCTGTTTTGAGACAGGGTTTCTCTGTGTAACCTTGGCTGTTTAGAAACTCACTCTGTAGACCACGCTGGCCTCCAACTCACAGAGATCCACCAGCCTCTTCCTCCTGAGTGCTGGGACTAAAGGCGTGTGCCACCACGCCCGGCTGTATTTCACAGTCTTAATGGTATGTTGTACTCCTTTTTATGATTAATCATGGTGTTGAACTGATTTTTAAACGTTTTTATGTTGCTCAAAGTCTTAAAATTAAAACCAGTTGATACTGGGGATGTAGCTCAGTTGGCAGAGTATTTGCCTAGCATGCACAGCCCGATTCAATACTCAGAACCACATAAACTGCGCGTGGTGGTGTGTGCGTATAATGCCAATGCTTGGGAGGCAGATACAAAACCAAACGAGGTGCTTCATGCCTTCATCTGTTTGCACCGCTATAACAAAATATAAGCTGGGTGTTTTATGGACACCAGGAAATGATCTCTCACACTTCCAGATGCTGAGAAGTCCAAGAAAAAGGCCCTGGGCCGTTCATGAAGGCCACCTGTTTCCGATGGAGTAGTCACACATACTTGCAAACAGACATCTCCTTGTCTGCATCTGGGCCTGGCATCAGCCTAGCAAGTGTCATTACAGACAGTCTTTAATTGCATTATGCCCTTAGCAACCAGACAGCCGTCATCAGTGGCCACTGTCTCACATGTGCTGTTTAGAGACTCAGGGGCATCCATGACAATACTACTTTTGATCCCATGACTTTATGCTCTCTAAGTGATTTTTTTTTTCCTTTTTAGACAGGGGCTCAGGTAGCCTAAGCAAGTCTTACACTTGGTATGTATCTGTGACTGGCCTCCAACTCTGGATCCTTCTGCATCTGCCCCACTGAGTGCTGCGTTTGTAGGCATGCGCCACCTTGCTTGGCTCCCAAGGTAAATAGATGCTTTGAGTACAGTATCCTTCCTGTTGATTTGGACAGAAATAAACTTCCAGATGAGGCCCCACTTCCTTGTAGACCCAAGACTGACATGTGTGCGGCTACCAGAATTCTCAGGCCACTAGAGTGGCAATCTTTGCACAGACAGCTGAGGACCCCTCAAGTCCATTGTCAGGGGTGAAAGCCTTCTCAGTAGCATGGTAGACCCCATCATGCTTTATGGAGCATAGCATCACCACAGCTGCAGTGGGGCATGGCAGGGCCTGTAGGAATTGGGTGACTTTAGGCATTCTCCACAGTGTTTTATTTTAAACTAGCTCATACTCAGATCTTTCAGTGAGAGATTCTGTTTTGGGACCCTGCAGCCACGATCAGTGGCTAGGCTCTCTGAGAACACCGGGTTCTATTAACATTAAAAAGCCATTGGCTTTAGTAAAGTCCTCCTAGTTTAAGAGTGTTACAGGTTAGCCGGGCGGTGGTGGCGCACGCCTTTAATCCCAGCACTTGGGAGGCAGAGGCAGGCGGATCTTTGCTAGTTCGAGGCCAGCCTGGTCTACAAAGCAGTCCAGGACAGCCAGAGCTGTTAAACAGAGAAACCCTGTCTCGAAAAACCAAAAAAAAAAAAAAAAAAAGAGTGTTACAGGCAGTGGTCCAGCGCAGTCCTTTCTTAGCATGCAGAAGGCTCTGATTCAATCTGCAGCACTGAGAAGTAAAAAAAATAATAATAATAAGGTGGGGTGTGGTGGCTCACACCTTCAATCCTAGGGCAGGGAGCAGGAGGAGCAAGCAGAGGCAGGTGGGTCTCTGTGAGTTCAAGAACAGCCTGATCTACACAGTAAGTTCCGGATCAGCCAGGGCTACATAGTGAGACACTCTCAAAATAACAACAAAAATCTAAAAAGAACTGTGTCGCCTGGCATTTTTCCTCATCTATAAGCGTCAATTGAGCTTTGTTGGAGACCCCATTCAGGAAGGTCCTGTGTCTGACATCCTGGTCTCTTTCCTAGATTGTTGTCTGACCTTTATCTTTCCTGGAGTCACACCCATTGCCATTGTGCTGCAGAGCTGGTCAGACTTTGGGAAGCCTGACTCATACTATCCCACTCCTAGCAGACAAAAGTACAATTCAAACCGCAGATATACTGAGTTACTAACTTATTTTTTGTAGAGTCACAATTTATCTTATTTTTTGTTTGTTTGTTTTTTTTGTGGATTTTGGGGGTTTTGTTTTGTTTTTTTGAGAAAGGGTTTCTCTGCGTAGCCCTGGATGTTCTGAAATTCACTCTGTAGAGCAGGCTGGTCTAGATCTCAGAGATCTGCCTGCCTTAGCTTGTTTTTTTGTTTGTTTGTTTTTTGTTTTGTTTTTGTTTTTTGAGACAGGGTGCCAGTTGTTGTATCTAGTGATATTCCAGGAAACCCAAGAACGATTTCCGTAACAGACCCAAATGGCTAAAACTTGATAATTACCTGGTTAGAGTTTAACCCCAGAAAGCCATCTTCACTCACTTAATTATGCCTGGCTTCTCATCAGCTTCCTCGGGACACTGAGAAAGCAGAGCTGCCATGACCTCCTCATCTCTGTGGAACTGCCTTCCCCCACTTGTCTGCCTCAGTCTCCTCCTTGGCAGAGAGGTGGCTGTCCCTTGTCATAGCAGCTTAGTGAACAGCCTTGCTTGCCCCACTTGGATGGCCTCTGTTTAAGTGACAGATTGGGTGTGTGTGGCTTTCCTTGCTGATGATGGCCTTAGTCATCACCCAGCCTGGGGAGTCTTGGTGTCACTGGATCTGGATCCCCCTAGCTTCAGGGTCCTTATGGTGTCTGGTGAAAAGGATGAGACACAGAGGTGGACAGTGGAAAATGAGCAGAGATAATTGCACAGAAGATGTGAGCCCACCTTTGAGGGGTGGCTGAGGGGACCACTGTCGTCACATCGACATTTCAGGCAGGCTTCACGCTGTTTCTCAAAGTCTCTGGAACAAACACCTTCCCTGAGGGACTTTGTCCTGTCCAAGTGGCCAACAAGCCTGTTCGGCTAGACCCTTGCAGGATGGCATAGTGGGGCCTGTCTTTGTTCTTTTTCAGAAAAGCTTCCTGCAGACAATGAGGTTTAGGGTCTTGGAGGAGACCTAGGTAGTTATCAACGAATGACCTTCCAAGCAGCTCAGCCCGTCAGGCCCAGAGCTGTGTGACTCAGGTCCCGTTCTTCCGGTTAGTAATTACAGTCCTCTGATTCCAGTCATTGATTTTACAAGCTGCTGAGTATGGGGGAGATGGCCAGCTCCCTGGTCCTCTAGTCTCACTAATATATAATTAGTTACCTTACACTGGGACAGATTTCTGCCTGAAATCTAGTATAATAACTAGTGTAATAACACATGTCTGTACTACGTACCGTCCACCTATGGAAGAGGTTGGGCAGGACCTATGGAAGAAGTTGGGGCAGGACAATCATGGGAGACCATGAAACTGGTCTAGCAACACAGGAAAACCTGGTGTAAAGAAATAAAGGGGGAGCCGGGCGGTGGTGGTGCACACCTTTAATCCCAGCACTTGGGAGGCAGAGGCAGGCAGATCTCTGTGAGTTTGAGGCCAGCCAACAGAGTGATTCCAGGACAGCGAGGGCTACACACAGAGAAACCCTGTCTCAAAAAACAAAACAAACAGAAAAAAAGAAGAAAGGAAGAAGGGATGAGGGGAGAAGTGGGAAGAGAAAGAGAAAGGAAGAATGGATGGATAGTTAAACAAGCCAAGGGTTGTACCACATGCCTATAATTGCACTTGGGAGGCAGAGACAGGCAGATTTCTGAGCTGGAGACTGGCCTGGTGTATAGAGCGTGTCCAGGACAACCAAGGCTACACAGAGAAAGGCTGCTTCGAAAAACAAAAGAAACAAAACAAAAAATCCAAAAGAAGCCTAGCATGGTGTTGCGTGCCTTTGACCTCAGCACTTGGGAGGCAGAGGCAGGTGGATCTTTGTGAATTTGAGGACAGCCTGGTCTACATAGTGACCATAGTGAATTCCAGGACAGACAGCGGTACACAGTGACACACTGTCTCAGAAAAGAAAAGAAAGCCAAAAGAGAAGAGAGGAGAAAAGAATGAAAACAGAAAACGTTGCAGTCATTCGAGGACCCAGCCTTTGAGGAACACAGCACACCAGCCTATGCCCACAGAGGTTAAGACATTTAGGGAAAACTCCCTTGGGTGTGACTGGCATACCATCACAGTCAGCACTACTAGCCAGCATGCCACACAATGAGACTTCTTTGCTCTGTAGCCACAACACCTGAGCCAGTCCTGAAACTCCTGTCCATCAAACATTGTTAGGCAAAGGAAAGTGTCCGTGCTTCGCCCTTGTTTGTTTGATTCATTATTTTTTGTGGTTTATTTGTTTGTTTTTGTTTCTTTGACAGTGAGTCTTACTGTGTAGTTCTGGCTGACCTGGAATCCACTATGTCGGCCAGGCTGGCCTGGAACAACAGAGATCTGCATGTCTCTGCCTCCCAAGTGCTGGGATTGTAGCTGTGAGCTGCTATGCCCGGCTTGCTTTTGATTCTTTTTTTTTTTTTTTAATTTTTGAGACAGGGCTCTTGTTTGTTTCTTTTTAAATAAGTAGTACTTTTTAAAAAACTGCAACAAAATATACACATGCAAAATTTCTCAGTTTTGGTATATTTTGTTTGTTTGTTTATGTGTTATTTTATTTTATGTGCCTTGGTGTTTTGTCTGCATGTATGTCTGTGTGAGGATGTCAGATCTTGGGGTTAGAGATAGTTGTGTGTTGAGGGAAGGTCTAATATCATTGCTTCTGATAGGTTGAATTCAATGCTGAGATCTGGTTACCGCCCCTTCTGAGACATTCTTTTGATTGGTTAATAAAAGTTGCTTATGGCCAATTAGCTGGGCAGAAAGAGTATAGGAAGGCGGGACTTCCTGAGATTAGACAGGAACCCTGAGCACACACAGAGAACCCCTCTCTTTCCGCTGGGACACAGAAGGAGACACATGACTTGAGAATGCTGGAAGGTAATCGCAGGCACATGGCAGTTTGGGATTAGGATCCGGGTTAATTTAGAGTAGCTAATTGAGAGTCTGCCCAGCTAAGGGCTAAGTGTTAAAACATTAAAAGGTCTTGGTGTGTTTAATTATTGAGGAAAAGACTGCGGCAGCTTATAGGCCCTTAGTCCAAGCAGTCCCTGGCCGTTGGACATCCAGACTCCCAGACTCCCCTCAAGCCCAGGTGAAGCTCCCGCCAAGCTGCTGGTATTTCTACTGGCCTAATATAACAACTTATATTAATTAACAGAGTTTAGGTCACAGGTGGTGTGGGCCACCTTTGGTCCTGGGCTCTTTCTCCACAATAAGTTAGGCAACTGGTTAAGGCATGCGGGCCAGCCTGCCCTCTCCTCTGCCAAGCTGCTGGCTACTCTGCCACCCTAATCTTATAGTTTATATTTACTAATAACTACAATAATTAATTAATTTGCAGTTTCAGTTGTGAGCTGCCATGTGGATGCTGGGAATTGAACCTGGGTCATCAGGAAGAGCAGCCAGTGTTTTAAACACAGAGCCATCTCTCCAGCCCTTTGAATTTTTTAAAAAAGATTTATTTATTTTTATGTATATGAACGCTCTATCTGTATGTACACCTGCATTCCAGAAGAGGGCATTAGATCATGATAGTTGGTTATGAGCCACCACGTGGTTTCTGGGAGTTGAACACAGGACCTCTGGAAGAGCGTCCAGTGCTCTTAGCCACTGAGCCATCTCTCAGACCCTAGATCTGATTTTTAAAATTATGTGTGTGTGTGTGTGATGGTATAAGTGTGGAGGTCAAAGGACAACTTGCAGGAATCAGTTCTTTCATTTTGTCATGTGGGTTCTCAGTCATTGATAGCAAATATCTTTACCCATTGAGTTGTCTTGCCAGTCCTATACACTTACATTCTAAAGAGGACACATTCAAACTACAGTACCATGTCTCTCCTAGAACATACTTTTTTCCATACAAATCCTGGACCACTGTGTATTAGTCAACGTTATTGTGAGGAACAGAACTTATATATGTGATATATTGTGTATGCATATATATATACTCATATATGTGCCTAGGCATGTGTGTGTATGTATATACACACATTCATATATATGAATATATATGGGGGTTTTTGGATTAGTTGCACACTATAGAGACAGAAACCGGTAGCTGTAGAATGTAGAACACTGGCGGCTTATGTCTCTAGGTGAAAAGGCCTAAGACCCAGGGCAGCCCTTTGGCCATAAAAATAAAGACACAAAGACCTTTTAATATTTCAAAGTTTAGGCCTTAGCTGGGCAGACTCTCAACTAGCTCATCTAAGTTAACCCGACTACCTAGCCCCATCCAACCATGTGCCTAGTTATACCTCCCCAGCCCATAGTCAGTCACATCTGTCTTCTGTCATGTCTCCTGGAAAAAAGAGCTTCCTTTTTCTTCTTCCCAGAGTTCCTTTCTCCCTCCCAGGAAGTTCCACCTTCCTACTCTCTTTGCCCAGCTAATTGGCCATCAGCAACTTTTATTATCCAATCAGGGATAAGACCTTTCTCCAACATCTCCCCTTTTTAGTCCAATAAAAGGCTTTTTTCTTTTTTTTTTTGGGGGGGGGGGATGAGACAGGGTTTCTCTGTGTAACAGCCCTGGCTGTCCTGGACTCACTTTGTAGACCAGGCTGGCCTTGAACTCACAGAGATCCTCCTGCCTCTGCCTCCCGAGTGCTGGGATTAAAGGCATGCACCACCACCCCCCGGCTAAAAGGCTGTTTTCTTATAACAATAAACTATATACAGTAAGGACAATTATGAAACAATCATGAAAACTATAAGGTATGATATACATTCCCAATGTCCAGTCGCTATGTATTTGGCAACTTAGAAAAATATTCTATTATCTACCTTATCTTGATGAGTTCAGAGTTTTGTATCTGAATCATTTTCTATCTTATTTGTATTACCAACCTAAAAACCTCTTTTTCAATCCTAAACAACTTAGTTTAGGATTGTAAGACTATAACTATTTAGTCTTCAACCCCATCAAAGACTTGAGAAGGGATGAACTTTTTACCTGAGTAAGCAGAAAGTGCAGGCAAGCAGCTTCCAAAATTATGGAGATGACAGAGACAGTTCACTGCCTGATCAATCACCCATCATCTCTCTATTACATTGGAGCATCTTCTTCAGCCTATTGGCCCAGCATATCTGACAGACGTATATGCACAGCAGGAATTATGAAGGGCTTACTTACCCTGTCTTGGCAAAACTCAATAGTTGACTTAGCCTGTGTTCAAGTTTTGTCCATTTCAGACAGCATTCTGTCTGAAGATGGAACGGCAGTTTCTGCCCAGTGGCAGCTTACCACATTTGAAGCAACTCCGTATGCAGGTTTTCTGATGCTCACTCTTCTTTCAGATGAATGGGGTGTTGCCAGGAGCTGATATGTCTAAGTCAACAAAACCTTAAATTAATAAAAACATCTTAAATGCCATATTCTGTAGGTCTCTGAGGTTTTTGAAGATCATCAATTTATCTGTGGTACATCTGAACAGACAAACATTTTTAGCTATTTACTATCTATCTAACCTATGACGTATATTTCTGTGATAAACTAGACTACTATCTGACTTGACCATGAGTCTGATTGACTAATCACAAATTTGTATTACTTAATTATTCTAAACAGTTTATAATAGTAGTTTTAAAAGACTGAAAGTAAATATTACGTTTTTTTTTTTTTTTTTGGTTTTTCGAGACAGGGTTTCTCTGTGTAACAGCTCTGGCTGTCCTGGACTCGCTTTGTAGACCAGGCTGGCCTCAAACTCACAGAGATCCGCCTGCCTTTGCCTCCCCAGTGCTTGGATTAAAGGCCTGCACTACCACCCCAGCTTTAAATATTACATTTTTAAAGGAGTTACAAAGGTCCAATACCTTATACAAGAGTTGAAACATACATTATGTTGTAACAAAAATAACCTAATTTGTATCAACATATGATGATTTATACCAATGAAAACCTTAAACTTGTATCAATATGCGATAATCCATATCAATGTAAACAAAATAACTTTATTTGATAACAGCAATAGCTCTGAGTTTAAGAATAGATTCATTAAACTACCTTTTTATCTCTATTATTCCTATATGATATTCCTATATTTCCCCCTTTTCCTCAACCCCTGTATAACAGCAAGCATCCAGGGGGCTGGAGAGATGGCTCAGTGGTTAAGAGCACTGGCTGTTCTTCCAAAGGGCCCAGGTTCAAATCCCAGCACCCACATGGCAGTTCACAGCTGTCTGTAATTGCCAGGTGTGATGGCACACACCTTTAATCCCAGCCCTCGGGAGGCAGAGGCAGGCCGATCTCTGCAAACTCAAGGCCAGCTTGGTCTACAATGTGAGTTCAGGACAGCCAGGGCTACACAGAGAAACCCTGTCTCAAAATTAAAAATTAAAAAAAATCAACAAGCATCCATCACCCAATAAAATGACTGAAACCTACCCATCCCAACCTAAGGGAATGGGATGTCATTCTTCTTAAGGTTGCTTCCTGCTGATTTGGGGCATAGGATTCCCTTTTGTGGGGGGGGACCCAAAGGAAATTGGGAAAATGGTTAAGTATTAAAGAGTTAGATGTGGCATTTGTTGTTCAGTCTATGGATACTGAGAAAGTTCAGGCTTAGGTGAAGTCCTGACTGGATCAGTCTGTAAGGCTGGATGAATTGAGGTCATCTGGGATTAGATAAAGCAGGATGCTGGAATAAATACATCTCAGTGTCTCAGCATCCTGGAGGATTAATCTTGTCATGACTGTCTCCATTCCATTGGTATCTGGCCCTTTTGTTCTGTAAGCATAAACTCTCACAAGTAATATACAGTTCTGTAATTATAAATGTATGAAAACTGTAAGATGCATAGACAAATAAAAGGTTATTTTTTGGTCTTTGTTTGAGCAGGTGAAAGACATCTTCCTTTCTTATAAACTAGCTTGGATTGTAACCAAAACTGCAATATACATCTCCATTCATGCCACTTAAGAGAATGACATGATAACTCCTGAGGACTTTTGTAACCAAAGATTTATTGGCCATGTATAGCTGAAGTTCTGAAGTTCTGGTTGGAGACATTTACATGTCCCAGTCAGTTTTTGAGTTGTTCCAAAAGATGGTTTAGCACTACATATTACCTGTTTGGTCTTGTTGATTTTTCCTCCTGTCTGCATCCAAGATCTTCAGGAGGTCTCCCTCTATCAAATCTGATTCTTTTTTTTTTTTGGTTTTTTGAGACAGGGTTTCTCTGTTTAACAGCTCTGGCTGTCCTGGACTCGCTTTGTAGACCAGGCTGGCCTCGAACTCACAAAGATCCGCCTACCTCTGCCTCCCAAGTGCTGGGATTAAAGGCGTGCGCCACCACCGCCCGGCTTCAAATCTGATTTTTATCAGTTTGGGTAGAATCCATAATTTCTCTTTTCCTGTATGAGCATAAACAAAGTTCCTTCCCCAGCATAATACATTTCCTGCCTTCAATTCTGAAGTTAGGACATCCTTACTAGAAACAGGTTGATTTAATTCAGCAGTTTTCCTTCATAATCCAGTGTGTCTCAGCTGCTGTTGTTTTTTGTTCATTAGCATTCAAAAATTTAAAGTTAAAAAGGCAGTATGTAATCTATCTCTGGGGGGTCTTTGTTACCCTTTTCTGTTTGTTAAGCATCTCTTTTAAAGTACAGTTGTATCTCTCCACAACTCCTTGTCCTGTAGGATTGTGTGGTATACCTGTAATATGCTTTATATTATAATATGTGAGAGAGTGCATCATTTTACTAGAGACATATACTGGAAGCATTGTCAGTCTTAATTTGTACAAACATTCCCAGAATCACCATAACTTCTAACAAACTCTTAATTACAGAAACAGCCTTTTCAGAGCTAAAGCAGTAGCCTACTGAAATCCTGAATGTGTCTATAGTTGGTGCACATATTTAAGTTTACCAAACTGCAAAATGAAACATATCCATTTGCCAAATTTTATTTCTTTGTGCACCTTAGGGTTACTTCCTGCAGGTAATGGAGCTTGGTTATATAAAGAGTAAGTAGGATGTCTTATAATTTCCTTGGCTTCTTCCCAAGGGATAGAAAATTCTTTCTTTAAACCTTTGCTGTTAACATGGTGTTTTTTGTTTTGTTTTGTTTTGTTTTTTAAAGATTTATTTATTATGTACACAGTGTTCTGTCTGCAGGTATATCTGCAGGCCAGAAGAGGGCGCCAGATTTCATTATGGATGGTTGTGAGCCACCATGTGGTTGCTGGGAATTGAACTCATGACCTCTGGAAGAGCAGCCAGTGCTCTTAACCGCTGAGCCATCTCTCCAGCCCCCAATATGGTGTTTTTAATGAAATTCTGAGACTTCTAGCACATCTCTGATCAAAAACTGATCAATTTCATCATTATCTTGTACTAGAGGACCTGATAGATCCACATGGGATATGATATGTGTTATATACAATGGATGATTTCTATTCCTGATCACTTGCTCTAATTAAATAAACAGTGAAGTTAATTCAGAATCATCCTGAATAAATTCAGCAGTTTCTATATGTAAAACAACTCTTTCTACATATTGAGAGTCAGTTATATTAAGAGATTCTTGAAAATCTAATAACACCATGAGAATTGCATAATTCTGATTTTTGAACTGAACAATAAGGACTCTTAACCACCTTACTTACATCTTCTGATGTATACCCTGTCTTTCCTGATTTATTTGCCTCAGTGTAAAAATGCAGGGGCTCCAGAAATTGGAGTTCCCTTTATTATATAAGGGAGAATCCAATTAGTTCTGTTTATAAACTGAAGATGCTTGCCATTTGGATATTGGTTGTTAATTTCTCCAAAAAAATTACTGCAAGCCCTTTGCCAATGTTCATTTTCTCCTCATAATGAAGCAATCTCAGCTGGATCTATTCCAGCTAATTGACAAAGTCTCATTTTTTCTCTTAGAATTAGTTTAGAGACCTTTTCTATATGTCTTTCATTTTTTACTCTGTGTGCTAAAAATATCGATTCTAAGACATAATATTCTCTCTATATATGAATTCCTACAGGCAAATGAGCAGAAGATCAAATAATTAAAGTATAATCCACCTTTTGATCCAAAAGATCTACAGGTATATCTTGTAATTTCTTTTCTACCAGAGCCAATTCTCTCTCTGCCTCGGCTGATAATTTTCTTGGACTATTTAAGTTCTTATCTCCTTGTAAGGTTTGAAATAAATTACTTTGCTATTGAGCGGTTAATCTAATGGTGGGCCCTAGCTAATTAATATCTCCCAAAATTTTTGAAAATCATTAAGAGTTCTTAATTGGATTCTCCTGATTTGTTCCTTGTGTGGTTGAATTTTCTGAAGATTTATCTTATGTCCTAGATAATTAATAGAGTCTCCTTTTTGGAAAAAAAAATCTTCTCTTTTTTTTTTTTTCCAGGAGCAGTTTATAATCACCAAGACAAAATTCTCTTTACTTCACCAAACATTTTTTTCTAACAGTATCTCCATTTGAATCAGCCAGCAAAATATCATCCATATAATGGTAAATTATGGGTTGAAGAAATTGTTTACAAATTATTTCTAATGGCTGTTGTACAAAATGGTGGCATAAGGTAGAACAATTCAATATATGTTGTACCCATACTTTCCAGTGATATCTCTTTATTGGACAGCTGTTTTTATAAGTAGGTGTTGAGAAAGCAAACCTTTATCTTGTTCTTGTAAAGTAATTGTGAAAAAGCAATCTTTCAAATCAATCACTGTAATAGGCCATGCCTTAGGTAACAATGAAGGTAATTGGATTCCAAGCTGTGAAGAACCCATTGGCTGAATGATTTTATTATTTGCCAACATCCTCCATTTGCCAGATTTCATTTTTAACAACAAATACAGAATTCCAAGGGCTGATGGATTCTTCTGTACGTTGAGCCTCCAGCTGTCTTTGGACCAACTGTTCTAGTGGCTGCAATTTTTTTTCCCATAGGCCATTGTTCAATCCAAACAGGTTGGTCAGCCAACCACCTTAATGATAAGGCTGTTTGTGTTTTACCAGCAGTGGCTCCCCCAAATAAACTTGAAGAGTAAGCCTCTGAAGTATCCTGTTTATGGACAACTCGGACAGTCTGTGACTGTTCCTAATAAAATTTTTAATACCTTCATCAGGAACACATCTTATTTTACGGCGTGTCCCTGAAGTTGTACAAATGCTAATCCGTGCTTCCCATTGTTGTGCCAAATCTCTTCTCCTAAATTCATGGCTGTATCAGCCACAAATGGGTTTAACTTTCCTATTTGACCTTCTGGCCCTATACATTTAAGCCATTTTACCCGGGATAACATTCCAATCCCTTGAAATCGTGTATCTACCTTTTGAAGAGGCTAATTTGGAGGCCAGGATCTTGGTGATATCATCTGCTCCATGTCTAACATTCCTTCAATTTCAATGTCCCTTATAAATACCTTTAGTTTTGGCCTCTGATCATCTATAGAAGTTTGCCAAAAGACTTGTTTTTTGGTGTTTCCTGAGTTTTCTGTTTTATCTATTGAAGTTACTCTGACTTTAATGTCTGAGTTTTTTTTTTTTTTTTTTGGTTTTTCGAGACAGAGTTTCTCTGTGTATTGTTGGCTGTCCTGGACTCACTTTGTAGACCAGGCTGGCCTCGAACTCACAAAGATCCGCCTGCCTCTGCCTCCCAAGTGCTGGGATTAAAGGCGTGCGCCACCACCACCCGGCATGTCTGAGTTTTTTTGTGGGGAGATTTTGAGTCAGGATTTCTCTGAATGTCTGGGTTTTTAATATGTATTTTCAGAGCAGTGTTGCTTGTTTTGTGGATCAACTTCTCCCCTGCTGATCTGAAATGGCTGATCTGAATTTGGTGTTGGCGCCTACAAGAGGCCCCTGGGCATTTCCTGACAAGGAGTTACCCCGTTTGTCTCTTACTGATCTACACTTATTAGTCCAGTGTTGGCCTTTACTTCATATACTGCATAATCCAGATGGCATAGGCCTTCTTTTGGAATTAGTTTGGTTGTGTCTATAATTCTTTTTGAAATCATGTTGCTCACCACAATTAAGACATGTAGGGAGTTAGAATAGTTAAATTAGATTTAGAAAATATATAGGGGTTTCTGATACAGTCTCTTAATTCGAGGCATGAAGATCAACTTGGCTGTGAGTGAGTAGCTTATCAGCTTGTGGAAAAACAAGGTTGAAGTCAGGAAAAACAGGAAAGACTCAATGGACTTAAGAAACAAAGTATCTGGCCTGACATTGTTTTCAGCTGCTAAGTGGGCGGAGCCCAAATTAAACTGAAGCAGAGTTCCTCCTATTTAAGAATAGTGCATGGAGCCCCATAAAACAGAAGAGGCCCCTGATGCTAGAGAGCTCCGAGAGTCCTGCTGAAAAAAGTGCTGGCCATCATTTGATGGCCAGATTTCCCTGAGGCAGAAAGAAGCTGGTAAGCAAAGAAAGCCTGAGCAAGACACCAAAAGGCCAAGGACTAAACCCTGTGGCTCAGCTTTTGCCTGGAGGGGTTTAACCTGTCAGAACAGTTGCCTAAAGGAAACTGTGGCTGGCTTTAAGGACTCTGAGGTAGAGTGGCAGAGTTTCAGATGCGAAGGGGCTGGGGTCTCCCAGAGAGAAGAAAGCATTAAGCCTTATTTAAGGTGAGACTGCAATAACCAACTTACCCTGACGGACCTACATCTGAGATATTCCAGAAAAAGGACTGCTAAGTGCATTAAAGAATCTACAACAAAGACTGTGTTCCTGACGACTGAGGACCTGCCCCAGCGACTATATCATTCTAAAAGGTTAGGAAAATAATTGTCAATAGGATTAGTGGTTAGGTTAAAGGGATTGTAGGAATTTGTAGGATTAATAGTTAAGAAATTGTTGGTATTTGTTATAAGTGAATATAGTAATAAATAAATAAGTGTTAAATAATAATTTAAAACTTTGGTTACAAAGACATCTGAGAGCTTGGATTTTCTTAAAATCTTCAGACATCATTTCTCCTATTAACATCATATCATATGAAGGAGATCCAATATCAGTCGTATATCTTTTTTTTTTTTCAAGACAGGGTTTCTCTGTGTAGCCCTGGCTATCCTAGACTCGCTTTGTAGACCAGGCTGGCCTCGAACTCACAGAGATCCGCCTGCCTCTGCCTCCCGAGTGCTGGGATTAAAGGCGTGCGCCACCACCGCCCGGCCTATCAGTTGTATTTCTAATCCATTCATCTACAGGTACTGATCTTTGCCTTTAAGGGCCTGATCACCTTCTGGCATTCACTATTTGCATTTTTGAAAGGTTTGATTAGTGCTTTCCTAGCTAAAGGATCTGATATCCTATCTGTCTGTAGCTGAAATCTATCATTGTGAAAAGTCAGTTGACGCTTCTTTTGACCTTGCATTACCTCAGTAAATGGTCCAAGTGTTTTTCCTGTTTCTTCAACCTTGTCCTAAGCACTTAAAACTACCATATGACATAATGCTGTCCTCTTCATAGTCAGCTTGCATCTGTACTTCAGCACATTGACTGTTACTGAACTGCTGATCTTGAGTCATCTTGATACCTCTGGCCCTATTCCTCTTCTCTATCATCCTAGCCTCTTCTCTTCACCATAACTGCCATTGTAACTGTGGACCAGGTTCTAATTCTGTTCTTGTTATATCTTTTTTTTTTTTTTTTTGGTTTTTCGAGACAGGGTTTCTATGTGTAACAGCTCTGGCTGTCCTACACTCACTTTGTAGACCAGGTTGGCCTCGAACTCACAGAGATCCGCCTGCCTCTGCCTCCCAAGTGCTGGGATTAAAGGCGTGCGCCACCACCGCCCGGCATGTTCTTGTTATATCTTGCCAGTCTTGGGGGATTATTCTATTATTAATCACCCAAGAATTTAATATCTGATTCACGAACAATGAATGCATTTCATAATTGATAACACTTTCTTTAAATTTTTTTGAAGCCAGTATGTCTATGGGGTGCATTCCACATTTTTCAAAACCCTTGGGGGGGGTCTAATATCTGCTGTCCTTATTTTTTTTTGCCTCTATCTTTGTATCATCCTCAGTTTTACTTTTATTTTTTTCTAATTTTTCTTCTAAGGCTTGTCTATATAACTCATCTTTTTCTCTCCACTGTTCATTTTGATCCATAAATATTTGTATCTTTTGTTCTAAGCCTGGTTACCATATCTTATTTTTTATTTATTTTGTTTCTCAGATATTTTAGTATACTTTTCATTTAGAGCTATAAAATTCTGTATTTTTTGTTCCAATGTCTCCTCTAAGTTTTGTTTTTGTTTTTAAGGTTTTTCAAGATGGGGTTTTTCTGTGTATCCTTGACTGTCCTGAACTCACTTTGTAGACTTGGCTGGCCTTAAACTCACAGAGATCCACCTGCTTCTACCTCCCAAGTGCTGGGATTAAAGGCGTGCGCCACCATGCCTGGCAATTACAGACAGCTGTGAGCTGCCATGTGGGTGCTGAGATTTGAATCTGAGTCCTTTGGAAAAGCAGCCAGTGCTCTTAACCACTGAGCCATCTCTCCAGCCCCTGTTTCCATCTTTTGTCGTTCATTCTGATCAATAAATCTCTCCAATTATTGTTCCATTTCTTCTTTAATTTTAATTATAAAATATTCTAAATCTTTTCTTAAGTCCCTTTGTTTTGAAAAGGAATGTAAAGTCATTATTAATACCAATATAATGATTATTAACATGATAATATTCATAATTTTTCCATATCTAAGCCATGCAAAATGGTATTATTTAAAATCCAAAGGGTCTGAATCATTGTGTCCTTTATTTTATTAGCCTACTTTTATTTTTTTCTTCAAGGCAGGGTTTTTCTGTGTAGCCCTGGCTATCTAGGAACTCACTTTGTAGACCAGGCTGGCCTTGAATTCACAGCAATATACCTGCCTGCCTCTGCCTCCCCAATGCTGGGATTAAGGGCATGCGCCACCATGCCCAACCCTATTTTTCTTTAGTATCATCAATTTTAAAGTAATTATAGTTAACTATAATGTCTTTTTTTTTTAAAGATTATTCATTTATTGTGTATACAGTGTTCTGCTGGCATGTACACATTCACTCCAGAAGAGGGCGCCAGATCTCATTGTAGATGGTTGTGAGCCACCATGTGGTTGCTGGGAATTGAACTCAGGACCTTTGGAAGAACAGCCAGTGTTCTTAACCTCTGAGCCATCTCTCCAGCCCAACTATAATGTCTTATATCCAATTGTTTGACTTCTTAGTAAAGAAAAGGCAGAAATCTTACCTTTTGTGAAGTTTATTGTATCTTGTTCTGGATGTATGCTTTTTGTGTGGTGGGTGGGAGAGTGGAGTTGCTAGGAGAGCTGCCTGGAGAGGGATGGACCAAATTGGTATACCCTAGAAACCGTGTAGGTTCAGCCAGTCTTTTAATGCCTGGATATGAATTTTGTTTTTTGAGACAGTATTTCTCTGTGTATCCTTGACTGTCCTGGACTCACTCTGTAGACCAGGCTGGCCTCAAACTCACAGAGATCAGCCTGCTTCTGCCTCCCGAGTGCTGGAATTAAAAGCGTTCACTAACACTGCCTGCCTCTGAATCTGAATTTTAAGGGTATGGATAATGTGCTATCCAGTTGGATGTCAAATGTAGAATGTAGAAGACTTGGGGTTTAATGTGTCCAGGTGAAAAGGCCTAAGACCCAGGGCTACCCTTAGGCCATAAAGACATCAAGACCTTTTAATATTTGAAACCTAGGCCTTAGCTGGGCAGACTCTCAACTAGCTCATCTAAGTTATCCTGATCATATAGCCCCATCCAGCCATGTGACTAGCTGTACCTTCCTGGCCTATAGTCACATGTCTCCTGTCTCGTGTCTCCAGGTGAAAAGAACTTCCTCTTTCTTCCCAGAGCTCCTTTCTCCCTCCCAGGAAGTCCCTCTCTTTGCCCAGCTATTTGGCCATCAGTGACTTTTATTATCCAATCAGGAATAAGATCCTTCTCCCATAAGTAGCTGTTCCATTGAAGAAAGCCTCTACAGTTGCAGTCCATTGCAGAAGGCCTGGAAGCGCCCTGGAGAGTCATAGGTGTGGAGTCCACATTGGAAGGATGAAGAAGCTGGAGTCTGGTGGCAGCAACAGTAGCTGCATGTGCTCAGGAAGAACGGAGCTTTCTGCTTGCTTCCCCTTCTCCCAGCGACTTCCCATGGCCCCCTGGCCCATTAGATGGTGCTACTCTCTCGTTCAGGGAGTCTTGCTCCCTCAGCCACTGCTGCAGGAGTCACAGACACAGTTGAAGTGTGCTTCACCATTTCTCAGTCAAGTTCATAGTGAAGACCCCCATCATGCTCCACTCCTTGTCTGCTTAACACCTCATAAGATCCTTTTATCTGTGCTTAATCTCCAAGTAAAGACCATAAAAAGATCATGATTCTTCCAAGTATGATACAGCTGTCCTGCGGGCCACCAAAAACTCACTGATTCTTTCTCCCAAATAGATGACAAAGTCCCTTCAGGAATACTTATTCTTTCCAGATATCCCATAGCTTAATGAATATGATAATGTAGCTTTAACAACATATTAGTACTGATATTAGCCCAGTCATCATTATGTTACATGATAAAGGAATAGGAAAGCAGAGGATGTGTGCTTCGTATATGTATATATACGCACAGACACATTCTCAGCCAATAGGACAGAAAACTCATGACAACTGTAACCCTCACCGCTCAATTGTCACACAGCTAGAAACAAGCAGCCAGCATCATGATATCCCTCAGTTTTCCAGAACTGTTCCACAACATCGGATATAGAGTTACTGAATTCCTTGCATTTCACAAATCTTAAATCATAAGTGCTCTTATTTTGCATATTTTTTGTTCATTTTGTTTTTTGAGACAGGGTTTCTCTATGTAGTCCTGGTTGTCCTGGACTCAATTGGTAGACCAGGCTGGCCTTGAACTTACAGCAGTCTGCCTGCCACAGCCTCCCAAATGCTGGGATTGAAGGCATGTGCCACCACAACTGGCTTTGTGGATTTTTTAAAATATAATTTATTTTATTTTATGTGCATTGGTGTTTTGCCTGTCTGTATGAGGGTGTCAGAAGCCCCGGAATTGGAGTTACAGACAGGTGTGAGCCACCATGTAGATGCTGGGAATTGAACCCAAGTCCTCTGGAAGAGCAGCAGTATTCTTAATGACTGAACCATTTTTTTGTGTATTTCTTTAGTCAGTGAAATAACTTTAATTGTAATCTAATTAGAGAGCCAGCTTGAGAAATATCAAGGCCATTCAGGACATTCAACTATTCCTGGTATCACAATATATGTTATTATTTAGGGTTCTCTAGAGTAACATAACAAAAACTATGCAAAAATATAAATATATAAAACAAAAAAGGTATAGGATGGTTAGTCCAACAATGGTTGTTGAGATCTGTGCCTCTCTCTGTATTTAGTATAAATAGTGGTTTTTTTCAGGCTATGCCTTGCCCTGAGGGATTTCATTTTAAATGAACACAGACATGACTCTGAACCTTGTTGGACACATACACAACCCCTCTGTCCAGCACTTCCCAAAAGACACAGGCTGATAAGTAATTTCTTCCTACAAGTATAAATGGTGTTATAAAATTTTCAAAATAGATTGCTGTGATCGCACGGCATGTTAAAATCATATCAGGAAGCCAGGCATGGTTCAAGGCACACACCTTTAATCCCAGCACTTGGGAGGCAGAGGCAGGCGGATCTCTGTGAGTTCAAGGCCAGCCTGGTCTACAAAGTGAGTCCAGGACATCCATGACTATGCAAAGAAACTCTGACTTGAAAAACAAACAGCCAGGCGGTGGTGGCATACAGAGAAACCCTGTCTCAAAAAAACAAAAAAAAGAAAGAAAAACAAACAAATCATATCAGGAAACCAGACCCATGAGAATGTATCAACCATACCAGACTCAAGAGAGTGAAGCATGCTCACCTGGACCCCAGAAAGTGGGAGACGCCTAACACTGTGGTAGCAGTAGTTCCCAACAACCTGTCTTTTGTCCATCTAGTGTGTTTGTCAAAGGACTGGCTGACAGAACTCCCGACTGTCCAGAAACTGCAGCTTCTCTAGGTTCCTAGTGCTGATGCAATCTACTTGAATTACTGCCCATCTGTCCATGTTTACCCCATTGTCTGTGTCCTGCACCTTGCATGGACAGCTCCACTTGACCCTGAAGCTCTGCTCAATGCTGACCCCATGGCTTGGTTGACTGACTCTGTGGCCAGGACCTCCAACTAATCACAGTGCAGTGATCCCCTCCGCATGAGTCACTTCATATTTCTGAGTCTCAATGAGACCACTTTGAACTCATTGAACTCTGCTGTGGTCTGTAGCTCTTGTAGCCCTCCTGTAGCCCACATTCATGTAAATATATTTCCCATGTGTTGTGTAGTGTGGATCTGAAAGCTAACATTAATAGCTAAAATTAGAATAAAAGAACCTGTGTTTGCCTTGGCCAACTGTTAAAGGAAATCAGGACTACTTAACAAATTTCAGCCAATGAAACCAACTTAGCTTGTGAATTCATTGTTATTTAATAAATGTTGATGTTGTGGAAAGACAGAGACATGCCTGTCTATGTTTGTGACAGCACACCTTCAACGATAGCCTTCTGTGTGCTAGAGAGACAGAGAACTCAGTAGCTTCTCAGTGCCTGAAGCCGAACACCTCTGCAGTTCTGGTCCAATGCTGGAGGCCTGAAGTCTCCCTGGAGAATCCCTTCTCTGAGGTCCATCTGGAAAAGCAGAAGAGGCTGATGTTCAGTGCCCTCCAGTGATGGCAACAGAGACAGATGCACTCACATTCTCTGGCTTCTTCTTCCTCCACCTTTTTGTCCTTGTGGGCCCCTAGCCCTTTGGATGGTGGCACCCACATCCAGGGTGACTCTCTTAACACTGCTATATATTAATCCTCTCTGGAAGTTGTAACCGAAGTTTCCAATTATTATTTAACACTTATTTATTTATTACTATATTCACTTATAACAAACACCAACAATTTCTTAACTATTAATCCTATAAATTCCTACAACCCCTTTAACCTGTCCACTAAACCTATTGATAATTATTTTTCTAACCTTTTAGAATGATACAGTCTCTGGGGCAGATCCTCAGTCGTCAGGAACACAGTCTTTGTTGTAGATTCTTTAATGCACTTAGCAGTCCTTTTTCTAGATCTCTCAGATGCAGGTTCGTCAGGGTAAATTGGTTATTGCAGTCTCACCTTAAATAAAGCTCGATGCTTTCTTCTCTCTGGGAGACCCCAGCCCCTTCGCATCAGCAACTCTGCCGCTCTACTTCAGAGTCCTTAAAGCCAGCCACAATTTCCTTTAGTCCACTGTTCGGACAGATCAAACCATCAGCAACTCTACCGCTCTACTTCAGAGTCCTTAAAGCCAGCCACAGTTTCCTTTAGTCCACTGTTCGGACAGATCAAACCCCTCTAGGCAAAAGCTGTGCCACAGGGTTTAGTCTTTGACCTTTTGGTGTGTTGCTCAGGCTTTCTTTGCTCACCAGCTTCTTTCTGTCTCAGGGAAATCTGGCCATCAAATGATGGCCAGCACTTTTTTCAGCAGGACTCTCAGGCTCTCTAGCATCAGGGGCCTCTTCTTTTTTATGGGGCTCCATGCACTGTCCTTAAATAGGAGGAACTCTGTTTCAGCTTAATTTGGGCTCCGCCCACTTAGCAGCTGAAAACAATGTCAGGCTAGATACTTTGTTTCTTTAAGTCCATTAAGTCTTTCCTGTTTTTCAGTCCATTGAGTATTTCCTGTTTTTCCTGACTTCAACCTTGTTTTTCAGTCCATTGAGTATTTCCTGTTTTTCCTGACTTCAACCTTGTTTTTCAGTCTATTAAGTCTCCTGTTTGTTTCCTGTTTTTAGTCCACATGCTGATAATGATCTTCATGCCCCGAATTAAGAGACAGTATCAGAAATCCCTATATATTTTCTAAATCTAATTTAATTTATCTAACTCCCTACAGGAAATGTTCCCCCAGACACCCAGAGGTGCAAGTCACTAATTCCTAGACATCTCTCAGTCTAGTCGATTCGACGACCAAGACCAACTGTCATACACTGTTCGGTGGCCATTGCTGACTGCCCTGGCCTCCCAAGCCTCCAGTATCTCTCTGGAGCTCAGCTTGCTCTATACTCCTGTCTCATCCACATGTGTTTCTTATTGCCAAGAGGTAAGAGTAATGAGGCATTCCTATCCCAGGGCTGCTGGTGGTCCTGCAATGTCACCTCTATCCTCAACTTGACCTACAGCATCTCTGGATAGTCACCCTAGTGTGTCTGCCTGTGCTTAGCTTGGGGTGGTGGAGGTAGAGTAAGGTCAGCCCTCATTTGGGGAAAGGACACAGGCTGGATCCCAGTAGGGGAAGAGCTGCAAGGCTCTGAGGTTCCTGTCCTGTTTTGGTCACTTGGAAAGTATATGACTTTTTTGGTGACACATTTTCATTCCTGATAAGTAGGGCAGAGTAACAGGTGGTATTTGGGAAATGGAGTTACGGAAGGAATAATCCCCCAGCACTGCGACAGGGACCTTGCAATTTGCGCTGTCTCCATCTGCAGGATTATTCTTAGTGAGGATTTAAACTGAACAGATGGTTCTGCTTGTCTAAAGTTGCTTCTGGAATATTCTGACCTTTCCTTACCCCAAGACAAAGTGAGAGCAAGAGCACACTGTGGTGGCATTGGTTGTTTGTTCCGTATGTCTTGAGTCTCAGGTTCCTCTCTGCTCCTGCCCTGTGGCAGTGGGCACCTGTGGACATCCCTAACAGGAGCTGGGGGTTGAGATGCCACACAAAAGACTTTATTCCTGCCTCCCAGACCACAGAAATGAGGTCAGTCTCACCTGTACACCCAACACAGGAGGGTCAAACTCCACATGCCCAACCTGAGAAATTGCTACCCACCAGTGGACAATAAACCTCCAAGTGCCATCCGCCAATGGAGAGACTGGGTGAAAGCAGTGGACATGGCTGGTGAGCCTGGGTGGTTGATGCTGCTCCTGAGGGTCTTAGGGGACTTGGTGTAGACAGGAGCTGGCAGCCTTACCCAGCGGAATGCTGGGGGTCTCCTGAAAATTCTGCACTTGCAGTGGACTTGGCTGGAGAGCTGCCCACGAGCCCCTGACTTCACGGAGAGCTTCTAGCCTGTGGTGTGCACCGCCACCCAGGCGCTCACATGGATTTGTAACATTCAGTATAGGAACTAAGAGTAAAATAGGAAGACACTTGCAAAAGTAAGATGAGTGTGATCTCACATGTCAGACACAGCTCTCAGAGTTCCCTGTTTCTTTCTACCTGTTTCCCTCTTGCCATACTTGGGTTCCATGGTGCATGTTGTTTTGGCCATCCCCACCTGTACCACTCTCCACATTGTCTATTCAAACTTCTCACTCATTAAAGCCATACAGGCAGACTGCTGGGAGGTGTGACAGTTCCCAGTACTTGTGAGGATCTCTGGCTCTGACTGTCTGCTTTAGTCACTGTTCTGTTGCAGTGAAGAGACACCATAACCAAGGCAACTCCTATTAAAGAAAACATTTAGTTGGGGCCTTGTTTACAATTTCAGAGGTTTAGTCCATTATCATCATGGTGGGGAGCACGCTGGGGAGCATGGCAGCTGGGTGATGACGAAACTGAGAGTTCTACAACCAGATCCGGAGGCAACAGGAAAGGAGAGACACTGTGACTGGCTTGGGCCTTTGAAATCCCAAAGCCCATCGCAAGTGACATACTTCCTTCAACAAGGCCACACTTCCTAATCTCTTCCAAGTAGTGCCACTCCCTGATGATTAAGCTTTCAAACATAATAGCCTGTGGGGGCCATTCTTATTCAAACCACCACAGTGGCTTATGGACTTTAGAAGGGACAGACCAAGGCTTCCTGTTCTATTCCACTTTTCAGTCTCCAAGAAAGTCTTGAGGCCAGAGAGAAGGCTCAGCAGTTAAAGGGGGATGCTGAGGCCCAGAGCTTGTTTCCCAGCACCTACTTCAGACAGCTCCCAAGAGCCTAAAACTCCGGCTCTAGGGTATCTGACACCCTCTTCTAGACTCCACAGACTCCAGACATACATATGGCATAAACACACACAGGAAACTTTTAAAGACAGGAAAGAGGGCTGGAGAGATGGCTCAGTGGTTAAGGACACTGGCTGTTCTTCCAAAGGACCTGGGTTCAAATCCCAGCACCATATGGCAGTTCACAGCTGTCTGTAATGGCCGGATGTGGTGACGCATGCCTTTAATCCCAGCACTCAGGAGGCAGAGGCAAGTGGATCTCTGTGAGTTCAAGCCCAGCCTGGTCTACAAAGTGAGTCCAGGACAGCCAGAGCTGTTACACAGAGAAACCCTGTCTTGGGAAAAGAAAAAGAAAAAGGTGGCTTGAGGTGTGGGTGGTCTAAGCTATGAGGCCCTGGGGCTCACACCATTGAGTGTGGAGGGAGCTGCTGAGAGACTTGCATAGTCTGAGGGAGGAACTGAGAAGCTAAGGACTTGGCAGCTGGAGGCTGTTCTAGTTCGCTTTCCATTGCTGAGATAAATACCATGGCCCAAAGCAATTTAGGGGAAGTTTGCCTTACAAGCTGTAGTCTAGGAAAGGCAAGGCAAAAAAACTAGAGGGAGCAACCTGGAGGCAAGAACTGAAGCGGAGGCCACACAGAGTGCTGATTAGCTTGCTTTCTATAGCTGTTCAACTGCTTTCTTTTTTGTTTTGTTTTGGGTTTTGTTTGTTTGTTTGTTTGTTTGCTTTTTGAGACAGGGTTTCTCTGTGCAGCTCTGGCTGTCCCGGAATTCACTCTCGAACTCACAGAGATCCATCTGCCCCTGCCTCCTGAGGGCTGGGATTAAAGCGTGCGCCACCACCTCCCAGGTCAGCCTGCTTTCTTATACAACCCAGGAGGGCCTGCCCAGGAGTGACGCCACCCAGTGTTCTGGGCCCTCTCACACCAGTCATTAGAGACTCCCCACAGACACGCCCAAAGGCCAATCTGATGGCAGTAACTCCTCAACCGAGGGTCCCTTTTCCTATATTACTCAGCTTGTGTCATGTTGATAAAAACCAGCCCTACAGGATGTGGGTCTGTGAGTGTGAGGGGCTGAGGGACTATGGTTATGAGGTTTGCAGATATAAGGGTTTGATGGGCTCAGGATCTAGGACTAAGGGGCAAAATGTATAAGGGGCTAAAGGCCATGGGTCTTTAGATCTGGGGGTCATGGATCTGAGAGACCAGGAGTCCATGGAGCTTTGGAGTCCCAACAGTCTGAGGGGTTACAGGGCTGAGGAGCTGAGGGACTAAGGAAGGACCTAAAGGGCAGAGAAACTGATAGTGTGGTATTGCCTATAATCGCAGCACTTGGGAAGATGAAGCAGGGGTACGATCACGAGTCTGAGGCTAATCTGAGATATATATATGT
This sequence comes from Lophiomys imhausi, assembly GCA_907164525.1. NCBI lineage: Eukaryota > Metazoa > Chordata > Mammalia > Rodentia > Muridae > Lophiomys > Lophiomys imhausi. The sequence continues at coordinate 1,160,608 of CAJQZJ010037469.1, forward strand.
TCCACTCTACTATGGACTACAGAGTGAGAGCTTGAAAAAAACAAAACAAAGAAGAGAGCAGAAGAGCTCTGAATGAGTTGAAAGCTGAAGGGCTGAGGGGCTGAGGAAAGCTGAAGGAAGCTCAAGGGCCTGAGAGGCACTGAAGGCCTGACAGGGACAGGGCAGTGCTGGAGAAGTGCTTAGCTGACCAGCGTTGTGGCAATGTGTCCACCCTGACCTCCCTTAGTAGATTACCCATAAGTCCAGAGGCACCTTGCCTTCTAGTGAAGGTGATCCTAGCTGTTGAGCCCCATTTCCTGAAGTTCTCCTGGAAGAGGAGATTCTACCAGTTCAGGTGCCTTACCTATCCCGAGCACCGCCATGGACAGCTAGCAGCTAGACCGTGGCTCTCTAGCAGCACACCCTGAGAGACCTCAGGGCTACTCTGTCCTGCTGACCCAAAAGCACCAAGAGCCATTCATCCTGGTGGGTAAGGAAGGAGAGGCACACGGGCTGGTGAGATACAAAACCTGGGGACCATGAGAACCACCTTCAGTGTCTGGGGAAGAATGTTCATGGGGAACACTTTTCTCAGACCATGGGCACTACATCTAGCCGATCTCTGGGTAGGGGCCCTGATTCTGAGGACTTGTCACCCACTTCAGACTGGGCTCTCAGGCCTCCTCCTTTAGTTTATGTGGTCCTACAGGGCATTACCAGGGAGTGCTGGGTAACACTGGCCAAGGCAGTGGCAGCCACACTGGGCACACATATAGTATCTTTATTGTGTGATGTTCCAGGCAGGGGTGGGCAAGTCCTGGCCTTTAGTGTGGGCAAGGCCAGGTGTTTAGAACTGTGTGGAGACCAAGCTAGACTGGCTTGGGCTTGCTCAGTGGCTTGGCCAGAGGAGGGTGAAGGCAGTACGGCTACATCGGAAATCCGGCTCAGGCTGCTCTGGCCTGGGCTCCACAGAGATGAGGCGCCGGGCACCAAGCTGGCTCAGTGGGATACAGTCAGAGACACGGACCTCCAGGGTTCGTCCCTCCCTGCAGCAGGAAGAACAGAGGGTCAGCGTGACAGAACTCCATATGCCCACATCCCAAAACAACCCCAGACTCACCCCTGGCAGTGTGCGGTCAGCATGCCCACCAGCTCCCCAATGCGATTGTCTAGTGGTGGCTGGGAACGGTGAAGACACACTACAAGATCATCATAGCCTTGGGCATGTAGTACCACCAGCTGGTCTCGTCCACTGGTCACACTCAGCCCTGTCACCTAAGCAGACAGCTTGGGATCAGCAGCACAGCAAGTCAACCATTTCCTTCCAGAAGAACTTTCCTGAGGTCCACCTGGGGAGCCCTGTCCTTGGCAGAGTGGACACTCCAGTGTCCAGCCAACCCTCTGCCATCCTTGCCCTCCTTCTCTGATCCCTGCAGACAGGGAGGAGGATTGGCATGACGTCACGCAATAGGGTGTGTGCCGTGATGGAAAATTTTAGGTTCTTGTTGGAATGTGCTACTGTGACTGGGAGCTGAGGTTTCCTTTTACTTTACTTTGGGAACATTTTTATTGCCATGCTGGCATGTAGCCTCTGTATCAAATAAGGTGACACCAGTGGTCCCTTGACTCTCACAGCAATAGAGTCAAACCAGGGGTGGGAGACACAAAGGTAACACAGCCTGATCCCTGTCCAAGGCTGCTCCTTGTCCTGTAAGAAAGAATTCTTGAAAACAAAGCTGCCAAGCAAGAGACCAAGTAGCCAGGCAAAGAAAGGGACAGGGTCCCACAGGATATGGCTGAAAGCTATGGTGAGGGTTCAGATCTACACAGGCAGGAGACCCCTAAAACAGCAAAGGCAGAGAAAGGGGCCATTTGGCTTGGCTGGAACGTGAAGGTATGAGGTAGGGGGTTGAGGTATTTGAGGGAGAGAGCTGGTACAGGGTTCTCAGAGGAGTACTGTCATCCATTGGCAAAGGACGATCTGGGTTATCTGTCACTGGTAAGCAACGGAGAGGAGAGCTAAGACTCCCAGGGCCCTTGCAGACTCTCTACAGGTAGAATGTCTACAGTGCTCACCGCATCCAGGGGCACAGCCCGCATCACCCGGTACTGTCGTCCAGGCTCCAGCTTGTAGAGATGCCGGTCTGTTAGCAGAAGGGCCCGATCCCGGCTCTTACGGAAGCGGTTCACCTGCAGAAGAGCTTCCTGAGCCCAGACTTCTCCAGGCTCAGCAACCCCAACTTCCTCCCTCTTTGTGTTCTTTCCTCACTGACTGACCAAGTGGTGATTTCTAGAGTATCAGAAGCAACCAGGCCTGGTCCGGGGGTGTCTCAGTTCACTCCTGAGTCCCTCCAATCTTTGAAGTACCAACCTTGCGCACATGGCTGGAGAAAAGCACAGTCCCAAAGCCGTCCTTTTCCCGAAGTGCCTTTAGTTGCTCAGCAAACAGATGGGAAGCTGTGGGGTTGTCAGTGCTCTGAACACAGATGATGGAAAGAGGGTGTCTCTCAGAAAAATACCACAACTATCCTTCACCCTGGGGACCTCCGTCTAAGCCTTGTACATAAACAGCTTAGCACATGGCTCCTATGAGAGCAGACAGGGCAGAATCTCACTGTTTTGACAGTCTAGCTGCTACCTTTTCCTGCACACTAGCCTGGCTGGCCTGGTGTATGTGTGGAGTTCTAGAGAAAGCCTCCAGAAGGCAAGAATAGGTTGCATGTCTCACCCAACCACACAGAATTCCCCGGGAGACCCAGGGGTGGTGTCATAGTTAGCCTCAGTTGTCAACATAGGTAGCGTCAGTTCCTCATCTGGGAAAAGGGAAGTTCAATTAAGGAACTGTCTCCACTAGATTAGCCTGTGGCATTTTCTTGGTTGCTAAATGATGTAGGAAGGGTCTGCCCATTGTGGATGATGTCATCCCTAGGCAGGGGGGCCCTGAGCTGCATAGGGATAATGTTAGCTGAGCAAGCCAGGGAGAGTGAGCCAGTAAGTAGCATTCCTCCATGGCTTCTGCTTCCTCCATGGCTTCTGCTTCGGTCCCTGCCCTGAATTCCTGCCTTTGCTTCTGGATGATGCATTGTGACCTGTGAACTGAAATGAACCCTTTCCTCCCCGAGTTGCTTTTGGTCACAGTGTTTATCAGAGCCACAGAAGGCAAGTGAGGACAGTTGGCAACCACACAGCAGCCAGGTGAAGGTGAAGGGAGCTGTGGCAGCAGAAGTATTGGAATGTGTGGTATGTGTGTGTGTGAGAATGTGAATGCATATACATGTGTGTGAGAATGTGTGTGCATATACATGTGTGTGAGAATGCATGTGTATATACATGTGTGTGAGAATGCGTGTGCATATACATGGGTGTAAGAATGCATGTGCATATACATGAGTGTGCGTGTGCTGGATGGGGTACTGTAACTGAGAATATGAGGAGCAGTTACACCTGAGAACAAAGGACTCTCATGGGTCAGGGGCTGCTCGGCAGAGTTCAGGAAGGAATATTGTCGAAAACTTCCAAAACTGGGACTGGAGAGATGGCTCAGTGGTTAAGAGCACTGGCAACTCTTCCAGAAGACCGGGGTTCAATTCCCAGCACCCACATGGCAGATCACAACTAAGTCATATCTGTAACCCCAGTTCCAGGAAATCTAAACCCTCATACAGCCATGCAAGCAAAACACCAATGCACAAATAAAAATAAATAAATTTTTTTAAAAAGAAAAAGAGAAACCCTAAAACCTGAAGCATGAACCCTTAGGGCAGGGCCAAGAAGAGGGTTCAACAGGCCAGGCAACACCAGCATGGACAGAGTAGCTGGCAGGATCCATGACAGTGTCAATTCTGAGCATCCCCATTGCCCTGGGCCTGATGGATACTCACAGAGGATAGGTAGTCTCGGGCCCAGGCCCGCTGGCAGCCCCAGTCCTGCCGTAATCCTTGCAAGGCCCCCATAGCAGCCACCTTGGCCTTGATCTGAGTCATATCTGAAGGAGGGATGTTCTTCACTAACTGCCGTGCCCGCCACCTTGAAGAAATGAGGGATCAGAAGATACCTATCTTGTTCATACCTTTGTCAGCCCTTTCCCCAAAGAGCCATTTCTTCTTCTTCTTCTTCTTCTTCTTCTTCTTCTTCTTCTTCTTCTTCTTCTTCTTCTTCTTG
>CAJQZJ010037469.1:1164847-1203613 GCA_907164525.1 Lophiomys imhausi
TCTTCTTCTTCTTCCTCTTCCTCTTCCTCCTCCTCCTCCTCCTCCTCCTCCTCCTCCTTCTTGTTTTTCGAGACAGGGTTTCTCTGTGTAGTCCTGGCTGTCCTGAAACTCACTCTGTAGACCAGGCTGGCCTTGAACTCACAGAGATCCACCTGCCTCTGCCTTTGCCTCCTGAGTGCTGGGATTAAAGACGTGTGCCACCACACCCAGCATTTTTTTTTTTTCGAGACAAGGTTTTTCTGTTTAGTCCTGGCTGTTGTGGACTCACTTCATAGAATAGGCTGGCCTCAAACTCACAGAGATTCGCCTGCCTCTACCTCCCTAGTGATGGGATTAAAGGTGTGCGCCACCACACCCAGCTAAAGAGCCATTTTTTTTTTTTTTTTTTTTTTTGGTTTTTCGAGACAGGGTTTCTCTGTTTAACAGCTCTGGCTGTCCTGGACTCGCTTTGTAGACCAGGCTGGCCTCGAACTCGCAAAGATCCGCCTGCCTCTGCCTCCCAAGTGCTGGGATTAAAGGCGTGCGCCACCACCGCCCGGCTAAAGAGCCATTTTTAATCTGATGTTGACTGCCCTTTGAGTCCTGATCCCTACCTTCCTCTCTGGCCTTGGCCCTTTGTACCCAATGTTTGTCCCCAGGAGACAGCCTCCAAATCCATAGCCATTCAGCACTTCCTGTTCTGCCCCTTGCTTTGTGTTCTCCTTCTGGAGAACTCCTACTCAGACTTCGACGTCCATACCTACAAAAAAAGGTCCCCATTTCCCAGCCTTGACTAGCTAGCCTTTACAATGCTAGGACAGTCACAGTACATGGATGACCCATTAATGTCACTCAGCCATATCTTCCTGCTTACTTGGGTGAGGGTAAAGTGATGTGCCTCCCAGCCAGGCTCAAGAACTCAGAGGGCACTGGCTGAATGGGAAATCATACAGTAAGCTGAGGGTAGTACCTGCTGAAGAGAACATGGCAAGTGTCCTGGAAGGGCTGCAACACAGCAGGAGGTGGTGGCCACACAAGGTCACGGCCATAGAGTGGGGGCTGTCTCGCAGCCTGGAACCGCCGCTGTAGTTCAATCAGATGAGCTCGCACCTTGTGCCTCCGGAACCAGCGCATGATGGTATAGATGGCCCTCAGTCGTCGGCAGTGCCATCTAGCCAGGGTGCCTCGCCATGCCTGGATGGAACACAAGGGACAGACAAGGGGTCACTACCAGCAAGGCACTAGCCTCCTGACTCTGGGTATGGCCTTTAGTCTTTCCTGAGCACCTCCAGCTTCTCTCCGAGAAGGCTGACCCTGCCTCCTGCCCTTTGGAGCCAGTTCTATCTGGAGGCTTGGTTTTGGGTAGGCATGTGGCCCTCGAGGATAGACAAGCCGTGCTCATGACTCTGCAGACTCTTAGAAAAGACCAGTTCATCTGTACCAGTCCTTGTAAGCTGGAACCTGTAAGGCTCCCCAGGAGGAAAGCTTGTGTGGGAGAGAGGATATGGAGGTGTTTTCCCCACGGCTCCCAGAAACAGAGGTGTTTTCCCCACGGCTCACATCCCCAGAATGTGACCATCAGAACTCAGACTGAATATCCTCCAAGGCAGGTAGCCAGGGACCCACAGGTGACTTCAAAATCTCAGGAACACCGTCAGAAGTGGGATGGGGGAGGCATATCCTGCAGGATCTTTGTGGACATCCATCTCCACTATGGTGGGTGTCCACCCAGCACTGCCTCTCGCACCTTCTGCAGTAGTAACACAATGATGGGGATGAGGCGAGCTCGGCTCTGCTCCAGAGTGACCAGCGTCCTTGGGGATCGGATAAACAGCTTGCTGTGGCCAAACGCTACGTCCCCTTGCAGCCCATGCTGTTCCAGAAGGGCACTCACAGCATCCCTGTCGGAGCCCAGCAGGTGGTTGGGCCACGTGTACTCACAAGTCATCTTGTACCTGTCACCCCAGAACACAACAGTGGGTACTTGGCTTCAGGTTGTACACATGAGTCCCCCTCCCTGACCAGCCTTTGGAAGAATGTAGGAGTACTGGGAATCCTCAGAGCTGAACTCTTGCTTCTGGGACAACTGTGACACTGTGGGCACACCCTCACCACCAATTTCTTCCTATGCTTGTTACACGTGCCCCACATATGGTCTTGCAGATGTTCACATGTTTAAACACACACACATCTTCTCCAGGTTTTCTCACAGGCATTCTGGTGTCTTGGGGCTGGAGGTACCCTGGCTCTGATTTGTATTACAATGCAAGACGTTATTTGGGGTCCTTCTGCTCCTACCTGCCAGATTCCACATAGAGCCCATGGCCCACATTATAATGGGTGTGGGGGCATGTACCTGAGCAGGAACCGAGGGTAGGGCTGCCGGGAAGCAAAGCCAGCCCTGCGGACCCTCACATTCTCCAGTAGCCCCAGATATTCAACCTGGTGACGACAGTGGGCTTCATCGAGCCGCCCAGCCACCTTGTCTTCGTTGGGTTTGATGCAGCGGACATAGAAGGGCTCCTGTAGGGACAGAGGACACTTAGGGCCTAAGCTAGTCATTTCTGTATGTCCTGCCCCAAGAAACCAGGGCTTCTTTGGCCCCCAAGAGCCTAGGTTAGCAGAGCCAGGACAGGCAAAATCACAGCAGAACAAGGGCCCTAGAGACCTGGAGCCTGACCAGGGCTCAGAGCTAGGTTTCAGTCAGAAAGGAGGTAGGAGCCCCTCTACTTCCACTTCTCTCCTTCCTAGAGAGGTTGCCATTTCTGGATGTTCTGTAGTTAACACACCCTTCCATACCTTTTCTCCAATTGCTCCTCTGACTTTTGGCCTGAAACTCCCCAAGAAAGCTAGTGCCAATTTCCTATCTGTGTGACTCCCAGACCCTCTTACCCAGAGGGCAGTGGGCTAGGGGTATGCTGGTTTCCAAGTCTGCTCTGTGTTCAGTTGTTGTTCAAGTCTGACCTCTGAGCCTCATATCTAGCCTCTGCCACAGCTGGGTCCCCAGTGGGGCAGACAGGATTCAAGCAGACAGGAGAAGAATGTCCCTACATGATGTGTGCCAAGAGCACACAGAAGGATTTGAAAGGTAATACCTTGGAAGCCAAGTTCTCCACAAGGGCAACCATGGAGTTCTTAAAGAGTGTGCCAGCTGTCAGGGGGCGCTTGGTCACTTCTGTGATGTCCTGTTGTCCATCTGGCCACATGGCCCGCAAGGTGGGATCCTCACTGCAGACATGGACTGCATTTACCCAGATACCCAGACAGGAGGAAGCCCACCTGACCCAGTAAAGCTCCAGTAACTACATAGTTTTAGTATGAGTCTTGAACCTCAGGCTGTCTGTGAATTAAGTAGGGATTAAACCCCAGAGTCCCAGAAGGCCCCTAGGTGTCCAGTAAGCCAAACTCACCTATTGTACAGCAGCCGTTTGAAGTCCTGGAAGAGGGAGTCTCTATTCTTGTCAATGAAACCCTCCACAGAGTACCTAACCGAGACCAGAGCGGGTAAGTAGATCAGGGGTCAGGCAGCCAGGCTACCAAGAAGGCCCCCACCTTCTGCCACCTGGCTCTAATTTCCTGGGTCAGTTTCCTCCAGCCTGTTACCCTCTGCTCTTTTCCTCACATCTGCATTCTCTTTTTATCACCTCCTACTCCTATCCTCCTCAGGATAAGTTTCCCTCCTGGAAAAGGACTCAGTGGCTAGGGCCCCAGGTCTGAAGCCAAACATCCCAGCGTCAAATCCTAGCTCTTCCACATGTGCACGGGGTGGCTTTGGGGAAGCTATCCAAGCTCTTCTGCTCCTCCGTGTGCATCAAATACTTGACCAAAGTCTACCAAGTTCCTACAAGTACCAGCAATTACTATTACAACGAACAACTTTAGCCTTATGACATAAGAGCCTCAGAGCAATTATCTGGTTCTCGGACCACTAAAAAGTTTATTGATAAACAGGGGCCCTGCTTGTAGCTCTGATGGCGACTCAAGGCTTAGTGTTCTACTTTTTTACTATGGGCAGTCTCCTCTCCTTACATCAAACACTTACATCAAGCACTTCGCTGAGTCGCCTCAAATCCACTTTTGAGAGGAATGCAGGTAGATTATCAGTCATCGTGACAACCTCAGAAAGAAAACCTAGGCTTTGATGCTCAGAGGCTTTGGGCTAGTTTTTTTTGTCAACCTGACACAAGCTAGAGTCCTCTGAGAAGCGGGAGCCTCGACTGAGAAAATGCCTCCGTCAGATTGGCCTGTAGACAAGTCTGTGGGATGTTCTCTTTTCTCTCTCTCTCTCTATTTTTTTATATATAATTTTTAAAAGATGTATTCATCACTTGGGAGGCAGAGGCAGGCTGATCTCTATGAGTTAGAAGCCATCCTGGTCTACAAAAGTGAATCCAGGACAGTCAGAACTACAAGAGAAACCATGTCTTGAAAAATAAAAACAAAAACAAAGCAACAAAAAAACCCCCAAACAGATATATTCATTTATTTTTGTTTTGTGCGTATGAATGTGGTTCTTTTTGCATGTATGTCTGTGCATAACTTGGGTCTTTGGTGCCCATCAGACCCCCTAGGACTGGAGTTATGGACAGTTGTACACTGTCATGTAGGTGTTAGGGATCAAACTCAAGTTCTCTAGAAGAGCAGCCAGTGCTCCTAAGCACTGAGCCATCTCTCCAGCCCTGGGACATTTTCTTGATTGATGTGAGACCACTGTGAGCAGAGCCATCCCTGGGAAGGTGATGCTGGGTTATGTAAGAAAGCAGGCTGAGCGAGCCAAGGAAGGCAAGCCAGCATCATTTCTCTTGGCCTCTGCCTCAGTTCCTACCTTATAATTGGATTATAAATAAACCTTTCCCTCCCAAAGTTGCCTTTGGTCGTGGTCTTTATCATAGCAACAGAAAGCTAACTAAGACAGGTGTCTGGGGACTTCAGTGAGCCCTTATCTAAGGCTAATTATAAAGGCAGGCTCTTAACCAGGACATGGAGGTACACATACATAACCCCAACAATTGGAAGGCCGAGACAGGAGAACCACAGTTTCCACATCACTCTGGGCTATGTAGTGACAACCTATGTAGAACATGTAAGGGCCGGGGATGCAGCTCACTGGTACAGCGCTTGCCTATCATGTGCACAAGGCCCCAAATTTGATCTTTAGAACCAAAAAACAAAGAAGGGAGGGGGGATGCAGGATTCTGGCTTTCTGGGGCCCACCTTCTAACCTGAAGGTCCCTCAAATAACAGGCATAGAGTAGGGCTCTGGAGTGGGTATTTTGTTGTTGTTAGTGTTTCTTTGTTTGTTTTGATTTGTTTTGTTTTTTGAAACAAGGTCTCCCTATTATGTAGCCCTGGTTGTCCTGGAAGTCACTATGCAAAGCAAGCTAACCTTGAGTTCAGAGACATCTGCCTGCCTCTGCCTTCCAAATGCTGGGATTAAAGGTATGTGCCACCACGCCCAGTATGAGTTGGGTATTTTAAAAGAGCTTCTACATGCATACATCTAGGGTAAGACGCAAAACTTTGTGCCTTTCCTGTAACTATGCTTCTTGGGACTGAAGGTGGGACTTACGTGACATCCCCTGCATAGTGTTTGATCCGGAAGTCTCTGCCAAACTCCATGGTCTTGTCTGTATGGCAAAGCTATGGGACAGGCCAGGGTGAGACACAGACAATGGGGGCAGCTTTCCAGTCTATGTGAGGGGGCAGTCCCATAGTCACCCTTGCTAGACAGAGGTAACTGTGATCTTAGTGCCATCAGGCTAGGTTGACCAAGGACCCCATGAGGAATGAGCATTATAACCCCTCTGTGTGTCCCACCCTCTGTGCTGCCACAGCATGGGTACAGCTAGAATACCTGGCGGCTGGAATAGTGCGGGTGGTGGCGGTGGTGTGTGTCCAGGGTCTGCAGGAAGATTCGGTCAGTGACGGGGCCTGCTGTGCTGCAGGCTTCATCTAGCACAGCCAGGATGCCTCGGCGCGGCTGCTCGACTAGTTCCACAATGGTGGCGTTGTTGAAGTACTCAATCTGGAGCAGAGACCACCAGAAGAGAGTCTCTAGAAAAACTCCTGACACTAGTCAGTCACCTCCCCCTGCAGGTCACACGGGGTTCCTAATGCATCCTCCCCTGGCCCCCAGAGCCACCAACTCCCCTCGCCCCAGCCCAGCTGCTGTGCTCACAGTCTGCCAGGCAATGCCCTCTCGTTCATACTCCTCCTGCTCCTGCTTCAGGATAAGCTGGATAAAGAGCTGCTGGAGCTTCTCGTTGCAGTAGTTGATGCAGAACTGCTCAAAGCTGGGGGGTGGGGTGGGACCTTAGAGGGCTTCACTCCCTGAGAGGTAGGTAGTGATGGACAGCTGCTTCTCCCCTAATGTCTCTGCACTGTAGGTTATGAACTCTCCACCCTACCACCCCAGAATGGACTTGGGAGCCACTTGGGAGAAGTGAAAAGCCATGGTGTGGTGGCGCATGCCTTTAATCCCAGCACTCAGGAGGAAGAGACAGGTGGATCTCTGTGAGTTCGAGGCCAGCCTGGTCTACAAAGTGAGTCGAGGACAGCCAGGGCTCTGTTACACAGAGAAACCCTGTCTCAAACAACCAGAGTGGGGAGGTGAGCCCTCAAATTTTGCCTGCCATCAGGTTACCTAACTGTCTAGGGGCACAGCCAAGACAAGCTTAGAGTACTCAAGGACCAGCAGGAGAATCTAAACATTTCTTCCTTTCCTCCTGGCCCAACCAAAGTTTCTGGTGGTTACTGGGTCAAAGACACAGATGCCGTTGGCTGGGTTGCCTACCTGTTGACAGGGAACACTTCAAAGCCATAGATGTCCAGCACACCAATGACTGTGTCCTTGCCATCACGCCGAGGGTCACGGCCCCGGGGTTCCATGATGCCATTGATTCTGTCCACAACCCACTCAAACAACCTCTGGTACATCGCCTAGAGCACAGTATGTATTTGTGTTTGCTGCCAGCCCACCATCCTCATCAAGTTCCCATGGTTTCTCCCTCCAGTTGTTCTGAGAATACCTTTGCACAGGCATCCCGGGCATAACTGGCCTCAGCCACAGTGTGGTTCTTCTCTATGAGATCTCGGCCTCCTGAAGCCACTGTGCGAGCCAGCAGGGTTCGAAGAACAAGGTCTCTGGGTGTGGCTGTCAGCTTGGCCACATAGCCCACCAGGGCCTCCTCAGCCACTGCCAGGCCTCCTTTCTCTGGCCCATTTTCTTCTGTCTCCACAAACTCAATGTTTCCCTGGTGATAAAGGGACCATGAAATGGCCAGGCTCCATGTCCCTCCCCAAGGAGTCTAGCTGCCTTTGGATGGAGAGAGGGAAGGAAGGCAGAGGTTGCGGGTATGGGAGACATAGCTTTCATTCAGGCATCATTATAGGTCACAGTCACAGCAGAGTTATAAAGCCTTCAAGTAAGGCCTCTCAACGAGAACTAAAGCCAAAAGGGGCTAAGGAAGAGCCCCCGGGTTTGAGCTTCAAGGCTCAGCTGCTAAGAAATACACAGTCTGGGCTCCTAGCTCTCTCCTGTGTCTCTCCTAGGTCTCTCCTGGACCCCTACTGTTCATCACCAACTCAGACTCAGCGGAGGAGGGAGGCAGTCAACTGGACTATTCCCCATGAGTCCAGTCCTTCCCCCCCTGGAGGTTCCCAGATGGAGAGTTAGCTGTCCCAGGTCTTCCAGGCCAAGCTCACCAGGTGCAGTATGGCAGCTAGGATCCGATGGATGGACTCCACCTCCTCAGGACTGAAGCCAATGACCCTCATGGCCTCCATCACTGTTCGGTGGCTCTTCTCATCACTATCCAAGGCCTACGGGAGGAGGTGTTCACCACGCAGGCTAACATGGGCCCAGGACATCTGCCCTTACTAGAGCTTGGTCCCTCCATCTCAGGCACCTTCTCACCCATCCTTCTTCTCCTCCACGAATCCCTGTCCTTCCATCCCTGACGCTTGCTCATCCTACATCCTGACCCTCCCTCCCCTGAGCTATTTTCTCTTTACTTCCCACTCATGTAAGCTGTTCACACCCTCTGGCCTAAGCCAGTCACTGTCCACGCCCCAAGTCTGTGTGAGACTTGTACCCCTTGCCCTCACATTGTGCACACCCATGTTGAGCCCAGCTCCCTGGCGAGTGAAATTATATACAGCAGGGTTTCTCTCCAGATGCAGTCCTTGCAGCCTTTGGTCTTCACTGCCTCGAAGCAACTGGAAGGCACGGAAGTCCTTTAGCGAGGCACTGAGTTTCAAGGACCCTCCTCTACCAAACCCATCCTCCCAACAGAAACAAGATGACTCAGACATAGAACCCATAGAAAAACTGCTGTGTATCAGAGTACTCGTACTCGTATTCTCTGGGTCTCAGATGTTGGGGACATCTCCATTCTCAAGGTTCTCCCACCCTTTGGTGTCTGGGGTAAGGTATTATGTTTGGGATAGAGGTAAGGGGAACAAAGATAGTGGTCGGAGGCAGGTTAGTGTGGGATAGCGAGGGGAAATTGGGGTCAGTGAGGAAGGGGTGGAAGAGAGATCCAGCCTACTGCCCTTCCCTGCCTTTCATATTGTTTGCCAACTCTCATCCCCTCTCCCCTCACAGAGCCTTACCTGGTAGAAGGCGTGGAAGTTCCTCTCACCCACATGCTGCTTGAGGACCCTAGACTGAGGCAAGAGGGATAGTTGGATTCCAATCTGGGAGTGGGTCTGTACCAGGGACCTCATCATGTGTTACCAGGTGGAAAGTAGCCTTGGAGTAGGAACCCCAGGACATAGGGACGCTGAGGCCTGGAGAAGAACCACTAAGAACTCTGCTTTCCTAATCTGCAACATCAAGTTCCCCAGTCCCTGGTCCCTTCCTGGAGGGGAAAGGTCTCCTCAGCCAACCTGCCCACCTTCTCCAGCAGATAGCTGTGGATGTGTCCTCCAACAGGATCCCCCTTGAAGTCGAAGTTGATGTCCATGTACTTGCCAAAGCGGCTGGAGTTGTGGTTCCGGTTGGTGCGGGCATTGCCAAAGGCTTCTAGTACACAAGTGGACTTGAGTAGCACATCCTTCACCCTGTGGACAGAGGGACTTGGGGCTCAATGCAAAGACCACCTTCTATGAAAACAGTCATAGCATCTCAGGATGGACCAGGAAGCTGAGCTGGCTGCAAAGGAATGAGTGGTCCACCTTGTTCATTCCCTCCGTGCCCCCCCCACCCCTTCCCACCCCCTGCATGCTGAGACCTGGGAATGCTCTTGTCCAGCTTGCTGATGTCACACACATTGTCTGTGTAGCTCTGAGCCCAGGACAAGTGCCCAGCAAATGCTATGTGCTGTTTCTTGTGGCCACCCCCAAGCCCTACTGCTTTGCAGTAGACCTTTAGCTACAGTTGGGTAGCAGTGGTGGCCATATGCCTGGGACGGACATTCCTGCAGGTGTCCTGCAAGCCCCCACCACAACATCAACATATGAAGAGACAGGCTAAGACCTGGGAAGGTACTGCTGGATGAGGAGTCGAGGGATGGGCAGGCCAGCCCATTTCCTGGATCAGGCAGCTGGAATCCATATGCCTGCCTGGCCCACCTCACCAGGCTGCCAATTCCTCTAGACTTCTGTGGGCTCCCCAAGATGCTCCCTATCCTGCCTTGAGATACTTTTGATAGCTGTTGCTGACACCAATTGGCAGTGTACATACCTTGGCTGGGTCTCACCTCCCTCACTGGAAAAGTCCTTGGTGTGGCCTTAGGATTCGGGGAACAGCCTGGAGCCCTCCCCAACGCAGTGGCTTGAGCTGGTTTTCACCTTTTTTTTTGCTTCCCAGTCCAAGGCCTTTCCCCTAGACAAGAAGCTTCAACCCTGCTGGGACTCCCCAAGTGCTCACCTCTCCACCTCAGCCCTCTGGCTTGGGTTGGTGACAGCAGCGATGTACTGCATGATATATTTGCTGGCTTCTGTCTTCCCTGCCCCACTCTCCCCTGCCGAGAAGATAGGAAACAATAAAACCAACAGTATAGGATACCCCTAGCCCAGATCCTCGTCCCTGCCCAATCCTCAAAGTTCGAGGCACCACCACCCTCATTTGTTAATGAGGCATAGCTGTGGCACCTGGTTCATAGGGGCGGGTACCTGAGATGACAACGCACGTGTCCCTGGATCTGCGCTTCATTGCCTTGTAGGCAGCATTGGCCACAGCATAGAGATGAGGTGGTCGCTCATAGAGCTCACGGCCCTGGTATTTAGCAATAGCCTCCGGCCCATACAATGGCAGCTCCTGGTAGGGGTTCACTGATACCAGCACCTCACCGATGTAGGTGTAGATGCGGCCCTTCTCAAACCTGGGTTCGGCAGAACAAAGCCTTAGCATTCCATATCCATGAGAGGTCCACAGGGGAGGCCCCAACCTGTCAGCACCACCTCCCAGAAAAAGCATAGAGAAGAGAAAAGGGGTTTTCTCTTAAGTCTTTTGACTTAAGACTCCTTGGAGCCATCATGAATAAACTGAGCCACCCAGAGCAGTCCTCAGCAGTGCAGCAGGGTTTGTGGTCCACACTGCTCTCTACCAGGATGCTGGGGTCCCAGGAATCAGGACCATCCATCCTACAAATGGAACTGACTTGTGAAAGAGCCCTGGGTCTTTTACGAGTCAGGGCTGGCCCCAGGTGACCCCTGGAGGGCAGTTGTGCCGATGAGACTGAGAAAAAGGGACTCTTCCAGAAAGGGGGGCCTTGGCTGTTTCCTGTCTCAGAGTCTAGGCGGGACCAGAGCCGGAAGGGGACTCGCCCTGCCCCACCCAAATCAGAGTGGCAATTTGCTAGTCTTACTAACCCCCAGCCATGGCCACCACCTCTCTCCAGCACATCTTTAGGCTCTCCACCCTTCCGTTGTTCTCAACCCAAGTTACCAGCAGAAGCCCAGGGCTGTACCTCTTTTGGATTTAGTGCCCTGGGAGGAGTACTGGCTTGCCGGCTCCTTGGGGCCCCAACTGCCCTCCGTGTGTGGGACCCGCCCAACCCCAGGCAGGCCTCTTCAGGGTTCCTCTTTCTCTGCCACTTCTGACACGGGTACTCTCAGGGACTACAAGTTGTGTGACTTGCCGCTACTGTCCTCTGCAGCTCAGTGTCCAAAGCAGAGATAGTAAGTTTCTGAGCTTGCTCTTCACAAGACTGAGGTAGACCAAGGAGGCACTGAACTCATTTCCTAGCTAGGCCTCTCCATGTGTCAGCCTGTGTGTGGTCTCCATCTCTGTCCCTAGCGAGGTTCCTTGTCCTCGACTGCTCTCCAAGGAGCTTCCTAGCACACCGCAGACCTCCCTTGGAAGCAGGCATGAAGTCCAGCTGCACACGAGGCCATCTGACATGACACACTTCTAGCTCCTGGACTCCTCCCCGCCTTTCTCAGAGGGAAAGCAGGCTCCAGCATCAATTCTACTAGCTGTCGCTGTGACTCCTCCCATGAACAATCCCCAACCCAGAGCATCATGCCAACTTGCTGTGATTATTGGGACTCTAGGGTGGAACCCACTTCATTTTGGAGTTCCTAAGGAAACTCAGGTCAGGTCCCACATGAGACTCGGGAAAAAGCATCAGCAGGTAACAGACAGAAAAATGCCATATAGTTCCTGGTCACCATGCCTTTTCCCATCTTTCTCAGGGGGCCCATCACACTCTGGGCTCATCAAGT
Source organism: Lophiomys imhausi (assembly GCA_907164525.1). Classification (NCBI taxonomy): domain Eukaryota; kingdom Metazoa; phylum Chordata; class Mammalia; order Rodentia; family Muridae; genus Lophiomys; species Lophiomys imhausi. Next base: position 1,176,497 of record CAJQZJ010037469.1, read on the forward strand.
AGAGAGTGGTGAGAGTGAGTGGGCAGATCCATTTCTGAAAGCTGGTTATTTTCGGAGCGGTCGTTATCTCCCAGAGATGCTATCCTTTCAGCCCATATTGTGTAGGTATGTGTAGCCCTGTCCCATTTCCTGAGGATGGGACCAGTGTACCTTCCTTGCTTCCCTCAGGTCTGCATGGATGAGAGGAGAGGGAAGGAAGGAGGAACCAGAACCCTCCCACTCCACCTCACATCTACCTGAGCTGTAGGTTCTTCATGAAGTCTTCCATTGTCAGTTGGTCCAAAAGCACAAAGTCGGGTTTCCCATACTCAGGACCTTCCTCATCCTCCATCCTGCCCACGGGAAGCACCCAGGCCAGGGTGCCAGAGCTTTCTGTGCAGAGGTGAAGGCAAAGACAGAAAGGGGAGGCCCAGCCCTGCCTAACCCCTGCAGTGCTGTAGTAAAGTAGGAAGTGGGTTCTGCCGTGGGAGTTTGGCCCTGCCCACTTGCTACTCCCTTGCCTGGGTGCTTCAAGTGCTGTTTCCTGCTCCCTGGCCCACAAAGCCTGTGCGTAAGGGTTCAGTCCTCTGCTCTGACGGGATTCTTATTGGCCTCCTCAAAGCTCTTTCCAAAGTAGGTATGGTGGTACAGTAATCCCAAGTACTCCAAAGATTAAGGGCAGGCTGGGGACATAGCTCAGTTGGTAGAGTGCTTGCCCAACATTCACAAAGCCCTGGGTTCGATCCTCAGCACCCTTTAAAGACTGAGTGTGGCAGCACATGCCTGCCACCCCAACACTTGGAGAGGGACCAGAAATTCATGGTCGGACCTTACTACATAGCAAGTTTGAGATCAGTCTGGACTATACGACATCTTTATATCAACAGGGGATGGGGTGCTGGGTGTGGTAGCACATGCCTTTAATCCCAGTACTCAGGAGGCAGGGGCAGGTGGATCTCTGTGAGTTCAAGGCCAGCCTGGTCTACAAAGTGAGTCCAGGACAGCCAGGGGCTACAAAGAGAAACCCTGTCTCGAAAAACAAAAAACCAAACAAAAAAAGAGGGGTTGGGGGAAAACAGGGTGTGGTGGTACACACCCTTAGTCCCAGCACTCAGGAGGCAGAGGCAGGTAAATCTGAGTTTGAAGCCAGCCTGGTCTACAGAATGAGTTTCCAGACAGCCAGAGCTACACAGAGAAACTCTGTCTACCAAAAAAAAAAAAAAAAAAAAAAAAAGATAGGAGGTGGGGAGGAAACTGAGGCAAGAGGATTGCCATAAATCAAGGCTAACATAGTCTACATAATGAATTGAAGGCCTGATGAACATAGCAAGACCCTATCTCAGACAATGGAAGCTCCTGTTCACCACAAGGTTTTGGAGGGCTGGTTTCCAACCTTGGTTGTATACAATCTGCTAGCCCATAGACATCTCCCCCCACCTCTCCTTCTTCTAACTCTGTAGCCCAAGCTGGCCTCCTGCCTCAGCTCCCCACTGTAGCTAGGATTGTACCAGGCCTAACAAAAGGGATGATTCTTTTCACTTTTTTTTTCTTTTTTGGTTCTTAAAGACAAAGTTTCTCTGTGTAACAGCCCTGGCTATCCTGGAACTCACTCTGCAGACCAGGCTGGCCTCAAACTCACAGAAAGATCCAACTGCCTCTGCCTCCCAAGCGCTGGGGTTAAAGGCGTGCGCCACCACCTGGCTGACAATTGTAATTCAATCATCTCATTTGATTTTAAAAAGTTTGGTAAGGCAACATACAGAAAGAAATTGTAAGTTCTTATCCACCATGTGGTAAAAGCAGGTACCATTAGCGATGAGGCACTGGCCAAAAATGTCTCAGATTCAGTAGTGGGACTGTGGGTCCTCCCTGGGACTAAATAGGGTTCTTCTTAGACAAGCCCTTGGCCAGGCTGCATCCATTTAGGTCTGGCATGGGAACACTCCATCCCCAGGCTCCTGGGGATAGTGCTTTGCTAGGGTTTCCCCAACCTGGGTACTCTCACCCTTGGGTTTCACTTCCCAAAACCCCAGGCCTTAAAAAGACCTGGGACTTGTGCTGATTCAAACAAGAACGGACACGGTTGAGTTCCAGTAAAATGAGACACAGAACTCTGTAATCGCCCAAAGTTACACCTGCCATTTTAGAGTGTATTTTGGGGTTTTTCTTCTCCTAACCACTTAAAATTCCCAGATCGTTTTTAGATCAGAGATTGACCCGTGGGTGTAGCATTAGACTCTGGTTGTTTCCACGCCCTATCAACACATGACCACAAGACTGCGCCTCTTCCACCCTGAGGGTTTGCACAACTATGTTTGCATCGACTCTCATCTCACACTATTGACATCACATTAAATTCCTTCCTGGACAGAGCCAACTCTGGGCCTTTAAAGCACCAAATCCAGAGGCTCCAGCTGTTTTAAGAGAATGGCTGGTCACTCTGGACACATGTAGCCACTTGAAGCTTCCTCATGACATGGTCCTCAGAAAACCAAACTAGCAGAGGACAGCAAGCATGCAGACAGGACAACAGAGTGGGACCACCAGCCACTCAACTCTGCTGGAGACTGGGGAAACCCTTGTAGTTTTACTGTCATCTAGTTCAGTGGAACATTGGTCATGTACGATGTGTATGTGTGCCCCAACACGAAGCCTCTTTTGTCAGCAGCTCCCAGTCTGGTCTGGTCTCCAAAGCAGTCTTGCCAAAGTACCCATTTCCCCCATAAAACTGAACCACAGCCCCCCTTTAAAACATATATGTGTGTGTGTGCGTGCACTGTCTTCACATCTGCCAGAAGAGGGAATCATATACCATTACAATTAGTTGTGAGCCACCACGTGGTTGCTGGGAATTGAACTTGGGACCTCTGAAAGAGCAGTGCTTCTTACCATTGAACCATCCCTTCAGCCCAGCCAATAAACCACAGCTTCTTATCTATGTTTAAAGTTTGTATGTGTTGGGTAGGGGAGCACTTTGCATGTTTGACGGTTTCTTCTTTTTTTTTTTTTTTTTTTGGTTTTTCGAGACAGGGTTTCTCTGTTTAACAGCTCTGGCTGTCCTGGACTTGCTTTGTAGACCAGGCTGGCCTCGAACTCGCAAAGATCCGCCTGCCTCTGCCTCCCAAGTGCTGGGATTAAAGGCGTGCGCCACCACCGCCCGGCTTGACGGTTTCTTCTGCTTGAGTAGTTTTTATTGCCTCCAGCAGGGATGCAGTTGTCTGGAATCTCTGGGCACTGTCCCATTCACTGTGTCAGTAGCAATGAAACCTATGATTTCCTCACTTTGCTCTCAATGGCTAGTTTTTCCAGGCCTTGCCCTCTACAATTTCCTAACAATGCTTGTGTGAGCTAGCCCTGTGGGCACATCTATGTACAGACTATATTTCCTTCAGGCAAAATAGCTGACACTTGGGATCACTTGCTTGGCACCCTATTCTTGACCCTGACTTAGAGATACATAGATAACTTCTGGTATAGGAATAAGAGATATTGTCTACGGCCATACCACCCTGAACGCGCCCGATCTCGTCTGATCTTGGAAGGAATAAGAGATATGGGTTTTGCTGGGCGTGGTGGCCCATGCCTTTAATCCCAGCACTCGGGAGGCAGAGGCAGGTGGATCTCTGTGAGTTCGAGGCCAGCCTGGTCTACAAAGCAAGTCCAGGACAGCCAGGATGCACAGAAAAACAAAACAAAAAAAAAAGATATGGGTTTTAAAAACACCTAAAAAATTTTAATGTGGAGCCAGGCATGATGGTGCACACCTTTAATCCCAGCACTTGGGAGGCAGAGGCAGGCAGATTTCAGTGAGTTTGAGGCCAGCCTGGTCTACAGAGTGAGTCCAGGACAGTCAGGGCTATTACACAGAGAAACCTTGTCTCAAAAAACCAAAAAAATTAGGGAAGCAGAGGCGGGTGGATCTGAGTTCAAGTGTAGCCTGGCCTACAAAGTGAGTCCAGGACAGCCAGAGCTTGGTACAGAAACTGTCTTGAAAATGCAAAACAATTTTTTTTTCTTAGATGTGTCTGTGCACTGGTGTTGGAGCCCCTGAATAAGTTTCAAATGGCTGTGAGCCATCATATGGGTGCTAGGAATTGAACCCAAGACCTATTAAGAGTAGCTATAACTTCTATCACTGAGCATCTTTCTCTCTCCAGCCCTCTCAGCTTCTCCAGTGCTGGGATTAAAGGCATGTGCCACCATTGCTTGGCTAAATTAACTTGTAGTGCTGCTGTATTCTAGGGTGAGGACACAGGGATGCCAGAAGTGGGTTATCACATCCTCCCGCCCTGGAGTTACAGTTTCGAGCTGCCAGATATGAGTACTGGGAACACATATCCTTCAAGCCACCAACCCCAAATCTCTATCAGCTAAGAGCAGACCTCAGAATCTCAGGGTACAGTCCCTCTGTGCCCCCCCCCCCCCGCAGCCCTGAGGTGACCACCACTCTAGCACGTCTCACCCAACCAGTGCAAGTTCCAAACAACCATTCAAAGTATATACAGGCACAAAGTGGCATCTATAATCTGCTTGAGCCCCAAAAATGGCAAGGCATCTTGGTTCACTTGGACCGAGCTTGGCACCAGAGTCAAGTTCTTTTTAAGCACATGGAATGTGGAAAAAAGCTAAGACGAATCATAGATAATACTGAATTTATTTATTTTTTGAGGTTGGGCCTCTTGTAGCCCAGCCTGGCCTTGAATCCATGATCTTCTTGCCTCCCCACCTCCAAAATGTTTGCTCAGCAGGTGTGCTTTCCTCTATCTGGACAATATCCATGGTTTATTATATTCAGATGTCAGAAAGACCTTAGGCATGGCCAGACTCCTTACTTAAAAGCTGAAGGAGTTTGGGAGGAGAGCCTACCAAACACAAAGCACTGGTCCTGAGACACATAGCAGCTTAGGCCAAGAACCAGAAACTGCTGACTCATTTCAGAAAGGAGGTTTATGAGCAGGCTTCAAACCTGATTCTGTCTTTCAACATCGCTGGAGTCTCATTTCTTAGTCGCCATTTCCTCATCTGCAAAGATTAGAAACATCAAGTTATGCTGTGTGAAAATTAGGCAACATCACAAGACTAAAGGCTGCTATAAACATCCACTGCCATGAGGAGCAATAACAAACCCTGACCAAAGTTTCTGAATCCTGGCTGCACCCCCAGTGAGCCAACAGGCTGTGGTCCACATTCTGCAGCAGCCCACACCCCTCCAGCTAGAGGTACCATGACCTCAGGCACCCTTCCCTGAATTCAAACCACACAGGCAACTGTCATCTCCAAGAATCAGGACTCAAGGACTCCAGATACTTTAAACTTTTGAAATAGTTTCGTAAACTTCAACGTACCTAACTTTTTATGAGATTCAATCACATGGCTTATAACATGGAAATGTCAGGCTTTTTGTTGTTTTTGGACTCACTTTGTAGACCAGGCTAGCCTTGAACTCAGAGATCCTCCTGCCTCTACCTCTGGAGTGCTGGGATTAAAGGCATGTGCCACCGTGCCCGGCCATACTTTTTTTTTTTAAGCCAGATGACTGATTCATAGCTAACTACTAAATCAAACAGAAGCCAAGCCTGGGATTTTTGGCACAGGCCCATAATTCAAACTCTAGGGAGGTGAAAACATGAGATCAGGAGTTCAAAGCCATCCTTGGCTACAAAAGCACCTTTGAGCCAACCTAACTTACTGGAGTCATTACCTCAAAACAGAAACAAAAATCCCGAAGTGACCTGATCCTTACCCCTTCAGAAATTCCATGAGACAGCCTGGTAACATTACTCTGAAGTATCATCAAGTCTCTTCTAGCTCCAGCATCTTGGGCTTCTTAAACTGAAGGAAGAGTCGGTGAGTCAAACACCTGACACTAAGCTGGCCACTTAGTTCCCACACCAAGAACAGGACATTTCCCTTCAACACAAGCTTCCCATACTGTCTATTTTCCACTTACTCTCCTGACTGGCACCCCAGAAAACAGCACAGGTTGTAGGGCTAGAGATGCCCGCTATCAAATTTCAATCTGACAGTTCCTAGTGGAGAACCCCTGGGCACACACCCACCTCACAAGGTAACAATATCAAAGATACAGTCTCAGCAAGCGACAGCACTCACCGCCAAGCCTAATAACTACCCGATTTTGATCCCCAGGACCCACCATGGTGGAAGGAGAACGCCAACTCCTGCAAGTTTTGTCTTTTGACCACCACGTGCTGTGCCACCCATGGGTCCACACACAGGCCATGCACACAAAAGAAGTAAAATTAAAAAATCGAAATGGGGGCGCGGTGTGGTGGCATACACCCCTGATCCCAGCACTCGAGGCAGTGGCAGTCAGATCTCTGAGTTCAAGGCCATCCAGGGACACAATGAGACCCCTGGCAACTTGAGCTATTGAGGCAGAAGCAGGAGGACTGGGAATTCAAGGCCATCTTTACCTGTTTCAGGCCAGCCTAACTTACACTGACCTTAAAAAACAAACAAAACCCAACAGTTTCTGGTACTAATGCCCTCGTCTGCCAGGCCTTCCTTGGGTATTGGCTCACTGGCCAGGCTCCCACTATCTGCGGGCTCTTGGCCCCTGGTTTTCTTGCTTTCTAAGAACTAGCCACGGGACTCACATGTTGGCCTCCCTAGTCCTGCAATCAGAATCATGTGCCACCACATCCTGAGCGCTGGGGACCAAACTTGGTTCTCACTCTGTATTTTGTAATTGTTTTAAGGGTTATATAGTTTTTTTTGTTTGTTTTGTTTTTTTGGTTTTTCGAGACAGGGTTTCTCTGAATATCTCTGGCTGTCCTGGACTCGCTTTGTAGACCAGGCTGGCCTCGAACTCACAAAGATCCGCCTGCCTCTGCCTCCCAAGTGCTGGGATTAAAGGCGTGCGCCACCACCGCCCGGCTGGGTTATATAGTTTGTACTAACCCTGAAGCATAGAAAAAGAATATTCAGCCGGGTGCAGTGGCTGAATAATCCCAGTACGCAGGAGGCAGAGGCAAGTGTATTTCAGTTCCTGGACATCCAGGACTACAGAGAAACCCTGCCTTGAAGGGGGGAAAAGAAACTTATATCCACTTGTAGTTTACCCACGTGGCAGGTGTCTGCCGTATTGTCTGAAATTTCTATAACCTTGCTCTGGAGAGAGCAGGGCAAGGCCTCAAACCACTTCAAAACTGTTCTGGCAAGCACTGTAGGAATGCACACGGTCACGGCAGACCTAGGCACGCTGGAGGCTTGCTAAGCGCAGTCATTCAAATCCTGTAGCACACACAGCCTGGCCACACTGCAGTCTCGCCGACCACAGGGGAACTCCGGAGAATTAGTCCCCAAGGCGAATTAGAGATATTGAGTTTGGCTCCAGATAACCTCTATTTTGGCTGAGTGTAAGGAAAGCTCTCTAGAGAGGTCATCTTATTTAAAAGGTCAGACAGTATAAGCTACTATATTATGCTTTGTGACACTATTTAGACTAGTGTTTCTCTCATGATCAAAGAAATAACCCATATAATATACATACATACCTTCACATTAATTCGATAAGGGTTCAGGAAAATGAGGGCCCAGTTCCAGACAGGCAGAGACCAGCTTTCACAACTGCCTTACCAGGACACCTTCCAGAACAGCTCGGTTAGCCCTTCCGCACTGTGGGGTCATCCTCATGGCCTAGATGTCCACCTAGGAAAGGGGACAAAGCACATTCAGTCCCAGCCTGTGCCTATCACCCAGTTCTGGTCCCCCACCCCCCGAAACGATCTCCCGTAACGGAACGTCTTGAGGGGAGACCCTCCGTGCTTATGCAGAACTCGCTGAGGTCTGGAACGAGTCCCCCAGAAGCAGGCCGAGGTCACCACGTGGCACGTGTATCCCCGGGAGAAATCGTCCCTGCTCCACCGCAGACTGGCCTCCTGACTCCCGCTACCGAGCTCCGCGACCCCTACCTGGACTTGGAAAAGCCAAGCACGGCTACTGGCTCCTGATGGCGGCAGATGCAGAAAAGGTGAGCGGTACAGAACACACGCGGCCTTCCAGACATGGCTACTGGCTGCGCACGGGCACACGAGCTTAAGGACGTAGCCTCAGCAGGGATCCGCGCGCGCTGACGTCATCGCGCAGCCCCGCCCCGAAGCCATGTGCGCGGGCTCCGCGGTGGTGGCGTCCCTGGGCCAGGGCGTGGCCTTGATCGCGGGCTGTAGGCTCCAAGCCCGCCCTGCTGGTGGCAGGGGACCTTAGGCAGTCCTCAGGCCTCATGGCTGCCTTCCACTTCTTATGTTTTTGGTTGTGAGCCTAGCCTTTAACGGCTGAGTCATCTCTCCAGTCCGCGCCTTCCACTTCTTATCCCTTAGTGACTTGGGTGCCACAGCCAAGAACTGGAACAGGATGGAGCCCCGACAGCCATGGCTGTCCCATGAGGGCGGGTGCCCCCGTTGGGCAACATGTGAGCGCGGGGTCCTGGGATGGAACAACGCGTGGGAAAGTGATGCGCGTGGACCAGCAAACACACGAGAGGGGCAGGAAAGAAAACCTCCGTTAACTTATCTTCCAGAATGTTTTTTTCTTTTTAAATATATGCCTGCCCTTTGTTTTTTTCAGTATGGACTGCTTCATGAATTTGTTACTGTTTTGCTGCAGAAAAAAAGCACCGCAAGAATCAAGAATCTTTGTAATGGTTACGAAAGCTTATGGCCACACTTTGGTCAAAAGTCTCCTGAGAGCTCCCTCCCCAACACACACGGCGGGTGGGGGGAGGGGTCTTGTACTAGCAAGTGCTTTATTCCAAGCTGTTATATCCTCAGCCCTCAGCCTTTTGTTGAATTTCTTTTTTTCTTATTTCTTTCTTTCTCTTTTTGGAGGTAGGCGGCTTGGTTACTGGACACAAAACACAACTCACACCTGAAAAGGAGTTAAAGACTTTAATTTTGGCCCAGGATCTGCAGTTAAAGGTCCTTGTCACTAAGCCTCCTTTTGAAACCCAGAAACAGTATGGTGGAAGGAAAACCAACCCTAACAAGTTGAGCAAGATGTTCCCCCATATCCACCTGTGGGCTGTGGGATGTGCATGCCTATGCATTATACATACACACACACACACACACACACACACACACACACAGAGGCACACAATAAATGTAAATAAAAATTACTTACAAAGAGTTTATTATTGGGGCTGGCCCATGTGGTGGCTGACAACTATCTTTTACTCCAGTTCCAAGAGATCTATACATACAAGTAGCTGATTACAAGCCTGTGCCACCAGACTGTCATCTCTTCAAAATGAAGTTGTCAAGGCACTGGAAGCTCCATCTTTCAATGTTTTTTTTTTTTTGGTTTTTCGAGACAGGGTTTCTCTGAATATCTCTGGCTGTCCTGGACTCGCTTTGTAGACCAGGCTGGCCTCGAACTCACAAAGATCCGCCTGCCTCTGCCTCCCAAGTGCTGGGATTAAAGGCGTGCGCCACCACCGCCCGGCTCATCTTTCAATGTTTTGATGACAACAGCTTATTCCTTGACTCCAAATTGCAAAACCTGCCTGTTTTGACCCACAAGATGGCTCATTGTGTAAAGGCACATGACACCAAGCCTGATGACCTGAATTTGATCCCTGGCACACATGTGGCAGGAGAAGACCTACCCCCACAAGTTTTCTTTGACCTCTCATGTAAAGTGTGACATGCATGCACACACACATTAAATATAATTTTAGAATCCCTATTTGTGTTAGTCATTAAAAAAAATTGGGGGGTTGTGTTTCCAGACAGGGTTTCTCTGTGTATCTCTGGCTGTCCTGGACTCATTTTGTAGACCAGGCTAGCCTTGAATTCACAGAGATCCTCCTACCTCTGCCTCCTGAGTGCTGGGATTAAAGGCATGTGCCACCATTTCCAGAAATTTAAAAATTTTTTAGTTATTTTATTTTATGTGTATGTGTCTTAGGGTTATTATTCCTGTCATAAAACACCATGGCAGCCCCCACCCCCCACCCTTGACAATGGGCAAAGAAACACCTTGTTGTTGGTGGTGTTCTTATATGAGTCAGGGGCAGAGCAGATGGCAGTCCTTTGTTCATCCTAGCTTGATGCCTGACTTGGTGATCAAAGCTGTTTTTATGCCTAGGACACAAAAACCAAATCAAAACAAATCCAGGCAGTGTAGCGTGGGAAAAAGAAGACAGGCAGAGACCTAGGTTCCATGGCAGGGAAAGATGCTCACAGACCTGCCCTCTGCCCATGGGCTCTGGTAGGCCATAGACACACAGAGCCCAGCCTACCACCACACAGCTCAGCATGGGAAGAGGAAGACAGTGACCGGCAGACTGCCTTGCCACCCACAGACCTGCCCCCTTCAGCACACTGCACAGGTGGGCCGTAGACACCCACTTGCTGGAGGATGTCACCCAGTGGCCCCACCAGCCTTGTTGCTTGCCTGCAGCAGGAACCACCACAATGTGGGAGTGTGTGGTAGTCCGACGGGTGAGAAAGAGAAATGGAGCAGCTTGAGCATTCTGAAGAAAGATGGAATTGGATACTCTAGAGTGAAGAGGAGTACCCTGTTGTGAGCCAGCCCAGCCACCTGGGGCCATGGTGAAGTCCCAGCCTGAGCTGCCACTGACGGCCTCTCAGGGTCTGTGTCTATGCAGCAGCAGGGGTCGGCGTTGATGTCCATGGCTCATACTACCACTAGAGAACATAGGGATGTCCCTGGTTAGGGAAGCTGCTGGGGACCATATATGGTTGCCCAGGAGATGTGCATAACTAGCCCCATCTCTCACTGGCTGTTATCCCCTGGAGAGCCGGTCCCACTTCTCAGGACCCTGTGCCTTGCCAAGGCAGCACAGTAGAGCTGGCCCTGGTGGGAGGGATGTGATGAACCAGTCCTGGGGCATGTGTGTGAGAGAGTGGCCTGCCTCTCATTTGCCGTAAGGTGGCACAGATGCAGAAGCAATGCCCCCCTTGCCACTTTCCGAGAAAGCTGCCTACAGGGTCATGAGCCTGGGAGGGCTAGTCCTGCCCCTCGCCAGCTGCAGCACTCAGGAGAGCAGGCTCTGCACCTCCTGGCACAGCAGAACTGACCCTGCTTGTGTTGCTTGTGTGAGTGCCAGCCACTCATCTGTCTGCTTTGATGTGGCATGGGTGCAGGGGTTCGAGGGCCTTCCCACCATTGTCCCTTACCCCTCACCACCTGTGGCAGGTAGGAGAGCTGGCCCTGCTGTCCTGAGAGTGGGAAAGCTGGCATTGTCCTTCACTGTGACCATGCATCTCTCTCCTGGGTAACACAGTAGAGTTGGCCCTGATGGAGGTAAGCCGAGAGTGCAGGAGAGCTGGCCCTGCCACTCATCTGGCTGAGGTGGTGTGGTTGCAGGGGTGATACCCTCCCCATTTGGGAATGGTGATGGGAAAGTTGGCCTCAAGGGCATGAGTGCAGGAAAACTAGCCCTACCTCCTCACTGGCTGTACCACTCAGGAATGAGGGGCCTGCACCTCAACTGGGCAGCACAGTGAAACTGGGCCATGAGGCATGGGTGCTGGTGAGCCAGCCCCTAGGGCATGAGAGTGGGAGAGCTGACTGTGTCCTGTCAGCGGAGTCACTGTGTGGCCTAGCCAGTGCAGGGCTGGAGAGCTCTCCCTGGTGGTACAGATAAGGGAGAGCCAGTGAGCTGACCAGCTCAGCTACCACACAGGCCCAGATCCAGGGCTCTGAGTTAGCCCATCTCAAAATCTATATCATCTGCGAATGGTTGGGCCAGTCCTGTTGATCCAAAGCTGCAGGATCTCCATGACCCAGGGCAACAACAGGATAATCAAGAGGAGTCCCAGTGAGGATCCAATATTGATGGTGTCACAGAAGCCAGAGATCTCAAACCAGACCAATGACTCATTGCAATGAACATTTGCAAGTGAAGATGTGTGGACAGAGGGATATACTGTGGGACACACTGTGACATACTACAGCTTCCACAATGAGATGGTTTTTTAATGTGTGTATTTTTTTTGGGGGGGGGAGGTTGTAAGTGTGAAGGGTGGATATAAGGGGACAGGGAGATGAGTGGAATTGGGGTGCATGATGTGAAACTCACAGCGAATCGATAAAAAGTTAAAAAAACCCAACATGATCAAAAACAACTGGGGAGGAAAGAGTTTATTTCACTCACAGTTTCATATAGCAATTCGTTATCAAAAACAGCAAGTGCAGAAACTCAAGCAGGGCAGGAATCTGGAGGCAGGAGCTTAAGCTAAGGCCATGTAATGGTGCTGATCATGGCTTGCTGATCACAACTTGCTCTACCTGCTTTCTTATAGAACCAAGGACCACCACCCCGGGATGGCATCACACACAATGGGCTAGATCCTTCCCAATCAATCATTAATTAAGAAAATGCCCTATAGTCAGATCTTACGGAGGCATTCTCTCAATTGATGTCCTCTCCTTTCAGATAACTCTAGCATGTGTCAAGTTGACATAAAGCACAGTAAGGGTGTCTTGCCTGCATTTGTGTCTGTGTATCCTGTGTGTTTTCCAAGACCAGAAGAGGGCATTGGATCCCCTAGAACTGGAGTTAAAGCTGGTTGTGAACTGACATGTAAGTGCTGAAAAGCAAAATCTGGAAAAAGAACTAGTGCTTTTAAAAAATCTTTTTTACATCCTGACCACAGTTTCATCACTCTCCTCTCAGACCTGTAAGGGCCAAGGAATGGGTTCCTGAGCCCAAATGTGGGATGACCAAGGAATCACCAGGAACTCGAGAACGTTGCAAAACACAAGAGGATTTTATTAATCAGCATGCTGAGGTCACCCTCAAAGCTTCTCCATGCAAGGAGAAGGAGGGGACCCAAAGCAGAATTTCAGGTGAGGTTAAATACATTTCAGCAAGTCAGAATCAAGCATCATCAAGCAACAGTACTTTGGTAGCATAGGTGACCTAGGAAACAAGGTGGGGATTTCCAAACCCATGACCCTTGGCAACCTGGGGTTTCTGTTGTTCTCCCTGTTTCCCTGGGAACCGGCCATACCCAAGCAGGAACTTGGCCTCCTGCTAATGGTTAGAGCTTCCAAGCCCTGGGAGGTGGTATGTGATAGATTCTAGGGCAACTTGACCTGGAGTTCAAAGCCTACTCAAAATTCCCAGGCTTCTAAAGCTTAACTAAAGTTTGGTCAAGTGAGTTTGGTCCTAACAGACCCTTCCCTCCCATCTCCCTTCTCCTCCTCACATCCACTCCTCCTCTGTTTCTCTTCAGAAAAGGCAGTCAATTCTTTTAACCACTATGCTATCACTCAAGCCCCTGATAGTCAGTTTTTGTCAGGAAGGGATGCAGTTGTTAGAGTATTTGCCTAACATCCTCAAAGCTGTGTACTTAGTACCCAGGACTATAGAAACCAGGTATTGGCTGTGCGGTAATGGCACACGCCTTTAATTCAAGCACTTGGGAGCCAGGGGCAGGCAGATCTCTGTGAGTTCAAGGCCAGCCTGGTCTACAGAGTGAGTTCCAGGACAATCAGGACTACACAGAGAAAAACCTTGTCTTGAAAAACCAAACAAAAAGACCTTTCTTATTTCTTGAAAGAGTCATTATTTTATGTTGACAAAATAGTGCAAGCCACCAAGGCTAAAACTGCTATTCCCAAGTCAAACTGCTCACTTTCTTTTCAGGCTTACATCTGTAGGAGACCAGAATATGACACCCCCAGGATAAAAGAAATTCATAGATCAAGGGTCTTTTCAAATCTGTAGCAGTTTGGATGAACATGTTCCCCACAGATTTGTGTATTTGAACACTTGATCTCCAGTGGGTAACACTGTTTTGGGAGGTTTAGGAGCAATGGCTCGGTCTTGTTGGAGGAAGTATGTACTGAAGGAGGGCTTTGAGAGTTTGAAAATGTGGAGGCTGCCTGAATCCATTTTGAAAAAAGATTCCATTTTTATTAAGTTTTACTCAAAGCCGACCTCCAGTTCCAGAACAACAACAAAATGTACTCGACCTTGTATTCCAGGGGTGTTTCCTCGTCATCACCAGACAGCTCACTCTGAGAAAGCACCCAAAAAGTCTAAACAAACTTTCTGATGGTCAAGCTGACTTCAGCTGGTTAGTCAGTAACAACTAGCCAATCAGAAATGGACATGATTAGCTACCCAAATGTAATCCAATCATATGGCAAAGAACCTGCTTCTTTGTCTGAGTCTCTATATAAACTCTGTACTTTTGGGTCTGGGGACTCTCAACTCAAACTGCTGTGTCAGTGAGTGTTGAGGGTCCAGGCTCTGAGCTTAAATAAACAGCCCTCATGTATTTACATGGGAGTTAGCTCCTGGGTGGTCTTTGGGGTCTCGAGAACCGGGCAGAACAAAATTCCTGCCAATTCCAGTTTGTCTTCTCTGCTTTGGGCTTGCAGTTCAGGATATGAGCTTTCAGTTCCTGTGCTAGTCAGTCTCCATGCTATGCCCCCCACCATTATAGTGATGGACTCTTATCCCTCTAGGGTCATACACTCAAATAAACTCTTTCTCCTATAAGTTGCTTTGCTTATGATATTTTAATCACAGTAACAGAAAAGTAGCCAATATAAACTTCATTGGTAGAAGCATCAGATAGGCAGGTCGTATCAATTGGATTTTTTGAGACAAGTCTTACGTAGCCTGAGCTAGCCTTGAACTTGCTCTGACCTTGAATTACTGATCCTCTTGCCTCTGATCCTAAGTGGATTACACGAGTGTTGCCATGCTTGGTCTCTTTTGCTCAGTGTAGACAGAAATCAAAAGCAGGCAAAGCGAAGCTTCCTTAGTGTTGGCAGTTCTGGGCTCAGTAGCGTGGCAGCAGCTCTGGGTTGTTGTTGGCTCTCTCTCTGGCTCCTCCAGCATCCAGAGCTTGAATCTTATTCTGAAGTCTTCCTGGCAGTTGGAGCCAGCAGCTCTTCCTGCAGTTTTCTAACAGGCCCTTCTCACTGTAGTCATTGGAGATTGGTTCAGGGCTAATAGTCCTGGATGTTATCAACTCTTTAATGTTAATGGGGGAAACCTGCTCTACCTGAGATAGAAATCAGAACAGGCAAAATAAACCACCCCAGAGTGGCTTTAGTATGATTGACTCTGCAGTGTACAGAGTGGAGGTGTCCCTGGATTGACCCAATGGGATCAGGGGAATGCTGCATTTGTTTGTTTATTCACTCACTTTGGTATTTTGAGACAAGTTATCACTCTATAGCCCTGGGAGGACTGAAACTCACCAAGCAGACCATATTGGTCTCAAACTCACATCAAAGGTTGTGTGTGGTGGCACATACCTTTAATCTCAGCACTGGGAGTTAGAGGCAGGTAGATCTCTGTGAGTTTGAGGCCATCCTGGTCTACAGAGTGACTTTCAGGCCAGTCAGGGCTACATAGACCTGTCTCAAGCAAGTAAGCAAGCAAGCAAACAAACAAACAAACAAACAACAAAAAGAACAACAACACAACCTCATATCAATCCTCCTGCCTCAGCCTCCAAAGTGCTGGAATCACAGGTGTGAGCTCTAGGTGTACCTACCATATAGGCTCAAAGAGCAGGTGCACACACAGTCTCCTGCCTGCTAACCACAGACCTTCTGTACGAACATGGCAGTCTGTACAAGTGTACTGGGCCTCTTTCCCAGACCATTATGTGATGGGAGAGGGGCTAATGCCTCACAGACAGCTGTGGAGACATCTAAAGAGGCTGCAGAGGAGCAAGGTCATCTGGAAAGGCAAATGAACATCCAAGGGTCAGTCAAAGCAAAATCATTCTTGGAAGTGGTGGGGTGTCTGATATAGCCACAGCTGGAACAAAGTCTTCCAAGATGGCTGTGAGCATTCGGGACCTCTGTGGCTTTCACAATGGTGATTTAACCAGACCAGGTCAAAGAAGTCCCTCTTAGCTGCACTTCCACATGGCACTGTGCCTGGAGGTATGAGAAGCCAGGCTGCAGTTATTAGGTCTTGCTGGCCCAGGAGCCTTGGCTACTGGACCCTTCTGTTTTGCCTTATCTTCAGAGCTGCTTATGAGGAAATGTCTCCAATATGGTTAAATATCGTATGACAGAACTAGGAATGAATATTCCAGGAATTGAGGGTAGAGAAATGCACACAGAGATTTACTGGAAAAGGTTGCAGAACTGGCTGACAAAGTCCACATTTACCACAAGTCCAACAGGGTTGGGTCCGTTAACCTGCAACAGCCAAGAAGAGCACTCAAAGAGGACAGGCTGGCTCTCACTATGGAGAAGTGGAACAGAGATTTGAAGAGTTGAGGCCTCTGAAAGAGAAGGATCAGCTCCAAACTGTGGCTCTCAGGAAGGGGCAGTCTGGTAATAGGGTAGCTCAGTCATTTTTGTTCAAGAGATCCCAGAGAGGCTGGAGAGATAACTCAGTGGTTAAGAGCATTGGCTAGTGCTCTTCCAAAGGTCCTGAGTTCAATTCCCAGCAACCACATGGTGACTCACAACCATCCACACTGTGATCTGATGTCCTCTTCTGGCTACAGGTGTACATGAAGATAGAGCACTCATATACATAAAATAAAAAGAGATATCTCAGAAATCAGGGAATATATTGGTAAGAAAGCAGGATTTGGAGGCTGGAGAGGTGGCTCAGTGGGTAAAGGTGCTCATTGCCGATCCTAAACTTTGATCCTGAAGATCTAAGTTCAGTCCCTGGAAACACATGGTGGAAGGAGAGAGGTGGCTCTGCAAGTCATCCTCCAACCAGCAGGTACAGACTGGGGCAAAGTGCACGTGTCCATGCACACACACATTCAATAAGTAAATGTGTAAGAGAGAGAGAGGAAGGAAGGAAGGAAGCAAGAGAGAGAAAAGGGGAAAAGAGAAAAGACAAATCAGTCAGGCCAGTAATTTCAGCATTTGAGAGGTAGAGGGATCAAAAGTCCAATGTCAGCTTTTGCTATGTATCAGGTTTGAGGTCATTCCTGATTTAAAAAAAAAAGAAAGAAAAGAAAGAAATGCAGGGAAAATGAGACAGTGTTATGATATGATTCTAGCTGTTTTCATTGGTGTATTATTCACACCAATCCACCAATCCCTTAAACAATTGGACCATTTATACACTGGGGAGTCTGACCCACAACCTGGAACAGGTTGCACAAGAAACCAACCTTCAGCTACAGTCATTGTCACAGGAAGCCAGCTTGCTCTAAGTCAGACTTGCAGGAAGTCAAGGGGTCTCTGGTGACAATCAAAAAAGCCAATCAACCTATAACTTCTGTACCAGCTCCAAATATCCAGAACCTGATTAATAATTGTCAGCTTCCCTAATTTATGCCTTGGTTTCCAATTCAAGACCAACTAGATGGGCAGTGGGGCGCACACCTTTAATCCCAGCACTTGGGAGGTAGAGGCAGGCAGATCTCTGTGAGTTTGAGGCCAGCCTGGTCTAATAGGTGAGTTACAGGCCAGCCAAGGCTATGCAGAGAAACCCTGTCTCAAAAAACAAAACAAAACAAACAAAAAACTCAAGTACTTTGGGCTGGAAAGGAGGCTCAGTGGTTAAGAGGACTGGCTGCTCTCCTAGAGATCCTGAGTTCAGTTCCCTGCAACTACATGGTGGCTCCCAACCGTCTATGAGATCCGATGCCTTCTTCTGTCACACAGGCATACATACAGATAGAACACTCATATAAATACATAAATCAATCTTAAAAAACCTCAACCAACTAGAAGAAGACAAATATGTTCCCCTAAGTAAATGTGTGAGGGTACACAGCGAGTAGACTCTTAATCAAGTGTGTGAACAGGTGCCCACAGCTGATAGACACCTAACCAAGTATGTGAGTTACAGACAGACCTTATGTGTGAGGTGCTCACAGTGGACAGAGTCTAGGTTTCTAATCAGGGCCTTCTCCTCCTCCCTCCCTGCCTTGTTCTTGTTTTTGCTTTGAGTTTGTGTGATTTGAGACAGAGACTTTCTGCGTGACCCCTGCTGGCCTCAGACCTCAAACTCATGGCAATTTCCCTTCTCTTCAGCCTCTTGAGTGCTGGGGTTACAGGTGTAAGCCACCAGGTCTATTAGGAGCACAGCACAAAGGTCCTTGTGCCCACAGATCTCCAGGAGTGTTAAACACACAGGACTGTCCTCTCAAAGGAATGGATGTAAATCCTGTTCTTCCTTCCAGAAAGCTGGGAGTTGGTGGTGATCTGTGTCATCGGCTGGGTCAGGCCACATCAAGTTCCCTTAACCAGCACCAGAAATACCTAGTAATCTAAATGACCCTTTCAGCCAGGGGTTCCCCCAAGCTTCCACTACAAGGACTGGAGATAACTAATAGTCTAAATGACGCTTACATTATCTGTATAGCCAGGGACTCCCCCAAGCTCCCACAACCAGGACCATAGTTGGTTAATGGCCCAAATGACTTCTACGCTATCTGTATGACCCAGACCAGTTCAGATCCTTCCTTAGGCTTGTAGGCTAATATAAGTAGCTTATCTCCAGAATCCGTCTTCTTGGAAGAAATGACATGTATCCTGAGTTGAGTTTTAATGTAATTATGCTTTGTTGTGCACCAGGGATTGTTTTACACCAGGGCATACTTTTTTTCCAAATTATACTGGATTTAAATATAATGACAATAAACCCTCTGGCATCAGACTCTCTAGAAGTTTTGACCCAGGTTTTTGAAGTCAATCTGAACCGAATTTTTACTCTCACCTCTTTGAGGTACATTCCCCAGCTTACACCTGCAGGGTCCCCCTCACAATCCCACCTTTAATTAGGATATTTTTGTTTGTTGTTTTTTCAGGCAAAGCCTAATGTAGCCCAGGATATCCTTAAAGACTAAGTGTATTCTTTCATCTGTGTCTATGGATTATTGCAGAAGGAAGACTAAAAGAGTATTTCCCATACTTCTGCTTGATCTGCCACATGGTGGAAATATTCAAGCCTTTGAGAAATGCTAGAGGCCAGAGGATTTCTATGGCATTATAACCAGAATCTGAGGTCCACTGCCCCATTACCAAAACACAGAGATATAGAAATTTGTAAAAAGAAGTAAGTCTGTCACTGTTGTTCAGAATCCTGGGTTTCCAGGTTCTTGGCTGCTTCTCCCAAGAATTTAAAATATGGTGCTGGTTGCAGTATTTGTTTTTCTATTGTTATGATATAACATTGATCAAGACCAATTTGGGGACAAAGGTTTTATTTCACCTTGCAGGTTACAGACCATTGAGGTAAGTCAGGGCAGAAACCTGGAGGCAGAAAGTAAAGCAGAGGCTATGGAGCAATGCTGTCTACTGGCTTGCTCTCCAGGGCTTATCAGCCTGCTTTTTATGCCTCTCTGGATCCCCTGTTCATGGGTGGCACTGCTTACAGTGAGCTGGGGTCTCCCATATCATCACTAATAAAGAAAATTTGGGGCTGGAGAGATGGTTCCATGGTTAAGAGCATATACTGTTCTTTCAAAGGGTCTAGGTTCAATTCTCAGCACCCACATGGCAGCTAATACCTGTATATAACACCAGTACCAGGGAATCTGATGTCCTCCTCTGCCTGCCATGGGCATCAGGCACATACATGGTACATACAGTTACATGTATGCAAACAAAATACTCATACACATAAAAATAATAAATCTTAAAAGTACAGAATGTGGGCTGGAGAGGTGGCTCAGAGGTTAAGATCACTGGTTGTTCCTCCCAAGGTCCTGAGTTCAATTCCCAGCAACCACATGGTGGCTCACAGCCATCTACATTGAGATCTGCCTGGGCATATATGTAGAGCAAACACCATATACATAATAAATAAATAAATAAATAAATAAATAAATAAATAAATAAATAAATGTAAAAAAAAAAAAAGAAAAATTAAAAAAAAAGTAGAGAATGTTCCCCTAGACATGCCCACAGGCCAATCTGATGGAAGCAGTTCCTCAACTGAGGTTTCTTTTTCCCAAATGACTCATTTGTGTCAAATTGGCAGAAACTACCCAGCATGTAAGGGCTTGCACAGATTTGAAAATGAAACAAGTGGGAAGCAAAGCTATAGTACAGATCTGGAAGGGCCTTATGAGTCAGAGTAGTCAAGGGCCCAATCTTTGTTTGAGGCTTCCTTTCAGGATTCAAGAGCGGGAGTTTGGCACCTAAGGGGTATAGGATGGCCAGGTTTCTACTCTGACTGACAGGTTAGGCCATATAGAAATTTTTTTCAACTGCGCATATCCTTTCCTATAATACATCTGATTTTAATCATGTTCACACCCTTATGCATTGGCATAAGTTAGCAAATAGGGAAAGTTTATTTGAGGCCACAGATTTTCTGTACTGTGCATGCGTCTCCAAAGAGTTTAAGCTGGATAATACCCCATCCTGTACCAGGATGCATTAGGGACATAACCTAATAGAAACTGTCTAAATTTGGTTATTAGGAGGAGAGAAATTTATACTATTTTTTTCAGAGTGAGGATTATGTGCCTGATACAGGTTTGGGTCCAAGATTGCTAGATGCATTATTCAGAGAGGATGTTTGTGCATAGTGTGTGCAGTAAAGGATCAATGTTGCATTATTAGTAGAGGTGGTTGTTCAGAACCAGATCAAGTCCCAGGCTAGGAAACTATTCCCTATGCTTACTTGCCCAGTTCTTTTTTAGCATTGGTCAGAACTGGGAAGAGAAAACTTCCATTTCATTCAGCCTCCCTTCTAGCAACTAAAATTTGTGAAAAGATGAAATAAAATTCAGGCCATAGGGACTAGAGAGATGACTCAGTGGTTAAGATGAGAACATTGGGCTGGAGAGATGACTCAGTGGTTTAGAGCACTGCCTGTCCTTCCAAAGGACCCAGGTTCAAATCCCAGCACACACACATGGCAGTTCACAGATTTCTGTAAATTCTGGGCATGGAAGTGCATGCCTTTAATCCCAGCACTTGGGAGGCAGAGGCAGGTGGATCTCTGTGAGTTCAAAGCTAGCTTGGTCTACACAGTGAGTTCCAGGACAACCAAGGCTGTTACACAGAGAAACCCTGTCTCAACCCCCCTCCCCAAAAGATAATATATATACATATATAATTTCTTGGCTTGGGTGTGAGATTATGAACATAGTGCACTGGGTGGACAGGATCCGTAACTTCCCAGGTGACCCAAAGCCATATCCCATGAGCTGCCTCTTAGCTACCATGCTTTAAAATTTATTTTCGTTAAACTTAAGCTTCTCTTCTTAGAGATGCAGATCTTCTGGGAGGCCAAGGAAGTTGAACTTGATCCAGGATAAACACTTAACCATGTAACCCGACCAATGTGAACCCTGACCCCATACTACACCTCCAGCTTCCCAAGGGGACCCTGCCTGAGTGCATGTGTGCCAGGCTGGAGCCTAGATTGGAAAGAACATAAACTCAGGAACATGAAAACCCATACTATCTTCAAGGTCTTTAAGGACATCCTATACAGACAACAGGTGGCATACACTACCAAGGTTGCTGTTGGCAGTTATTGTACTTTGGGATTCTTTTTCAAAGTCTCTAGTAGTTAAGGATGACCTTGAACTCCCTGATCTTCCTGTCTCCACCACCCAAGTGCTAGGATTACACAGGAGTGCGCCACCACACCCAGCCAGAACAGAAAGTTACTAGAAAAGGGTTTCCTTGAGGCTCAGAGTAAAAAGCTACATAAGCCAAGTGGCAGCGCGCCCAGAAACCGGGTCTGGAGACTGGCTCTGCCCCTTCCCAGGGGCTTGAGGCCCGCCTCCCAAATCGCGAGGCAGGCTGGGAAGTCGGCCTCCCTAAAGATGGCGGCAGAATTGAAAAGCTGGAGCCACTCCTGTGCGTGCTCCCGCTGCCCTGAAGGGTTCGGGCGAGCTGGGGGTATGGGAACGCCCTTCCAGAGGGGATGGGACGGACTGGGGGGGTAGGGAGGCGTGCTCCTTAGGCCCTGCGGAGATGTGAAGGGGTCAGGAGTGATCCTGGATCTCTTCACGGGCATTCAGGAGAGTCTCCATCGCCCGGCAAGACGACGCTGTCCACGGGCCCAGCCGCTCCCTCGGGCCGGAAGTGCGGGAGCGCCGAGACTGTGGGCGGGGCATGAGGGGGCGGGGTCTCTGGGGTGGGCCGGCTCCCTAGGTCCGGAAGTGCGGGTGGGGCGCGGCCGGGGCGGAGACTGCGGGCGGGCCGGCGGCGCGGTGAGCGCGGGGGTGGCGGGCCCAGAGCGAGCATGTAGCGGCCGCTGGCGGTGGGGCTCCCGGGGCGGGCCGCGGGGGCCGCATGCGGCAACATGGAGGAGGAGGGCAAGAAGGGCAAGAAGGTGAGCGCTCACCGGCGCGTCCTGCCGCGGGGCCGGGATGTGGGGTGGGGGGGTCCCTCCGGGTGGGCGGGCGGCGGAGCGGGGTGGGACAGTGGTCAGGTGGGCCTGCGGCTCGCGGAGGAAGTGCCGCGCCTTTCCGGTGTGTGTGTGTGGGGGTCCCTTTTGGTGCTCGTCCCGGGCCTGCTCCAGACGTCCTGCCAGGGGGCCCGCCTTCCCCGTGCGACGGGCTGGGGCCGCAGAGGAAGTGAGTCCAGCGAGGGGCCAGGAGGTGGCCTGGGCTGGAACTTGGACCACTGGGCTCTGCGGTGACCGGCGAGGCTTTTACTGCTCACTTGGCTTTTGTTTTTGGATGCCCAGTAAAATAAAAAATGGACTTAGCTTCTCGGCCGGTTCGCTCGTCGACTGTCGCTCGTATTTAATACCGTTGAGTGATTTTAGTGACGTTATGTTTGGCAATAAGGTTTAGGACATGGTTCAAGAGGCTCCTTCGAGCTTATGTAGTTTAAAAATGTGGCTTTAATTACAGGCTTGAGTAGTTGATAAAGAACATTTTAACGAGCCTAGGAAGACCATATGGGGATGAACTGCTATTAAAGTGGAAATTGGAGTTTGATAAAAATGTATCCCTTTCAAATAAATGCTCTGCAATCTTCATATTTTGCCTGTCATTTTCATTTTTGTAAATGTGTGGACTTTATGGACAAGTTTAAAAGAGACTTTGATGTGCTAGCTGTGTTACCACTCGGCCTCCTGTATTCTTTATCTGGCCGCACTACTCCTCACCTTGTTTCAGGAGGTGCCCCATTTTTAAGAAATTCTTACTTGAAATGGAATATAGCCAGGTGGCCTTCAGGGAGTCCAGGCCAGCGGCACTGCCCCCACTTTTTTATTGTTTTAAGACAGAAACTTGCACTTGCTGTTTAGATGGATGCCATATCTATTTGTTGCCCCTGAAGATGGCTTAAGGCTGGGAAGCAGCCCAACAAAGTGATTCAACCTACAAGTGTTGTACAGAAAAGGGGGAGTTGAGCAGTGTGAAAGAAGTTAGCTAGAAAAAGAGATGTGCTTTAGGAAGGAAGCACCTGACCTAAGTGTGGGTGATGCCGAAGTGTACCAGCTGCTCTTTGCACTGCCAGTAGCCTGCAACCCTGGAGACTAGCCACCCAATGTATTTGCACCACACTCTTTTTTTTTTTTTTTTTTTTTTTTTTGGTTTTTCGAGACAGGGTTTCTCTGTGTAACAGCCCTAGCTGTCCTGGACTTGCTTTGTAGACCAGGCTGGCCTCCAACTCACAGAGATCCGCCTGCCTCTGCCTCCTGAGTGCTGGGATTAAAGGCGTGCGCCACCACCGCCCCGTCTGCACCACACTCTTACGTGCCCTGTAAGACACCAGGCCCACATTCTTGTCTGGGACAAATTGGCTGGCTGTTTTTTTTTTTCTGCATATCATACCAGTTTGGATAGAAAGCTGAGGAGCAGAGAGATAGTAGCAAGAAAATGTTACTGTTTTGGCTAGTGAAAAAATACAAAGGCAGTGATTAATTTCATTGTCTCTGTTAAAGGAGATAATGAATTAGGGCCTATGCTAGCAACTGTAGGCATTCTGCCACTTGCTTTAGTTTGTTCCCTGTAAGCTAGTTAGACAACCTTTGGGACATAGATTCCTATGTAGGCCATGACTTAACACAGTTTACTAGGTATCTTTTGATCTGGAACTTGCAGAACCTCATGTGAGTTTTTTAAAATTTTATTTTAAAGGTAGGGTTTCTCTGTTATGTAGCTCTGGCTATCCTGGAACTTGTTATCTATTCCAGGCTGGCCTCTAACTCACAGAGACCCTGCCTCTTGAGCCCTGGGTTAAAGACTGGGCCACTACACCTGACTTCTTCATGTGCTCTGTGCTCTTTAATAAGTGCTGTCTCCTCCAACTTAGGAACTTCGGAGTTTAAGTGTTTCTCATAATGGTCCGTTAACCAGAGATACTTGTTTTAAATGTTTAATAAATTCATCCCCACCCCAAGACAAGGTTTCTCTGTATAGACCTGACTGCCCTGGAACTGGCTCTGTAGACCAGGCTGGCCTTGAACTCAAGAAATTTACCCGTCTCTGCTGGAACTAAAGGCATGCACTATCACAGCCTGGCTACATTCAAACTTAATAAATTTTATTACAGTTTGGACATTTACATGCTTGTCAGCTCCTTCAAAAAGATGTAGATTTGAACCTCTGAAAATATGAATGGGGGCTGAAGATGTAGCTTGTTTGGTAGAGTGCTTGCCTGCCAAGCATGAAGCCCTGGTTTGGATCCCTGGTGCTGTTTAAAAGAGGCATGATAGTACATTGTAATCCTGGCACTTGGGAGGGGAAGGGGAAGGTCCAAGACAAAAAGTTGAAGGTCATCCTTGGCAGCTTGCTATGGATCATGGCCAACCTGGAATATATAAGAACCTGTCTCAAAACAGCCAAACCTGGGTTGGCAGGCCCTTGCCAGGTCTCAGATACTTAACTTGCTTTGATGTCTTATCAAGCAGTGTTCTCCCACCCCCAAACAGGGTTTCTCTGTGTAGCCCTGACTATCCTGGACTCTCTTTGTAGACCACACTGGCCTTGAACCCACAGAGATCTGCCTGCCTCTGCCTCCTGAGTGTTGGGATAAAGCATCACCACGCCTAGCGTCAAGCAATGTTTTTATTCTTCAGATAAAGAAACCAGTGAACGTCTAGTGATCCAGAGGACCAAGTAGATTTCATGGAAGTGGCCCCAGGTGCTGCTCTGCCATTTTTGAAGAATTATGGTGACTGTATCTCTATCAATCTGTCGAACCACTGTTGTGTCCCACCAACCTGCAGAGCGATGGAGATGCATGAAAAGCTAGAGAGCTTTCTGCGCTAGCTGTTGTATAGCTGGTCAATCCCAGGTCCATCCAGAGGGCTGAGCATGCCAGAAAAACTGTTAGAGTTGTGGGTATGCACCTGTGAGGGGTATAGAAAGACTGCTTGTCGTCTGCAGAGTGGCTGAAACCTTTCACACTGAAAGGTTTTGGGGTTGGTGAATGAGGCTCTTGTTTTTATATTAAAAATTTACTTCTAATTAAAATTTTTTTCTTAAGTGTTTTTTTAAATTTTTTTCTTTATTTTTATTTCATGTGCGTTGGTGTTTTGCCTGCATATATATCTGTGTGAAGGTGTTGGATCCTCTGGAACTGGGGTTACAGACAGTTGTGAGTTGACATGTGGGTGCTGGGAATTGAACCCAGGTCCTCTGGAAGAGCAGCTGAGCTTTCTTAATTGCTGAGCCATCTCTCCAACCCCTTATTTTTAATTTGTATGTGTACATGTCTGGATGTGCTCACATGTGTGTTGGTACCTATGAAGGCCAGGGGCAATGGCTTCCTCTGGAGCTGGACGTAGAAGCAGTTGTGAGCCACCAACCAGAGTGCTGGGAATTAAACTGGAATCCTCTGCAAGAACAGTAAGTGCTTTAACTCCTAAGCCATCTCCCCGGCCCTGAGTAAGGCTGTTATATACAGAATAGTCTCAGATGGTGTATATTATGGTACTATTATGTCATGATGCAGTGTAACCCCCCAATACACACTTTCTTTCTTGACTGGATCTCATGTAGCTCAGACGGGCCTGGAACTCACTATGTAGCCAAGGATGACCTTGAACTCTGATCTTCCTGCCTCCACTTCTGAGGGTGGAGATTATAGGTGTGCACATGGGGATTGAATTCAGGGCTTTGTGTGTCATAGGTAATCAATCATTCTATCAATTTCAGCTACATTCTGTTTTCCTACTCTTTTTTTAAGAACAGGCTGTTATTAGCCCAGGTTGGTCTGGAACTCATTTTGAAGACAAGAATGAGTTTGACTTTGAACCATTCAATTCTGATCCTCCTGCCTCTCCCTCCTGAGTACTGACATTGCAGGCATGCACCACCTTGTCTGGATTTATGGAGTGCTGGATTGAACCCAGGGCCCTGTTTGGGCTCGGCTAGTGCTTTGCTAACTAAGCTGTATCCCTGACCCTGACCTCTAATTCCCACTGCCCACTCCCTTTGTCTCCCTGTCCCCCCTCCG
Source organism: Lophiomys imhausi (assembly GCA_907164525.1). NCBI lineage: Eukaryota > Metazoa > Chordata > Mammalia > Rodentia > Muridae > Lophiomys > Lophiomys imhausi. Next base: position 1,202,801 of record CAJQZJ010037469.1, read on the forward strand.
CACTTGTGTGTGTGTACGTGTGGTGTGTGTACATGTATGTACGCTCTCATGCATGTGCATGCATGTAGACAGGGCTCATTGTGTTCCACATGGGTTTGGAACTTCCACTGTTTCTGCTGTGCATGCTAGGCAAGAACTCTACCGGCTGTGCTCCATCTCTACTTCCTCTTTGGTCCTGTTTGAAGCAGGGTCTTCCTGTGTAGACTTGGCTATCCTGCAACTTACTGACTTTACATTTGTGACAGTTGTCTTCTTCCTGGGTGTTGGGATTACAAGCATGTACCAATACACCTGGCTGGTATAACTTTTTAAAATTATAGTTTTTAATTTTTTTAGGCTTATGTATATGAATGTTTTACCTGAACGTATGTTTGTGCATCATATGTGTGCAGGTGCCAAAAGTCAGAAGAGGGTGTTAGATCTCTTGGAACTGGAGCTACAGAAAGTTGTGAGCTGCCATGTGGGTACTAGAAATGTAACCCTGGCCCCTCTGCACGAGGAACAAATACTCTTAACAGCCAAGCCAACTCTCCACCCCCATATTTAGTTGTGAGTGTCCACCAGTTGGCATATGGAGGTCAAAGAACAACCTGTAGAAATGGAGCTCATTTCTCAGTACACTCTTTGGGTGGCTCCAAAGTGCCTATAACTCCACTTCCAGGGGTTTGATGCCTTCATCTGGCCTCCATGAATCCCCACACAAAGGTGGCAGACACTCAAACACCCACCCACCTACACAAAGGTGGCAGACACTCAAACATACACACACACACACACACACACACACACACACACACACACACACACACACAC
>CAJQZJ010037469.1:1203623-1236714 GCA_907164525.1 Lophiomys imhausi
CACACACACACACACACACACACACACACACACACACACACACACACTCACCCACCATACAGGTGAATAGCTTTCTTGAGACTGAGTCTGACAATGTGCATCTGGCTGACCTGGATCTTGCTATGTAGCCCAGGCTAGCTCTGAACTCACAGAGACCCATCTTCTGTCCCCCAAGTTCTGTGGGATTAAAGGCATGTGCCACCATGTCTGATCAAAATAAAATCTTTTCTTTCTTTTTGTTTTGTTTGTTTGTTTGTTTTTGAGACAGGCTCTCTCTACATAGCCTTGACTGTCCTGGAACTCACTATATAAATCAGGCTGGCCTGGAACTCACACAGATCCACCTGCTTCTAGAATTAAAGACACACTATACCAGGCCAGCCAAAATAAAATCTTAGAAGACAGCTCTTTCCTACCATGTGTTTGAACTCAGGTTGTCAGATATCTTTTTTGTGTTGTTTTGTTTTGTTTGTTTTTAGTTTTTCAAGACAGGGTTTCTCTGTGTAACAGCTCTGGCTGTCCTGGACTCACTTTGTAGACCAGGCTGCCCTCTAACTCACAGAGATCTGCCTGCCTCTGCCTCCCGAGTGCTGGGATTAAAGGCATGCGCCACCATGCCCAGTGTCAGATATCTTTTACCCATCTTTTTCATCTTATTGGTCAAATAGTTCCTTTTTGTAGCAAATTTAGGTGTATACATGAGTAGGAAATATGTTTTATAGTCTACTTGAATGAGGATCACAATTCAAGGAAGTTGCCATTTGGCTTCATTGCTGGTCTCAGCTTTGATGTCTCTGCTCTAAGGTTGCAGCATAAAATGGCCATGATTTCTACCTGAACCAGGTTAGATATTTTGTGTTGGTTAATTTATTTGCTTTACTTAAATAAACATAAAAAGATATAAGATTTCCTAGAAATGTAGGATTGGATATTAAATGGTAATAAAGAATAGTAATTTTTCCAGGCATGGTGGCACTTGCTTTTAATCCCAGTGCTTGGGAGGCAGAGCAGGTGGATCTCTGAGAGTTTTGTTTTATTTTATTTTGTTTTTTTGAGACAAGGTGTCACTGTGTAGCCCTGGATGGCCTGGTACTTGCTGTGTAGTTCAGGCTGGCTTTAAATTCTAAAAGATCCTGCCTGCCTCTGCCTCCCAATTTCTGAAATTAAAGGCATACCACCACTCCTGGAGTTTTGTTTTGTTTTTTTATTTTTCAAGACAGGGTTTCTTTGTGTAGTTCTGGCTGTCCTGGAACTCTGAAGACTAGGCTGAACTCACACTCAGAGATAGTCCTGCCTCTGATTCCTGGTGCTGGGAGTAAAGGCCTTGAACCACTATGGCTTTAAAAAAATAAAACAAAAACCCTAAACCACAGGGTCTCCTGTTAGTCTGGCCTTGGATTTACTATGTAGCTGATGATAACCTTGAACTGCTGACTCCTGCCTCTACCTCTCAAGTTCTGAGGTGACAGCTGTGCATGACACATGCCCAGCTGCTGTCCAGTATTGAAGTCATCTGCATATACTGGAGTGCCCATGCCAGGCTTAGCATAGTAAGAGGAGGGTTAAGGACTTAGAGCTTTGGGAAGTTGCCCCTTAGAGGTCAGATCAGAGAATACGAGAGATGCCGCAGTGTATTAGGAAAGACGTGAAGATAGCACCAGCAAGTTCTAGGGGTCGCCTGGGGCTACTACTGAAGGTTGGAAGCAGAGAAGGGATAGAGACACCCTTACTCTGCTGAGGCTGATTTGGGCCCCAGGAGATTAATGTTGGGTCTTCGAACACTCGAAGCTGCTAAAGGTGTTCTGTAGCAGTCTGCTTATTTATCCATTAGATGAATGTTGGTCAGCACCACCAGTGCCAGGGACAGACACTGCAGAGCAGCCAGCAGCCTGCAGGTGGGAAGTGTAGCCAAGGACAGGTTGAAGAAGTTTTGATACAAATGATCAGGAAAACCTTCTGATTATGAAAACTTCAAGTATGAGTGCAACCCCCACGCCTGGCTTCAAACAGGATTGATGTGTAGGCAGCCTCTTTATTATTTTATTCTCATTCCTGCTTGTACCTGTGTGGGCTGGATTGTCCCCACGTCCCCCAAGTTCAGCCCCCACAGTCTCATGAGGTGACTGTAATTGGAGGGGGTGGTCTTTGAAGAGGTGCCTTAACGTTTCTTCCTGTTGATTGTTGTTGAGACGGGATCGCTAGCTTAGGCCATCCTGAGTTTACTTTGTAGCCCAGGTTGGCCTGGAAGCTGTGCAGACTCCTATCTTGGCTCCCAAAGTGCAGAAGTTACAGGCACGCAACACCACACCTGGCAGGAGATGCTTCAGTTTAAATGGCTGCTTGAGACCGGCTGTGATCTGATCTGGGTTGGGTTATTATGAGTAGATACGGACAGTTGGGATTCAGGAAGATGCCTGTAGAGGATTTTAATCCAGCAAGATGGCTGCTCTGGCTGGAATACAGATACACCTTTAATCCAGGGAGAAAGAGGCAAGCAGATCTCTGAGTTCTAGTCAGTTCAGTTGAGTCAGTGAGTTGAGAGGCAGTTCCTGAACTGACAGTTCAGTTTGTGGAATTCAGAGGCAGTTTTTTTTTTTTTTTTGAGACAGGGTTTCTCTGTTTAACAGCTCTGGCTGTTCTGGACTCGCTTTGTAGACCAGGCTGGCCTCGAACTCGCAAAGATCCGCCTGCCTCTGCCTCCCAAGTGCTGGGATTAAAGGCGTGCGCCACCACCGCCCGGCTCAGGCAGTTTTTACTGGGACAGTTTTATAGAGAGAGAGGTTGAAGAGAGAACAAGCTAGACACAGGTGAAGACAGAATGGACCAGAGAATGAGAAGAAGCCACATTAGAACAGATTGCTGGAGTTAGTTAGTTTGAGGCCACACAGAACAATTCAGTCAGAAGCTGAGAGAAGCCAGATTGATTCAGTCAGCTTGGAGAGGAGTTTGAGACAGAGCTGAGTTGAACCAGCCAGCCAGAGTTCAGAAAGAGCTAGAAAGGGTGAGTTTATTCAACAGTAAGTCTCAATGGCTGAAAACATTCTAGGCCTAGATTAGGTTTTACAGAAGCTAGAAGCTTCCAGGACTAGGCCTAGGTGAGCAGACAGAGGCAGTAAGCCTCTGAGAGGACAGTTAGTTACTTCAGGTGAATAAAAGTTTCTTTTACAGATGCTATTCATCTACAAGCACAGGAGAAGCCCAGTAAAAGCAGCCCCGTCTACACCTTGATCTTGCATTTCCAACTCCCAGAGCTGGGAGAGAATAAGCTTCAGCAGATCAAGCCGTTTTTTAAAAGTTAACTTCATTTTTGGTAGTACTGGGTTTTGAACTTAAGGCCTTAAGCATATTAGACAAGTGTTGTACCACTCAATGAACATGTGGGTTTTTGTTTTCTTGAGACAGGGTTTCTCTGTAACCGCTCTGACTGTCCTGGACTCGCTTTGTAGTTTGTAGACCAGGCTGGCCTCAAACTCACAGAGATCCACTTGCCTCTGCCTCCCAAGTGCTTGGATTAAAGGTGTGTGCCTTCACGCCCGGCTCAACATGTGGGTTTTTTTTTTTTTTTTTTTTTTTTTTTTTACCATGAGTTTATGATACATTTGGTGGCCCTAGGAAGATTTTTTTATTTTTAGGTTTTAGAGATAGGGTTTCTCTGTGTAGCCCTGGTTCTCTTAGAACTTTCTCTGTAGACCAAGCTGGCCTTGAACTCAGAAATTCACCTGCCTCTGCCTCCTGAGTGCTGAGATTAAAGGTGTGCACCACCACCAGTTTAGGAAGGGTTTTAAAAGTGTTTTCCTTTGTTTTAGTGTATGGGGGAGAGGAGGAGAAGTGAGATTGTGCCCGTGCAAATTTATCCAGGTGTACGTGTTCATACAAGGAGGTTAAGCATTGTCTTTCTCTATGGCTCTGCACAGTTACACGGTCTCAGAGAGCCCGCAGCCCCCTGCTTCGGTTAAGGTTGACTGGCCCTGGCCGTTGAACCCCTGTGATCCTCCACTCGCCAGCTCTTGGGTTACACGTGTACACCTCCATGCCTACCTTCCACATGAGGGCCAGAGGCCTGAACTTCGGGATCTGTACTTGTCAGCCAGGCAGTTTGCCCACTGAGCCATTTCCTCAGCTATCTTAGCAGGGTGTCTCGAGGGTGACTCTAGAGAACAATTTGTGTGCAGATGGGAGGACTGTGTTCCTGGGGAGGTTTCTGAGGAACTGGTCTACACGGTCACTCTGGACAAGCTCTCATTGTATTTTGTAAGGTTACATCTCCCTCTGTTTGAGGGACTTGAGATAGCATTTTACCCTGACTGCCCTATTATTCTCTGTGTATGTAGCCCAGGCTGTGGTTGAACTTGAACTTGGGGTTATAATCCATCTTTAGCTGCCTGAGTGCCGGGATTGCAGGCATAAACCATCATATATGGCTGCAGTTCACGCTTTATGTTGAGGAACCACACAGAGTATTTTGAGTATCGACTCCCATGGGGGAACAGGTTTTGTCTTTAGGGGTCTGTAGCAGGGGTGGGTAGCTATGACCTGCACAAATCATGGTGTCATCGCAAAGCTGTATCTCTTCAGTATGTTTGCTACTGCTACACTTGTCCCTTAGACTGAGAGAAACAGCAGGATTTTGTTGTCGATGAGACAGGATGTCACTGTGTAGCCCTGGCTGGCCTGGTACTACCTATGTAAACTGGCTGGCTTTGCACTCAAAATATGCCTGCCTGTCTCCCTAGTGCTGAGATTAGTGACAAGTGCTTGGCTATAGCTGCAGCTCTTCAGATGACTGTGTGGAGGTGGAAGGGTTTGTGTTCGGTTTGTCCAGTGATACGGTAGATATTTGTTTTTTTGGGGTGTTTCTGGTGCAGAGGGTTGAAAAACCCAGAACCTCATGAGTGTAAGGACAGGGCTCTCTCACTGAGCTACACCCCCAAGCCAGGTCTTTTTCTTTTCCTTTTTTTCCAGTACAAATAGGAAATTTTTCCCTTAGCTCTGTCTGTGCTGGTGCCAAAAATGTAACATTTTTTACCTGATTGGTAACAGTTTTTTGTTTGGATTGTGTGAAGAATTAGGTATTCGACTACAGGCATTAAGTGTGTACAGTGAAAGTAATCCTCTTTAATAAGCACAGTAGGAAGTTGGAATTTGGCTTTTGTTTGGGGCTTAAGGTGGTGTATCATATAACGGCGGTGGGGTAGGAAGAATGGCTGAGTTCTGAAAGCAAGCAGAGTGGCCAGCCTAAAGCTGTGTGTGTCATGTTCTCACCTTACAGGACTCCATGTGCACTGCCACTTGGTGCAAAGGGCATTTTGTGTGCATAATTACTTGTAGCTTTGAGAGGAGAAAAGAAAAAAAAGTTTGTATCCATCCTATAGTTTAAGATTCCATGAAAGTTTTTCTAAAACCCTCTAACTTATTCCGTGTGTGCTGACATGAGCCCTGCGTCTTCTGTGAGGTAGAGAATTCAGTCTCCTTTGTTGGTTTACATGGAGTGAATATGTTCTTAAGGAGACCTAGGGGCTGGGCATGGAGGTGCACACCTTTAATCCCAGCATTTGGGAGGCAGAGACAGGTGTATCTCTAGAGATTAGAGGCCAGACTAGTGTACATAGTGAGTTCCAGGCCATCTAGGGCTACCTAGGGAGACCCCGTGTCAAAGAGGGGGAGGGGCTGGACATAGCCTATTGGTAAAGAAGGAACAGTGGCTGCTCTTCCCGAGGACCCAGCTTCGATTCTCAGAACGTACATGGAAGAAGCTGTAACTCCAGTTCAGGGGTCCCGACATCCTCTTTCTATCCTTCTCAGGCATCAGGCACAAATGTGGTACACATACATGCAAGCAAATCACCCAGATACATAAAAATAAATAAAATTTAAAGAGAAAAGGAAAGGACCTATGTTGGCAGGTTCACGTTCTTTTACATGTCAATATATCACAGGTCTGATAACTTATAGCTGTTGTGTGTCTGCTGTTCAGTAATTCATTCATTAGTTCCTGGCTGCTGGGCATCTGGTGTCAGATCCCAGCCAGCTTCTTTCTTGAGACGCCTCACAATATTATCTGTCTTTATCCTGCAACCCAAGGAGACTGTGCTTCATTTGTTTTCTTTTCCTTTTCTTGAGATAGGGTTTCCCTGTATAGCCCTGGCTGTCCTAGATTCACTTTGTAGACCAGGCTGGCCTTGAACTCACAGAGATCCGCCTGCCTCTACCTTTTGAGTGCTGGGATTAAAGGCACGTGCCACCATCATCCAGCTGGCTGCTTTCCTTTTTCCAATCCAGCCACCACAGCAGCATTTTATTTTATTTTATTTTATTTTATTTTTTTTTTTGGTTTTTCGAGACAGGGTTTCTCTGAATATCTCTGGCTGTCCTGGACTCGCTTTGTAGACCAGGCTGGCCTCGAACTCACAAAGATCCGCCTGCCTCTGCCTCCCAAGTGCTGGGATTAAAGGCGTGCGCCACCACCGCCCGGCTCCTTATTTTATATTTTTAACATTAATTTATTTTTATTTTATGTGTATGAATGTTTTTGCCTTGAATGTGTGTGTACCATATGCATGAAGTGCCTGTGGAGTCCAGAAGAGGGCATTGGGTTCCCTGGACCTTGAGTTACAGACAGTTGTGAGCTGCTGTGTGGGTGTTGGGAATTGAACTCATAAACTGAGGGAGAGCATTTCATTATGAATTATGACATTTTTCTTTTTTCTCAAAACAGGGCTTCTGTGTATCTCTGACTGTCCTGGACTCACTTTGTAGACCAGGCTGGCCTTGAACTCACAGAGATCCACCTGCCTCTGCCTTCCGAGTGCTGGGATTAAAGGTATGTGCCACCACGCCCAGCTTTTCTTTTTATTGTTCAGATATTCTGGGATTACAGGTGTGTACTACTGCACCTGGGTTTTTATGAGGACTTGATGTTTGCATCTCCCTAGCTTCTCTATAACTTTATAGTTTAAAATTTTTATCTTATGTGTATGGTTGTTTTACCTACACTTGTATCTGTATACCACATGTGTGCCTGATGCAAAGGCCAGAAGAGGGCATCAGGTTCCTTGGCACTGGAGTTGCACATGGTTGTGAGCTAACATGTGGGTATTGGGCATTGAACCAATCTCTCCAGCTCCAGTCTGTCTGTCTGTCTATCTATCTATCTGTTTTTTTGAGAGAGAGAGTTTTTGCCTCTGGCTCCCAAGTGCTGGGATTAAAGACATGCACCTGGCAATTACAGCTGTGAACTGCCATGTGGGTGCTGGCATTTGAACCTGGGTCCTTTGAAAGAGCAACCAGTGCTCTTAACCGCTGAGCCATCTCTCCAGCCCCGCCATTCCGTGTTTTGGGTTACAGTCTCTCATAGCCTAGACTGGTCTCAGAATCACAATGTAGTTAAGGCTGGTCTTGAGGCCTGAGCTTCCTGTATCTACCTCCTAAACCAGGGTTGCAAAATGTACCACTACACTTGGAGTTTGTTTTTGTTTGATTTCTGAGACAGTTTCTCACTATGTAGTCCTTGCTGTCCTGGAACTTACTGTAGACCAAGTTGGCCTTTGTCCCCTAAGTGCTGATTGAAGACGTGCCACTACACCAGGCTTGGTTGTTTTTTTGTTTTTGTTTTTGGTGGGTGGGGTGGGCAGTGACAGGGTCTTCTATAGCTGAAGCTGGCCTCAAACTCTGTTTTAGTAATTATGACCTGGAACTCTTGATCCCGGACTCCACCTTCCAAGCACTGGAATTACAGCACATCAGACTCTACCATCATGTTTGTACCACTGTCTAGATCCTACCCTTGACCTTGCTGCATTCTTTATTCCCTGTGCAGTTATCCTATCCTGCCCTGTCATTGACTGTTCTGATCTTTCTGATGCATTTCAAAGGATTTTGCAGACATCACTATGCTCCAGAATGTGTCAGCCTCCATGGTTAATAACCAGAAAATTTGATAACAATATTCTTGCTTTTTTTTCTTTTTTGTGATCCTGGGATTGAACCTCACTCACACATGTTAGACAAGTGTTTTTACTACTGAGTTATATCCCTGACCCTTGCAATATTCTCTTTTCTTTAAAAATTTTTTTTTAATTTTATGTGCATTGGTGTTTTGCCTGTATATATGTCTGTGTGAGGGTGTCAGATCCCCTGGGACTGAGCTGCAGAACAGCAGCCAAAGCTCTTAGCTGCTGCCATCTTTCCAGCCCTGTCCTTCCTCCCTTCCTTTCTTTCTACTTTCCTTCCTTCCTTCCTTCCTTCCTTCCTTCCTTCCTTCCTTCCTTCCGAGGCAGGATCTCACTATGTAGCCCTGATTGGCCTAAACTTGCTATGTAGAACGGGCTGGCCTGGACTGGAATTTATAAAAATTCTTTTGCCTTCAGTGGGCTGGGTCCTGCAATTAAAAAAAAAAGTTTTTTTGAGAGACAATTTATATACAATGAAATGTACAGTCTCCATTGTACATTAGTTAAATTTTGACAAGTGCATATATTGTGCACTTGTTAGCTTTCTATAGGCTATGCCAAAACACTGGACATAATCAAATTTAAAAGGCTTCTCTATCAGCCTATGGTGCTGGGTCTGTGTGAGGTGGCACATGGAACCATGAATGTCACTGAGCACCTGCTAGCCTAGAGCCAGGGAGTGGAAAAGGCTGGTGCTCAAGTGTACACCCCCCTGCCCCACCCTACCCCCATGACCCTTTGACAGATCCCATTCCCAAATGTCTATTTTCAGTAGTGCTGTGCTGGAGAACCAAACATTTACTGCACAGGCTGTTTGGGGAGAGATTGGACATCCAAACTATAGCAGAATCAAGAATTCTACTGAGAAATAGATCACCATCATCCCTGGGAATGTTACTTCATGCCTCTTAAGGTTTTGTTGGTGGAGTTATTTTTGAGACAAGGTCTCATGTAGCCCAGGGTGGCCTCCACCTTGCTATCTATGTAGCTTGAACCTTGAGTATCTGATCTTCCTATTCTAATGACATCAGTATTTGTTGTCATATGGGAGGACTGAACCCAGGGCCTTGTGAATGCTAGGCAAATATTCTATCAACTGAGTGACAGCTATATCCCCAGCCTTGAATAGGAGTTTTAATTAAGTTGTTAATTATTATTACTATGATTTGTGGCAGGGTTTGTCTACACAGTCCTGGCACTCATTATGTAGACTAGGTTGGCCTTGATATATAGAGGTCCGCCCGGCTCTGAAACCCCAGTGTTGGTATCAAAGCCTTACACTACCATGCCTTATTTGTTTGTTTCTGAGATAAGATCTCAGGCTGGCCTTGAACTAACAGCAAGCAATTCTGCCTCAGCCTCTTGAGTACTGGAATTACAGTTGTGACCTACCATACCTAGCTGTATTCAGCTTTATAAGATAATACCAAAGTGTTAAAGAAATTCCAAAGTAAAAAAAAAATCCAGCTGAATTTCTTTCTTTTCCTTTTTTCCCCTCCTCTCCTCTGCATTCCTCTTCCCTGTCTCTCTTATCTTCTTTTATAGTATCTCATATAGTACAGTGTCTCATAAGAATAAGCTCTAAGGCAGATGTAGTGGCAAGTGCCTGTAATTCCAGCACTCCAGAGGAGAGACAAGAAGGTTACAAGTTGAAGCTGGAGTGTGCATATTGAGACCCTGTCTCCGAAACAAAAGTAAACTGCAAAATGACAAAACCAAGGAGACATAGAAAGAATGAGCTGGAGACTCCCTTCATTACTTTGCCAGCGAAGGGATACTCCATCTTCGAATCACTGACAGCACAGCATAGCGTCGGGAGCCTGGCACACAGTCACTATTGCCTCCTGCTTCCCGACACCATCTACATGTGCTGCTTCCATGGCTGTTCTTCACTGGTCCAAGGTCCAGAGGTCTTACAGTTTTAGGATCATATGTTCACATATCTCTAAGCTTCTTGAATCTGAAGTGGTTCTTAGTCTTCCTTAAAAAAAAAAAAAAAAAAAAGGCTCAGCGGTTAAGAGCACTGGCTGCTCTTCCAAAGGACCCAGGTTCAAATCCCAGCATCCACATGGCAGTTCAAAACTGTCTATAATGGTTAGGCATGGTGGCTCATGCCTTTAATCCCGACACTTGGGAGGGAGAGACAGGCAAACCTCTGTGAGTTCTTGTAGACCAACTTGGTCTACAAAGTTAATTCCAGGATAGTCAGTACTGTTACACAGAGAAACTCTGTCTCGAAAAAAGCAGAGAAAAAAAATTTAGGGGCTGGAGAGATGACTCAGTGGTTAAGAGCACTGGCTATTCTTCCATAGAACCTGGGTTCTATTCCCAGCACCTAAATGGCAGCTCACAACTGTCTGTAACTCCAGTTCCAGAGGATCTGACACCCTCACACAGACATACATGTATGCCAAATACCAAATGTACATAAAAATAAATAAATTATTAAAAAATATTTTAAAGCTCTATTCTTTGACAATTTCTTACCTATGTACAATGTATTTCTGAACCCCTCCTTCCTAATCCTCTTATTTGTGTGATTGAACTTACAAAATACTTTATTTTCAAATCTACGTATGTATCTCTATGGGTGTGTGTATGTTGAGTAGAGTGACTTCAGAGGCTCGAACAGGGTGTCACAGGTGGTTGTGAGCTACCCAGTTTGGGAACAGAACTCAGGTATTTTGCAAGAGTAGTATGTGCTCTTAACATCTAAACTGGGAGTCTTTCCACTCACCAAGTTTAATTAGGATGCTTCCAAATGTGGATGTGGGTTATTTACTGGAGCAAGGAGAACTTACCAATAGCTATACCGCTGACCCCTTGCATCTGACTCTCTGAAGCTCTTCATCAGGGTCGGCCCAAGTTCTTCCCCAGGGATGGGCTGTGGGGGCAGCTGTGCAGGTGAGCACAGCTGCTGGGAGATCGGGTGCAGTGGCACGGCTTGTCCAGGAGACGGCAGGTCATTGCGGTCCTCATTGTCCAGTTCTTTCTGTTCCCTCTTCCCACTGTTCCCTGGTCTTAGACGGGTGAGGCATGTGTCTTGTTTTGGGACTGAGCTCTCAACAGTCACTTTACTCTCTCAGTGCTTTGAGCAGATATGAGCCTCTGCATGAATCATGGCTCACTGTAAGGGGAGCTTCTCTGGCCAAGCTGAGAACATCACTCATCTATAGGTATAAAAATAAAAATTTAGGGGTTGGAGAGATGGCTCACTGATTAAGGGTGGTGGCTCACAGTCCTCCAGTTACTCCAGTACAGAGGATCCAGTGCCCCCTGCTGACTTCCTGGGCACCTAGATGCTGTGATACACACCCACGCATACATACACACACACACACACACACACACACACACACACACACACACACACGCAGGTAAAACATTCACACATACAATGACTCAGTCAAATTTTAAAAATTAGAAAAAATATATATACTTGGAAGGCAGTATGACAAGTCCATTTGTAAAACAACAGTGGCAGTCTCCCTCAGGGCTCAAGGGTTTTGGCCAGATTTTTAGTACCAGGCATAAATTCCCTGTTGTAGAGCAGGCTTCAGATCTATTCAGAAGTTTCTTTTTAAGACAGGGTTTTATTCTGTAACCCATACTTCCTGGAACTCACATAGTCCAGGCTGTTCTTGAAGTCACGACTATCTGTTTACCCTAGCCTCCTGATTGCAGGTGAGAGAGCCTGAGACAGGCAAACCTGAGCATGCTTATTTTTCTTTGTGATGCAGGGTTTTATACATGCTTGGTAAGCACTCGAGCTCTGGGCTATATCCTCAGTCCTCCACATGTTGATGACTGGTTTTTTGTTTGTTTGTTTGGTTTTTCGAGACAGGGTTTCTCTGTGTAACAGCCCTGGCTGTCCTGGACTCACTTTGTAGACCAGGCTGGCCTCGAACTCACAGAGATCCGCCTGCCTCTGCCTCCCAAGTGCTGGGATTAAAGGCGTGCGCCACCACCACCCGGCTATTGCAAGATTTTTTTTTTTTTGGTTTTTCGAGACAGGGTTTCTCTGAATATCTCTGGCTGTCCTGGACTCGCTTTGTAGACCAGGCTGGCCTCGAACTCACAAAGATCCGCCTGCCTCTGCCTCCCAAGTGCTGGGATTAAAGGCGTGCGCCACCACCGCCCGGCCCTGATGACTGTTTTTTAAAAATAATTTCTTTTGAGAATTTTGTACAATGAGTTTTTACTCTATTCACCCTTCCCCCAATTTCTCCCATGACCTCTCCTTTTCCCTATCCCCCATCTTTGTGTCTTTATTCTTATTTGAAATATTCTATCAAGCCAGATGGTGGCTCAAGCTTTTAATCCCAGCACTTATGAGACAGAGGCATACAAATCTCTTTGAGTTTCTAGGCTAGACTGGTCTGCACAGAGTTACAGGCCAGCTAGAGTGACACAGTGGGACCTTGTCTAAAAAGAAAAATCAAACCCAGGCATGGTGATGCACTCCTTTAATACCAGCACTGGGGAGGCAGAGGCAGGCAGATCTCTGTAAGTTCTAGGCCACCCTGGTCTACAAAGTAAGTCTAGGACAGCCAGGGCTACACAGAGAAACCCTGTCTCAAAAACGAAACAAAACAAATACAATAACAACAAAAATATCAAAGAAATAATACTGGGCTGGGGATATGAAGGCACAGCTTTGTTGGTAAAGTGCTTACCCAGCATGGTAAAACCCTGGGTTCTATTCCCAACACTGCCTGAACCAGGCATGGCAGCACACACATCTATAATCACAACATTTAGGAAGTAAATGCAGAGGAATGAGGAACTCAAGTCATTCTCCATCCTAGCAACACACTGAGCTTAAAGCTGGGTACAGGAGACCCTCTCTCAAAAAAACAAAAACGAATCCTAAATAAATAAACCTGTCACAGCAAGACACTGGTGTAGGGGCTGGAGAGATGGCTCAGTGGTTAAGAGCGCTGGCTGTTCTTCCAGAGGACCCGGGTTCAATTCCCAGTACCCACATGGCAGCTCACAACTGTCTCTAACTCCAAGATCTGACATCCTCCCACAGACATACATGCAGGCAAAACACCAATGTACATAAAAATAAATATTTTTAAAAAGACACTGGTGTAATTGTAATAAGTACCTCGAACACCATGAGAATAACCAACCACTTCCTGATTGGATTTAAGTCCTACTTCACAAGAGGAAACCTACACCTAGCAACACTGAGCCAAGAGCCTTTGGTTAGATGGGACATGGGCCCTAGGCAAGAACTAACTACTAGTACTGTGCTAAATGAACATAGTATTCAGCCAACTCCTGGTTGACCACTTGGTATACCCAGACAATGAATCTCAACCCTCATCAGAACCTTCTGTCTGCAGGAGATGATGATTAACTGGGACCCACAACTGACAGAGTGTAGAGAATTAGAGACGAAGAGTGCTCAGTGCTAAACTGACCGTCTGTACTGCGCCCCACCTCCCCAGACTCAGGGAGTCTGCAGAAGAGGGAGTAGTAAGACTGTAAGCTAGAACAGTGAGTGAATACAAGGCAATATTGTCCAGACCATAACAGCTGCACATACGCACTCACAGCAACCGACAATTGCTGTGCAGGCTCAAGCTGTGGAGGGAAGGTGGACATGAAATCCCACTCCTACATAGCAGTCAAGGGATTGGCAATTTACAGCTGCTGGGAGAGGGAGGACCAGTTTTCGTTAAGAATGTTGCCCCTGGTAGGTCAGCCGTGATCCAGGGAAAGGCTACACACCCATGAATATATATATGGGCAGCACAAATGAGACTTTTGGGTAGCCCTCCTCATCGTCTGGCTCTTACGCTCTTACATTCTTTCTACTCCCTTTTCTGGATTGTTTCCTGATCCTTAAAGGGATGGTGCAAGCCTGGCTTCAAGCTCAGTGGGTTGCCAGGATGGAGAATGACTTGAACTCCTGATTCCCTCTGCATTTACTTCCTAAATTATAGATAGAATTATAGATGTGTGTGCTGTCATGCCTGGTTCAGGCAGTGTTGGGGATAGAACCCCGGGTTTTGTACATGCTAGGTAAGCTCTTTACCAATAAAGCTGTGTCTCCATATCCCTATCTTTGATAGAGATATTTTTCCCTTTGTTTTTTGTTTTGACTTTTCTTTTTAGACAAGGTCCCACTGTGTCACTCTAGCTGGCCTGGAACTCTGTGTAGACCAGGCTGGACTAGAACTCACAGAGATCTGCATGACTCTGCCTCCTGAGTGCTGGGATTAAAGGCTTGAGCTACCACGTCCAACTTGATAGAGATATCTCAAATAAGAATTTAAAATAGTAACCATGAGTGAGGCCCAAGAGCATGACCTTGAAGTTTAACCTACTCCTTTCCCAGTGATAAACTTGTAATTTTCTGAGAATTGCACAAGAAAGATTGCTAACCTTGGGGGCAGAGAGGTGGCTCAGTGGGTAGTAGCATGTCCTGCTTTTATAGAAGACCTACTTTCAGTTCCCAGCACCCACATCAGGTCTCTTACAACCACCTATAACTCTGGCTTCAGGGAGAGAGAGTCTGTGCCTCTGGCCTTGTGGGTGCATGTACTTACGAGTGTACACATTTAAGAATAATAAAAGTAGTTTTTTAAAAAGATTACTGGCCTTGTTTATATACTAAACATATCTCAACTCCATTGAGACCTAGCGTGGTGAAGAGTTCTTTGACCCTTTGATGTATGTTTTTATCTTGCTAGCCTATAAACCTGTCCATTATTCCTCAGAAGTACTCTGATCTCCCAAAGTTCCTGTAAACCTTTTGAACAGTGTAATTTAAGACCAACCGCCACAGCACACTTCCTGTAGGGGCTAAAGAGACGGCTTGATGGTTAAGAGCACTGGTTGACCTTCCAGAGATCTCAGATATAGTTCCCAGCAGCCACATTGAGGCTTAAAACCATCTGTGACATTAGGCACCAGACATGTTCTTGGTGCACAGACACACATGCAGGCAAAACATGCATACATATAAAATAAAATCAACAGAACAACCTTCCTGTAAAGACCAGGAAGAAAATATTTTATTAGACTTTAGGCCAAGAGGCAGAACGTAGGCCATTAAGTAGACACTTAAGCAATAAAAGAAAACAAACTTCTGCAAAGCTTATTTGAAATTATCAAAATGTCACAATCACTGAGTGAACAGTGGTGTTTTGTTTTGTTTTTCCAAGACAGGGTTTCTCTGAGTAGCCCTAGCTGTCCTGGAACTCCTTTTGTAGACCAGGCTGGCCTCGAACTCACAGAGATCCACCTGCCTCTTTCTCTTGAGTGCTGGGATTAAAGGCGTGCGCCACCACTGCCAGGAGAGCAGTGGTTGTTTGTTTGTTTGTTTTGTATTTTTTGAGGCAGGATCTTGCTGGGTATCTTCAGTTGGCCTGGAATTTGCTACATAAGTCTGGTCTTGAACTCACAGGAATCTCCCTGCCTCTCTCTCCCAAGTTCTGGAATTAAAAGTATGTACTACCATGTCTGGTTTAGAACACAGTCTTGTATTTTTGGTTGTGATACTGGTCTTTAATGGCCGGTCCATCTGTCAAGCAGGTTTTTTTTTTTTTCTCTAATAGGATTGATTGTATTACTGAGAATGGAATTCTTTTGGTGACTAACATTTTGCTGGTCTTGACTCACTCCGCAGCCAAAGCTGACCTTGACCTGCTTCTCAAGAGCAGAGATTGCAAGTGTGTGCCATCATTTCTGGCACAAGTGTTTACTTGTAAAAGTGCTCATAATGGGACTAGGGGTGTAATGTATATTTAGCGTATACCAGGCCCTGGGGCTTCAATCCCCAGTACCACAAAATAAAAACAAACATTTATCTGTATTTTTGGTCATAAGCAGTGAACAGACGTTGGCCATCCCCAGTCTGTCCAACTACAGGTTATTTATTTTGGCCTTCCCTGTGTCTGTTTTATTATCCTTAATGAACTTCTGTAACCTCTGAGTTATTGTACCTACTCTCTTTTCATAGTTGTCTGTTCTTGTTTTGTGGTGTAATTCTTAAACAGCTTTCCCTGAATGTCTGCTCTGTAGCCTTTCTCTTTCATGCTGATCCACTGTGCTTGCCAGGAAGGATAGTGTTGATTAGTAGATTAGTGTTTGGAACATGTTAATTACTTTCTTAGTCTTGTGTGTTTCCCTGGGAAAGGCCCCCTGGAATAACAAAAGCAAGGTGGCCTCCTGGTGTCTCACTTGGTTTCTTTTTCCCAACTGTGTGGGAAAAGATCTCTGTAAAGCATCTAGAAAGGCTGTGACTCTGTTTTAAAGAGGTCATGACAGGCCAGTTGGTGTCAGGAATTGAGTCATGAGTGTGTGGGACTGCTCTCTCTTCTTTGCTTTCTGAGTTTTTGCCACACAGGTGAATAATTGAAACACAGAATTGGTCTGCAGTAACAGTTTTTTGAACCAGGAAAGATTAAACTTTATACACTGTAGGTCAGTGAAGCAAAACTGTATGAAATTGCCCATTTTACGGACAAAGTTAAATGTGTTAGCCTTTTGATTCAGTTCAACCTGGAATTCATAAAATGGCAAATGCACTTCCTTATAGGATGGTTTCACTTAATGGATTTTTCAGCTTTATGATGACACAAAAGATACCCACACAGTTGTTCCCAAGAAGTTTCCATTTTCAGAATATAGAATTCAATAGGTTACAAAAATACCGACTGCTGGGTTAGATGTTAGATGGAGTTGTCTGACATGGTTGACAGGTGCTCTGAGCACGTTTAAGTTAGACGCAGCTCTACAGGGAGCTTAGGTGGGTTAAATGCATTTTGACTTAATTTATGATGGATTTATTGGGGCTTAATTCACCATAGGCCAGGGACATCTGCATTTTGTCACATTCGTTTATTTGTCTGTGGGTAAAGGCTTCTGGGGGCGGGCATGCCCCATAACAGGTAGAAGCTGAGGCATTCTGGGAGAACCTGGAGGTCAGGCATGCCTAATAATAGTCACACTAATCAGCCAGTTAAATAGCCATTTCTATTTGCAAGCCATTCTGGAACATTCACCCGTAAGGGCCTTTTATCAGCAACAAGTTTAACTTCTCCTCTCTGACTGAGGAAGTTTAACTGTGAGGAAATTAAAATGAGCCTGCTTATGAATGCACATCGTTTTGTTGCAAGTTGAGGACTTAAAATCAAGAGTGCATTGGCCTAGGCAGCTGTAGGCTGAGCACTTAGAGACGGTCCGCCTTCCACCGGGGCACACTTGTCTCCGGAAAGGTCGTGCTGCTGTAAACAAGTGTTGAAACAGCATAGTGGAGCTTGCTTGTCCTTGTCCTGCCCCTGGGACCAGAGGGACCGAAGGCCTGGGGTCCTCCCAGAGAGATGTAGCCCTACAGTGTCCGCCTCCTGCTTACTTGGCTTTGGCACTTCAAGTTGCAGAATGATAGGGCTTCCAAAGCAACATCCACCAGAGATGGATTGCAACATTGTTGCAGGGAGTCAGGTGGACTCAGGGAGGATTCTCCTGCTGAGCAGTGGGAGAATGTTTGCTGGTTTACTTTGAGTCTTCGAACTGGCCAACAGCTTCTGTGTGCGGCTGCTCTTTAAGCTTTTTAAAAAACTGTAAACAACTTCAGCAAGCTTTGCAGAAGGAAGCTGTGGTTTCTGGTCTTCCTGTGCACTCGTGTTTTTTAGAGGGGGAGAGCTTAGCATCTGACTATAGTTTCAGCCAGCTCACAAGGGACTAGAAAATGCATGGCAACTGTGGGCAGACGGGGAGGAACCAGGATTCCTGCAAAGAAACTTCTTCAACTGAGTGCCCCAGGAGATCGCCAGTGGAGAATGAGGTAGGTTCATACTGAGCTCAAGAAAGAATACCCTTGTAGGAACCAATGTTCATTCGGCTTCCAGGATATGCTTGCACACAGATCGAGCCCTGCTCTGAGATTCTGGGTGGAGGCTCATCCACCAGCTTCCTGGTCTGAGACTGGTGGAAGACAGTGTGCTGAAGGAGGGTGGTGGCCAAGGTTTGGGCGTGTATGTGTGCAACTGTCCTGTCCAGCTGAGGTTAGACTCATTCATCTGAAGAAATGAGAGGCCATGGGTTTTATGTCTTCCAGAGAAAATAATTTACTGTGGACTTGTAGCCCGTTGAGTTCTAAGATCACAGTTGAAAAATGGTGGAAGAGGGGAAAGGCTGAGAAATTGAGGGAACTCGGATCTGGGGAGACTTGCGTCTCCTTGCACAACTGTCCATGAGTGTATAACAGATAGGCTGGCAGCGTGAACCCTGGGGCCCCCAGCGTCACCCTCTGTAGAATTAGGATACCTGTAGACTTATCAGCAGGACAGACAGGGAGAGTAGGTAGAGATCCCATTTGGTTCCATTCAGCTGGATCCTGGGAGTCCTGAGGTAGGATGTACGCAGGGCATGATGTGCCCATTGTCTTGGTCCGTATGCCCAGGTCCTTTTGTGATGGTAGGCACTGGAGTGCGTGCACACTTTCCTTTCTCACCCTCCCTCCCTTGCCTCCCTTCTCTTCCCCAGAGTCTCACCTATCTCAAGCTGGCATTAGTTGAGGGTGACCTTGAGCTGTGATCTTCCTGCCTCCACCGACAGCGTGCTGTGATGGTAGATGTGTGCCACCTCACCTAATCTTTAGGAGGTGTTGGGGGTTAAACCAAGGGCCGTCAGCTACATCCCCATCCCTTAATTTTCTTTTAGAGAGAGGGAGACAGAGAAAGACAGAGAGAGAGAGAGAGAGAGAGAGAGAGAGAGAGAAGTGAATATGTTGAGGGTGACGAATGGTCTCCTTTTTTGTTTAGTTTGGTTTTGGTTTTGGGTTTTTTGAGACAAGTTTACTGTGTAGCCCTGGCTGACTTGGAACTCACAGAGATCCCATGCCTCCTCCTCCTGGGTGCTGGGATTAAAGGCCTCTGCCACCACACCCAGCCCCAGCTTGGAATTCTTTCTTACACTTTGTGTGAGATGCAGCCTGGGCAGGATGTGTGAGGGGTGACAGGTGGAATCTGTAGGGACTGGATCCTGCTTCCCTGCCCGACAGCCCTCCTTCCTCTCAGATCCTCTCACTGACCTCTGTGCCTCTTCCCGTCCCAGGTCCCAGTCCCTCATCCCTCCCAGGCCTGCTCTGACTGTCTCTGCAGTTGCTGTCTTGTTTTCCTTAAATTGGGGGAGCGGGCGGAAGTCATACCTTCACTTTCACTATATAGCCACACTGTTGGCATGCGCAAGGCCCTTTGCTTTGAGCATGGGGTAGTCTAGTCTGAGGATGAGAGGAAAGCTACTAAGTAGTTGATGGTAAAGATTAAAGGACACGCACAGGTGGAACTGTTGAGGCGCCCCTTTTTACCTTATTTGCTTCTTCTATCTCATGCTTGCTAGCCCTTCCTCCAGAATAGTGTGCTGAACTTAGGGCTTTGCTTGGAGAACCAGTTAGCTTGTGGCTGTATTACTTACTCTGGTCCTCAAAGAAAGAGCTCACTTCCCAGGAGTTGAGGAATTGCCTATATATATATATATATTTTAGTTAACATTTCAGTCTTTCATTTGTGTTTGTGTGTCTGTCTGTGTGTCTGCTGTGTCCATGCCATGGTGCATGTGTGCATGTGGAGGACAGGGTAAGTTAGTTTCAGAGATTTGTTTATTTTTGAGATAGGATCTGCTTGTGTGTCCCAGGCTGGCATCAAACTCAAAGTCCTCCTGCTTCCAAAAGCCAATATCATAGGGTGTAGTTGTGATGTTTGTTCTTGTTGTTGTCTTTAGGTTCCTAACCTTGCCCCCCACCCCATTCCCTCACACATCTTTTTTCTTTCTTTGACACTAGAGATTAATCCAGAGCTTCGTGTTTGCTAGTGAGGTAATTACTGTGCGGCCTAGCTACATGCCCATTCTCGGTCCAACTTGAAGGACTATCTTAGGCATAAGATGGCAAGGAGTGGAAAAATAATGACAGGATCTGAGAGGCTTTTCAGAAAGAATCGAGAATATTTCTCATTATGTGTTGAGGAGTTTGGTTCCTGTGTTCTGTATTCCCTCTTGCCCCTTTAACCTGAGGACTTCAGTTTTCTTCAGGAAAGACTTGGTTTGGAAGTCCTGTCCTGTGTTGGGATTCCACGACTGCTCCTCTGGGGTCCAATTTATGCACACTCAATAACACACTACAGAATGAAGAATAGCAGTTAATAAGTCTGCTTTTTAATCTCAGTGTATTGATTTACAAGACATCACAGCAAATTAAAGACCGTAAAGACCAATTACTGAAATCGTGAGTCTGCATCAAAATATTATTTGTTCATTCACATACTTTATTTATTTGGCAGGGTTCCTCTATGTAGCCTTGGCTGTCCTAGAGCTCACTGTGTAGACCAGGCTGTCCTCGAACTCACAGAGATCCTTGTGCCTCTGCCTCCCAATTAAAGACACGTGCCACCATGCCCAGCTCCTTTACTTCTTAACCAGAATTTCCTTTTCCATTCTCAAGTTAAGAGCTGGTGCGGTGGCTTTCATCTGTAATCGCCGCACTCAGAAGTCTGAATCAGAAAAGTTGCCACGAATTCTATCCTAAGCCAGACTGAGCTGTAGAATAAACCCTGTCACCGGGCGGTGGTGGCGCACGCCTTTAATCTTAGCACTTGGGAGGCAGAGGCAGGCGGATCTTTGCGAGTTCGAGGCCAGCCTGGTCTACAAAGCGAGTCCAGGACAGCCAGAGCTGTTAAACAGAGAAACCCTGTCTCGAAAAACCAAAAAAAAAAAAAAAAAAAAGAATAAACCCTGTCTCAAAAAGAAACCAACCGAAAATAGACTGATAAATGAATCAGTGACACAAAAAGCAACTTCAGATCTGAGATATGCCTTCCACCCTTTCTTCCTTCATAGCATAGGGACAGAATCTCAGAACCTAGTGGCTCTTGCATGCTAGGCAGAAGCTCCACCCACCTGCTGCGGCCCCAGCGTGGTGTTGTTTTACTTTGAGAGCCAGTCTGACCTTGATCTTGAAATTTTTTCCCCCTCAGCATGGTACTCCTCCTCCTTGTTCAGGTTAGTTTCTGGAATGTGTGAATGCTGTCCTCCAGTCCTGCTGTCCTAGCTGTCTGTCCCCACTAGCTGAGAACTGAGGCAACACTAACGAGTTGGTCAGCCCTGTCCAGAGCATCAGTCACTCCTTACTGTGTGCTGTGGTGAAATCACAGTGGATGTCTGCAGAGGGACTTCTCAGGTTCAGTGCTCTACATTGTAGGAACCAATTAAAATCATCTGAGGTATTGAGGGTGGGGCGGGGCATGTAGTACTTGTTATAGCCACGGCTCAGTTCAAGGGCGAGAAAGACACATGTAACTCCACAGCGTTCTCCTGTCCACAGGGCTGCATTGAAGGTCCACTAGGGGAGGCTTGAAACTGAGGGTAGTACCAAGCCCAGTATCTGTGTAGACCTTCCCCTCTGTCTACATGCCTATGCTAATGTTCTAGTACAGAGAGAGATGGGCACTACATATTATCCCATAGCACTGTAACACTGCCCTGTTGTGTATTGAAAACTTGTGCATTGTTCATTTCTGGAGTTCTCCACTTACTATTTATTTACCAGTCACCATTGACGGTGGGTAACTGAAATCCTAGGAAGTGAGGCTCTGGATAGGGGGATTGTTGCAATCCACAGTGTCTGTGCTTGGTTAGATTTGAAGGCCGAAGTCCAAGAGGCACTGGAGTGCCTCCCTATGGCTTAGGCTTGGAATTTGGGGATTGTGCTTGGACCAAGGGTGACGTTGCTTCTGGTCAGCTCTTACCTGTTCCTTGCTGCTTAGGGTAGCACAAAACCTGGGTGGTTTGGCATTTTAGTAGGCCTTCAAAGGCTGCCAAGCTGCTGGCTGGTTTGGCTGTGGATTTAGTTTCTCTTACTCTGCTCTTGTCCTAATTTTTTGGCTTCATTGTAGCCCTCTTGAGGGCAGGGACTATTCTTTCCACAGCCTTACTGGATTCCTAGTCTGGTAGGTACACAAAGTAAAGGGCCTGCACTGGGATTTGTTACTTATTGTAGCCGGTGCAGGCTACATATTGGGTGCTAGAAGTGACACAAGCTGCCATAGGCCAGGCTGGGGAGACAGCTGAATGGCAGGGCACTTGGGGGGCAGGCATGTGTGCAGCTGGAAAGGATAGACTCTCAGACAGTGAGAGGCATATGTGAGGGCATCAGGTGCTGGGCTGCTTCCTTTGCCTTGTAGAGTTCTAGCCCATATCACCTCATTTCAGAGGGTCTATCTTTTGGACTGGGGTTACAAGACACCCCAGGGACCTTCTCATCACAGAATGTCCTGTGAGCTGAATATCACTGTTACAGTAACAGTGTAAGTGGTCTGTGGTCTGTGGACCTGTTGATTTGGTTAGAGGTAGATCTTGGCAGACCTCTGGTTTCACAGTTGGTTTCCTGTTGCTTCCATATATAAGTTAGTAATGAGCTGGGCTGACAGACATCTTCTGGGATGGTAGACAGATGGGGAAGAGCTGCCTGCCTATAGGAGTCAGCCTTCAGTTACTACCCACTGCAAGGAACTGTTGTTGAGGGAAGGACCTCTGTGGGGCTGCTGGAGGAGCAAGTGGGGTTAGATACTCTTCTGGCCAGAGTAGGGTTCTTTGACTGTAGAGATGATGCTTCTGGAGGATCAGGTTCATGGACTATTGTCGAAGGAACCAGCTTGGACATCCACAGGATACCTTGAGTGTACATGCCAGTCACAACTCTCTGAGACTGCAAGAGGCAGCCAATAATGTTGTTAGTTTGGTAAGGAGAAAGGGGAAGGGGGGC
Source organism: Lophiomys imhausi (assembly GCA_907164525.1). Lineage (NCBI taxonomy): Eukaryota > Metazoa > Chordata > Mammalia > Rodentia > Muridae > Lophiomys > Lophiomys imhausi. The sequence goes on from CAJQZJ010037469.1 coordinate 1,226,352, forward strand.
AGTGATCTGACCTATGGAGATCAGTTCAGCCAGGCCGCCCTGCAAACTGATTGGGAAAGTTTTAATTTAAAGTGACAAGTTTTTCCTTTGGGCCAAGTGGCTCCTAGCTAGCCCACCTCAGAAGCTGTGAACACAGCTCTTTGTTCTGCAACTTAACAAGCTCTCATGGGCTTGCTAGCCAGCAGGCCACCCGCTGACAGCTCAGCAGGCCAGAATACATTTTGACCAACTTACCTCAGAAGTTGATGATGAGCTCTGAGATTTTTACCTGATCCATGAGGAAAGGATAGGAAACAACTTTCATGCACACACTCACACAAAGAGAAAGAAAATGGACGAGGCTAGGATGCAACAATAAATTTATTGTGGAGAGTACCTTTTCTATACTCTGTATGAGGGCTCTGTCCATCAAAGAAAAAATTATCTCCTGGTTCAAAGGCATTTATCACAAGGACAGATAAAACCTTTGCAACAGGAGGGTACTTACCAATTGCTTTTCCACACACAAGTTAAGTTTTAAATGACAGTATATTATGTCAAAGCTGACAAGGTATAAGGAATTACAACGAAACAGTTGGTGTATTTTATCATTAAGATTTTTACTAAATTTAGTCATTCCTTGGTAGCCTCATTATCTCCTGAGTTCATGGGAAGTATAGAGCCCTTAGTTGGTTTTACAGCACACCTGGAGTTTGGTCTTACTATCTCTAGAGGGAAAGCTTATCTGAGGTCATAAGACTGTCACAAGCCTATCTCCTAATGAGATATACAATGTTTGGGAAGAGTATTTACTACAGCTATATGTGTTTTCTATTAAGTATCTAACTTCTTTAACTTCTTGTTTGGACTGAGTCAGGCAGTTTATAAAACCCTTAATGAGGAATAACGAAATCACCTTTATAGAACTCTGTGTGGAATCTGGCCAAACAAGGAGAGTGGCACTTAGCAATGAGGGAATCTCCGCTCCATGTTAGTAATAATAGATAAAAAGAAAGGGGGGGGGTGTTAGTGGGAAGCAACTCTTTGGTGCATCTTCAGCCTAGACTTTGCAAAATGCTGAATAGCTTTTCAGGAAGCTTACATGTTCACTGAACCCCCTTTTTCAGACAACTTCTGACAGTGCTTGAACACTATGTGAAGGGCCTAGTCTGTAATGTTCAAGCAGAAAGAATAAGAGATGGACACAGAGGAAGGAACCTCGAGAGCATTCAGCTCCTGACAGACCATGATGAACTCATGGACATTTAACAGTTCAGGGAAAAGAAGTGATCAGGCATAACACATTTGGCATAATTTGAGTTCCATCTGATCAAAGGTTCCAGGTGAAGAAATCACAGCTGTCTTGATTGGGGTGATGAAACATGACTTTTACATTTTTCGAGTGTGTCACTAAATTTGGGGGTCATTTCTAGCCTGCAGTTTACTGTCAGGTTGTGGGATAAGTCTCAGGTGACCATTGCCCACTGTTGTCCATATGAACCCCACACCGAGATCGTCCTGTCCCAGTGCTCCTGCCCATCTGTCACTTGGTGAACTCATCCTGAAAGAAACGCTTTTGGGAGCTCGGGGAGAACAAGTGTGGAGGGTCCTCAAAGACAGCCTGTCTTCACTTATCTCAAAGTGGGAACTTGGCAGGCTAGTCTCGTTGGCTCTTCTGGAAGTGCCTTCTGTCCTTCCTGTTGGTCATCATCTTCTACAGATCTTGGTTCTCATGACTTTTTTGTTTGTTTACATCTTGTCATAATTTAGGCATGGGCAGTGATAGGCAACAGTTATTCATCCTTCTCAAGCATGTACTGTTCTGAAAATATTTTTTAAAAAAATGGAGGGGCTAGGGATGTAGCTCAGGTGATAAGAGTACCTGCCCTGCATGTGCAGAGCCCTGGGTGAATGGGCCTCCTGGATCTGTGTCCACTTCAGTAGATCAGTGGAGTAAACCCAAGATACCAAAGGGCCAAGGATGTGAGGCCAAGGGACAGGGAAGCTGTCCATGGCAGGAGGCAGCAGGCAGCAGGCAGCAGGCAGCAGGCACAGGAAAGGTGTCAGGGTGGTTTTCTGAGGCGAATGAGTATTGTTTGTTTGTTGGTTTCATGCCTAGTGCTAGAGAACTCAGCCTGAGTGTGGGGCTGGGGAGCAGCCCACATGTTGTGGGGTCTCTTGGGAGCCTTGGCCATATGAGTCCTGCCTGATAATTTATTCTATACATTTTTTGTTTGTTTGTCACTAGTTTGGGGGATAAGGGAAGGTCAGAGCTGAGCCTGTCATGGTTTCCCAGCTGCTGCCTGGGTGCTAGGTCACATAATGGGTGAGCCTCAGGAGAAGCATTAACATCTCTCTCAGCAGTCCACTGCGTCAGAGAAAACAGCTAGCATATCCTTTCTTTCTTGCACTGCTCATGGCTTTGGTCTCTGTGACCTGTTGCTGAGGACACATATAAGTCTCTTGGTTCCTCTGAGTGGAAGTGGCTGGCAGCGCCATCTTTCCGCAGAGCTGGGGTTATCTCCTGTTGGGTGTGCAGGCACCTCTGTAGGAGGTACCAGGTTCGATTCCCCTCTCCCTTGCTCACAAGTTCATTTGATTGCAGGTTGAATCTTCAAAGCCCTGGTACTGTCACACCCAGCAGCATGTGAGTGTTGGCGGCTGACTTAGAGCCCTACCAGAGGGAAGGAGCTGAATGGGAACCTGGGGCTCCGTTTGGCATGGGCTCCTTAGAGCTCACTTGACCTTGGCTGCTGAAACACCTTTATAGATGGCAACCCCTGTCCCACTTGCTGCCTCAGAGTTGAGATGACATGGCCTCACAGAGCTGGGAGGAGTTGGAGCTCTGCTATGTGACCATCTTCTGGGGTCTGTTCCTTGCATGTCTTCATGCCAGTGAGAGTTGCCTTCTGAGTGTTCCAGGAGCCACGTAACAGGCCTGTCTGACCTTCGCACAGAGTCTGAGTGGACATTCTCCCCAGAACGGCGTGTGAGCTGGCTGTAGAGCCTGCCTCAGCCTCCTGTTGGTGTTGGTCCTTTCCCATAGGCTGCTGTGGCCAGTCTTCATTTTCACGGCAACTGTGCTAATTGTTTTGGCCACTTCTGTTTGTTAGTAATAGGTACACCACAAATGTGAATAATGAACTCCAATCATTGCCATTTCTGCCTGCAGCCTGGAATTGTGTCGCCATTTAAACGAGTATTCCTAAAAGGTGAAAAGAGTAGAGATAAGAAAGCTCATGAGAAGGTGACAGAGAGGCGCCCCCTGCACACTGTGGTGTTGTCATTACCTGAGCGCGTCGAGCCAGACAGACTGCTGAGCGACTATATTGAGAAGGAGGTGAAGGTAAGTCATCGTGGGCCACAGGGCACTCCTGCCAAACAGTTCATTGCCAGCTCCATGCAAATAAGTCAGCCTGTGTTGTACCCATCCTGCCTTTGGATGTATTGAATAACTAACTGGAAAACAACCCAGTTCCAGGCGTTAACTTTGGCTTCTGATCCTTTGTCTGGCAGTGTGCTACTCTGGGTCTTGAAGGTCATGGATATTGTGCTGTGCCATCAGGAAAGGCTAGTAGAACAGGGAAACCATGACTGCACCAATTTTCAGATGACGATAGGTGCCTGTTTCAGGCCCTGTAGCCATTGCGTGTGTCACTGTTGAGGGCTCAGATCCTCAGCTTGAATGCTGGAGGTCTTACGTCTCCATCTCCAGCATGTGCCCAAGAGACTGTTCAAGCTGTGTGATGTCCCTAAAATAAAAAATAAGTTAATAAGATGATATAAAGCCATGAGTTCAGAGATGAGAGGAGAGGTGAGAGGCTGCTGGAGCCCATAAATGGAAAGAAGGAAGCCAGTGAAGGTGAAGTAGCCTAGTCAATGGATCTGGCTGGATCAAGTCCGTGCAGATAACAGGGTCCAGTGGCTCAGGGGGCTCCAGGGGTGACTAAATATGGATTAGTCGGTCGGCACCCTCCTCACCTGGAGGTGGAGCTTTGCATTTACTGACACCTGGCACAGGAGGGGGTGGGAGAGACCCAGGCTGAAGAAGGGGAAGTGAAGTCAGAGCCTGTTAGAGATGGTGAGAATCCACAACCCCTTTATGTTCAGGCTTCCAGAATGTCTGTGGACAGGCCCCTCCCACAACAGTGTACAGTCAGTGTTGCTTCTCCTTGATGTAGCTGAGGAGTTCGTACTGACCGTGGGAGTTACCGTCAATCAGCTGGAGTAAGGCCTAGTGGGTGGAGGTCTGCCGAGCACACATCTTCAGTCAGCGCTTCAGGACTGGCTTTAAACAAGCAGCAGAGCCTAAGTACACATCTGAGGCAAATTTCCAACCTAGAGGTTGAGCCCGGGACAATTAACACAATCAAGAAAACAATGGCTCCAGGATCTCTGTGAGTTCAAGGCCAGCCTGGTATACAAAGTGAGTCCAGGACAGCCAAGGATACACAGAGAAACCCTGATTGAAAAACAAAAAACAAACAAACAAAACAATGGCTCCAGAAGTAAGACCACCTGTTGGCACTGTGCGTTGCTTGATAGTGGGTCACATTCTGAGAAGAGCGCTGTTGGATAGCTTCGCCGCAGAGCATCAGTGTGCAAGCCTAGGCGCAGATGGGTGCCCAGTCACTCTTGTGCTCTCGGTGTCCCAGCAAAGTGGGCAAACAGACGGGTGAGGCTGCTGTTGGCCACTGCTGAACTGCCATCGACTGATGATGAGCTGAGTTTTTGGTTTGCTTTTTAAAACATGAATTAACTGATTAATTTTATATATATGGGTGTTTTACTTACATGTATGTCTGTACGAATGCATGCATGCAGTGCCCACAGATGCCAGAAGAGAGTGTGGGATCCCTGGAACTACTGCAGAGAATGGAACCCACGTCTTTTGGAAGAACAGCCAGTGCTCTTGACCTCTAGGCCATCTCTCCACTCTGGTTTGTTTTTCTAAGACAGTGCCTCAAGCTGGGTGTGGTGGCACACACTTTTAATCCCAGCACTCGGGGGGCAGAGGCAGGCAGATCTCTGTGAGTTTGAGGCCAGCCTGGTCTACAGAGTGAGTCCAGGACAGCCAGGACATCCAGGGCTCTTATACACAGAGAAACCCTGTCTTGAAAAATCAAAAACTAAAAAAACAAAAAATAAACAAACAAAAAAAAAACAACAAAAACCTAACAACTAAAAGACAATGTCTTGCTATGTGTCTCAGGCTGCCCTTAACTAAAGGTCCCCTTTCCTCAGCCTCCCAAGAGATGGGATGCTGGTGTGTGCCACTACACTTGATTATAGACAAGAATACACACAAAAATGCTAAAAAGTATGATGACATAAACACATAGACCAGTGACATGGTTTACTAGTCACTTTTCTCTTTACTGTGACACATGAGCTGAGAGAACAGCTTAAGAGAGGCTTGCTTGCTTTTTTTCTTTTTCTTTTTGTTTTTTGAGACAGGGTTTCTCTGTGTAGCCCTGGCTATCCTGGAACCCTCTTTGTAGTCTTTGCTTTTTTAAACTTTTTTTTTTTTTTTTTTAGGTTTTTCGAGACAGGGTTTCTCTGCGTAGCCCTGGCTGTCCTGGACTTGCTTTGTAGACCAGGCTGGCCTCGAACTCACAAAGATCCGCCTGCCTCTGCCTCCCAAGTGCTGGGATTAAAGGCATGCGCCACCACCGCCTGGCTCTTTTTTAAACTTTTTATTGATACTTTGTGAGTCTCACATCATGCACCCCAGTCTGGCTTATCTCCCCATTCCCTCATATCCATCCATCACTTTTGCAACCCCCAAAATAAAACACACGCACACAAAAAACAAAGCATAGAAAACACCTCATTGTTGAAGCTGTAGTGTGTCACAGTGTCCTCCAGTATATCCCTCTGTCCACACATCTTCACTTATAAATGTTCATTGCGATGAATCAGTGGTCTGGTTTGAGGTCTCTGGCTTCTGTGACACCACCATTATTGGATCGGCACTGGGACTCCTCCCGGTTACCCTGTTGCCGCCCTGTGTCATGGAGATCCTGTAGCATTGGCTCAGCAGGACTGGCCCCTTCATACGTCCCAACCATCCACAGATGATAGAGATTTTGGGGTAGGCCAACTCAGAGCCCTGGATTTGGGCCTGAGTAGTAGCTGAGCTGGTCAGCGGGCCAGCTCAAGGGAGGTTTCCTTTTGGCTGCTAGTTTTGGCTTTTTTTGTTTTGGGATTTTTGTTTTGGTTTGGTTTGGTTTTTAGAGACAGGGTTTCTTTTTGTATCAGCCCTGGCTGTCCTGGACTCACTTTGTAGAGGTTTCCTTTTGGCTGCTAGTTTTGGCTTTTTTATTTTGGTTTTTAGAGACAGGGTTTCTTTTGTAACAGCCCTGGCTGTCCTGGACTCACTGTGTAGACCAGGCTGGCCTTTAACTCACAGAGATCCACCTGCCTCTGCCTCCTGAGTGCTGGGAATAAAGGTGTGTGCCACCACACCCGGCCTGGCTGCTAGTTTGAAGTGCATCATCGTAACAGGAAAATCATGGCACCGAAGCATGAGGCAGCTGGTCCCTCAGCACCCACAGTCGGGAAGCAGAGGGAGGTGAACGCTGATGCTCAGCTCACTCTCTCCTTTTTATTGAACTTGGGATCCCAGTCTGAGGGTGGGAATGACACTGTGTGGCCTGTAGTGAGGGTGGGAATGACACTCACTTCAGTTAACCCAGTCTAGAAGCTCCCCCATAGATATACCACAGGTCTGTCTCTTGGTAGTTCTAGATTCTGTCAGGTCGATAGTATTAATATCACAGTCATTTATTATGACTTTCAAATACTATATATGTATATAAATGTATAAAAATATATTTATACATGTACTATATATATATACAGATAGCTATATAGCTAGTATGTAGCTATTATTGTATGTATTCCAGCTTGTTCACACTATCCCACTGTGAATTGAGTCATGTGTTTCATGGTGATGGTCGTATAGCCAAAAGTTTCTCGGCACTAGGAAAGTTTGATGCCTTCATGATCTTCGGGAGCCATTGTAACATTAGCTGTCAGTACTAGGCAGCACTGGGCTGTATATAATATTCTCAAAAAGACAAGAGGACATATTTTTAATAATGAAATAGTAAATGTTCTACTTTTGTGTTTTGAATATATATGTACATATATATGGGTGTATATATGTGTGTCTATGTATATGTGTGTGTGTGTGTGTGTGTGTGTGTGTGTGTGTGTATCTGTGTTTGTGACTGGCTATGTGCTGGCGAATGCAGAGCTTGCAGAGGTTAGAGGTATTAGATTACCCTGGAGCTGGACTTAGAGATGGTTGTATATGCACATGTGGAGGCTAGAGATTGTTGTTTCTCAGGAGCTGCTCACCTTGTTTGTTGAGGCAGGGTCTCCTACTGGGTCCTGAAAGACTACTTTCACAGGACCCACACTCGCAGTGGGTCAATATAGACAATAGTGACAATATAGACAGAAAGGGACCTTGCCACCCACTTTACACCTTCACAAAAGACAGCTTACAGTAGATAGACTGTGGGCTTAAGTGTCCACTTAAAAGACTTGTAAGGGCCAGGTGGTGGTGATGCATGCCTTTAATCCCAGTACTCGGGAGGCAGAGGCAGGTGGATCTCTGAGTTCGAGGCCAGCCTGGTCTACAAAGTGAGTCCAGGATAGCCAGGGCTACACAGAGAAACCCTGTCTTCCAAAACCAAAAACAAACTTGTAAGGGCATTGGAGGGGGACAGAAAATAATTCATGGTGTCAGGCGAGGCAGAGTTCTTAGATAACACCAGAAACAATGCATAAAAGGAAAACTGATCATCCAGACTTTCAAAATGCAAAAATTTCACCGTGCATAAAGGGATGAAAATAGCAATAGAATGTTCACTCTATGTGCACAAGATCCTGGATCCTATCCTCATACCACAAAAGAAAAGATGAGAAGACATACTGCAAACTGAAAGAAAATATTTGCAAATCATGTATCTGACTAAGGTTAGTATCTAGAATACAGGAAAACCTTTCCAGACTCAATATGAAAGCAATCCAGTTCCATTTGGGCAGATAGCGAGACACTGCAATGAGGGGGATTCGTGAAGCGGTATTCAGGCATGAAAGGATGTACACAGGTCCAGCCGTCAGGGAATGCAGGCGGAAGCCACAGTGGACATCAGCACACTGCTAACATAATGCTGAAAATAAAACAGTGGCAGCACCTGGTACCAGTGAGGACACAGAGCACGGAGCTCACATCCTGAGGCTGGAAGGGAGTCTGGCATTCCCTTAAAACCTCACTATTAGTTACCATGCTACTCAACACTTGCACTTTTTTTTTAAGATTTATTTATTTATTTTATATGAGTGCTCTATCTGCATCTATGCCTGCAGCCAGAAGTGGGCATCAGATCACATTGTGGATGGTTGTGAGCCACCATGTGGTTGCTGGGAATTGAACTCAGGACCTCTGGAAGAGCAGCCAGTGCTCTTAACCTCTGGGACATCCCTCCAGCCCCCAACATTTGCACTTCTAAGAAGCCTTTTATCCCTCTGAGCTGCAGAAGTTTATTTGTATGAAAAACAAAGTAGTTTATTTTCTGTGTGTGTGTAGGAGAGAGAGTTTGAGTGTGTGTGAAGTAGGTGAATCTCCATGAGTCAAATCCAGCCTAATCTATATAGGAAGTTCCAGGCCACCTGAATGTACATTGTGACTCCATTTCCAAAAGAAGATAAACAAAACAAAAAGGAAAGAAAAGATTATGTATAGCTGGGCATGGTTAAAAAAAAAAAAAAAAGAGGGGACTGGGATGGATTGTTGGTGATAAATAAATTTAAAGTTGTAAAGAATCAGCCTGGTCATGGTGCATGTCTTTATTCCCAGCACTTGGGAGGCAAGGGCAGGTGGATTTTTGTCAGTTTGAGGCTAGCCTGGTCTACAGAGCATGATCCAGAACAGCGAGGGAAATTTGGAAGATGATGCAACAGGAAGCAAATTAAATTCATTAAAAAAAAAAAAAAAGAAGCCGGGCGGTGGTGGCGCACGCCTTTAATCCCAGCACTTGGGAGGCAGAGGCAGGCGGATCTTTGTGAGTTCGAGGCCAGTCTGGTCTACAAAGTGAGTCCAGGACAGCCAACAATACACAGAGAAACTCTGTCTCGAAAAACCAAAAAAAAAAAAAAAAAAGGAAGAAAAAATAAAATAAAAGCCATGTGCCAGAAGGCTCAGATTAGCTCTGTAACAAGGTGGCTTTTATTATTTTTGTTTTATTATTTACTCTAATTATTTTACTATACTTAATACCTCTATCTTCCTTCCAACCCTTGTTCCTTCCAGTCTCCCCCCCCCCAAAAAAAAAAAAACACTAGGTTTTGAATGGGCAGTGATAAAGTCAGTGAACTTAGTGAATGCTGGATCTACACAGTGGCAATGTCTTACATTTTCACATAATTCTTACTTAATCCCCACAAAACTATCATGAACTGAAACCTTTTCCAGTATTTTTCATCACATACTGACCTCTGGCTCAGTATATTTTGTTTGATGCTAGCTTGTGATGCACTGGGTGTCTGAATGGATACCAGGCCTACTGTATGGCTTTAATTCTGTCCTTCCTACAAGGCTAAATGGGTTAGATTTACCACTTTGAATCTTCAATGTGAGGCTGAGATTAGTTTTAGGGGTTCCAAGTGGCCTCTTCTACTTGAGTAGCTCTTGTTCCACGAGTCAGAGGGCCAGTGTAAGGATTATGTCCTGTAATCAGTAAGTGGTAGGTAACTGGTCTCCAGCTCTCTCTCGCCCAGGGGACACTAGGAGATAGACCCGCCCTTGCAGTGATTCCCTGCCTTCCATATATCCATACCATACACAGGGCTTGTTGGCAATGTCTGTCCCAAAGTGTGGCAAGATTTTGGATGACACTAAAACGGAAGATGGTGGTGATGGTGGCATTGTGTTACCCAGTCGTGAGAATATGTGGGAGTTCTGTATGATTATATACACATCATATCAGGTGCTTTGTTTCAGCACCTGACATACCAAGACAGGAGGGATGGCTAGTAATGCAATGTAATATTTATTACTTGTCCTAGTTAGGGTTACTCTCACTGTGATTAACTACCATGACCAAAGGAACTAGAGGAGGAAAAGATTTATTTCAGCTTACACTTCCAGGTAACTGTCCAGCACTGAGGGAAGTGAGGGCAGGAACCTGCGGGCAGAAACTGACGCAGAAACCGTGGAGGAGTGCTGCTGTGGCTTAGTGGCTTGCTCAACCTGTTTTCTTCTAGAACCCAGGACCACCAGCCCAGGGATGGTACCATCCACAATGGGCAGGGCTCTCCCCATCAATCACTAATTAAGAAAATGCCTTACGGTTATATCTCATGGAGGCAT
>CAJQZJ010037469.1:1242840-1256305 GCA_907164525.1 Lophiomys imhausi
CCTCTGCCTCCCAAGTGCTGGGATTAAAGGCGTGCGCCACCACCGCCAGTAAATTTTTCTTTTTAAAAAATGTTTATTCACTACTTCAAGCCACATCTCCATCACAGTACCCCCCTCCACCCCTCCCAGTCCCACCCTCCGACCCTCCCATCCTACTCCTCCACAGTGAGGTCTCCCCACACATCAGTCCCCCACCCCAGTTCAGCAGTGAGATGAGGGCCAAGAGCCTCCTCATACACTGGGGTCTAAAAGGCAGCACCACTAGGGCAAAGTGTCTCACTAACAGGTAACAAAATCTATGTTCCTGTTCCTTTTGGTGTGTTGGTTGTAGCATAGTTATCCTGTACTATATGGCTAAAATCCAATTATAAGTGAATAGATGCCATGTGTATCCTTCTGAGTCTGGGTTAGCTCACTCAGGATGAGCTTCTCTAGTTCCATCCATTTGGCTGCAAATTGCATAATTTCATTGTTTCTGATAGCTGCGTAGTATTCCATTGTGTAGATGTATCACAGTTTTGTTTTGTTTTGTTTTTTATCCATTCCTTGGTTGAGGGAATCTGGGTTGTTTCTAGTTTCTAGCTATTACAAATAAGGCTGCTATGAACATAGATGAGGAAACATCCTTGTGGTTTGGTAAAGAATCATTTGGATGTATACCCAGAAGTGGTATGGCTGGGTCTTGAGGTAGAGCTATTCCAAGTTTTCTAAGATATCGCCAGACTGATTTCCATAGTGGTTGCACAAGTTTGCACTCCCACCAGCAATGGAGGAGTGTTCCCCTTTGTCCACACCCTCGCCAGCATGTGCTGTCATTAGAATTTTTGATCTTAGCCATTCTGACAGGTGTGAGATGGCATCTCAGAGTTGTCTTGAGTTGCATTTCTCTGATAATTAAGGATGTTAAGCATTTCTTCAAGTATCTCTCAGCCATTAGAGATTCCTCTTTTTTCTTAAAAATTTTCCCCTTAAATTATGTGTATGTATGTGTTCCTGTATGAGTATTTGGTGCAGGTCACCTGAGGTGGGTGCTGGGAGCTGAACCCAGCTGCAATAAGAACAGTCAGTGCTCCCAGCTGCCGGGCCACCTCTCTACCCCATCCTCTTAGCTTTCTGGTCTGCCACATCCCACATATAGTTCTATAGTTCTTTTTTTTTTTTAATTTATTTTTATCTTATGTACATTGGTGTTCCGACTGCATGTATGTCTGTGTGAGGATGTCAGATCCTCTGGAACTGGAGTTACAGACAATTGTAAGCTGCCATGTTGTTGCTGGGAATTGAACCCTGGTCCTCTGGAAAAGCAGCCAGTGCTCTTAACCACTGAGCAATCTCTCTAGCCCCAGTTCTACGTTCTTAGATATTCTGTTTCTTTTATTTCTCTTTCCTCCTTCCCTCTCTGTCAAACAGTCTTGCCTCAGATTTACTATGTAACTAAGGGTACCCTCATACAGAGTTCTGAGTTACAGGTGTGTCCTTACATTGCTGGCTCTCTTTGCTTTTAAGTTTTGGAATCCTCTTTTGCTATATCCTTAAGTCCAAGCCCACTGATTTCCTTTCTTTGCCAGTGTATCCAGTTGACTAATGAGCCCACTAAAGCTGTTCTTTATTGCTGCTTCAGTGATGTTGATTTCTAGAATTCCCAGCTCATTCCTTAGACTTCCTATCTTCCTGCTTCCATTGCCCTTCTCTCCCTCTGTGTTGTACACTTTTCCATTTCATCTTTTAGCATGTTAATCACAATTGTTTTAAATCCCCCAGTCTGACAGTTACAGCATCTCTATCATGTCTGAAACAATACCATTTGTGGTCCCTCCCCACTGTGGTCCTGTCTTTTTGTATGCCTTGTAATTCGTTGACCTCTAGGCATGATACTCGAGATATAAGGAACTTACTTAGGCACGGGGCCTAAGTGTGAAGGTCTGTGGTTATCTGCCAGGTAGTTACACTATTTTGACTGTTGTGTCAGCAGCTGACATTTCCTTTGGTGTTCGAGGTTTTTTTGTTTTTTTTTTTCTTTGCTAGGGAACCTTCTTAAGTAAGGTCCTAAGAACCTGCAGTTCTTTCTAATTGAAACAAGAGCCTATGTTGATGGGTAAGAGCTGTGTCTTGTGATTAGACCTCAATGTTTTTGTGAACTTTGCCCCTGGGCTGTGAATGTCAAGTGTGCTTTTGCTTTTTTCTAAAAAATTTTCCCTTGATTTATTTAGTGTATGTGTGTTCCTGTGTGAGTATATGCAAGCAGGTCACCTGAGGTTTTGGTTTCGTTTCTTTCGTTGTCAGTAGGATAAACCAGAAGGCTGGAGGAAATAGGAGTTATATATTTTCCCTCTTGTAGGTAGGTGGGGATTGGCCCCGGGAAAGTATTTTCTTTGAGGAAAAGCCTGTATTAGGAGTAACAGAATGCTCTATTCATACTTTAATATTTCTATTTGTAAAAGATTTTTACATTTTTAATTTTGTGTGTATAGATGTTTTGCCTGCATGTATGTCTGTGTACCATGTATGTGCCTGGTACCTGGAGAGGACAGAAGACAGTATTGGGTTTCTTAGAACTAGAATTATGGACAGTTTTGAGCCTACAAGTGAATGCTGGAATTGAACCTGGGTCCTCTGGCAGAGTAGCCAGTGCTCTTAATTGCTGAGCTATTTCTCCAGCCCCATGTGCCAATATTCTTTTTTTTTCTTTAAATTTCTAGAAGTATGTATTTATTTGTGGTTTGGTTTTGTTGTTTGTTTTTGGAGACAAGGTCCCAAGCTGGCCTTGCTTTGAACTCATTATGTAGCAGAAGGTGGTCTTGAACTTGACTCCTGAACTTCCTGCCTCTGCCTCCTGAGTACCATAGGCATGTTCCACCACACCTAGCATTCTTTTTCCTTGAGACTTCAATTGTCAGATGGATCTAGGAGCAGACACAGACTTTCAGTTTGTCAGCTTTCTTGTTGTGATGATGAGAGTGACATTCCCAGACTCTTTACACACTGTACCAGAAACTGGAAGTTCATCTTTACCTCCTGTAAATAACGAACCTTAAATATATGAATCAATAAATGACTGAGAAAGTTGAGACCAGGAATTCTCTTCTTGGGAAGAATATGTTGGTAGCTGTCACTTTGTAAAGAACTAGACATATGGAAGGCTACCCAGAACTGTGGAGTTTTCCATGTCTCGGCCTGCTGTTGGGTGCCTGCTGTTCACTACAGACAAGCACTGTGACCCAGTGCCTCCCAGGTCTGCTGCTATACATTCCACAATATGATGGACTGAACCCTCAAACTTCTGGGCACCTGAACGTGGAGCTCCAGAGATGAAACACTCTCACCAAGAATCACCCAGATAAGCTCCAGCCACCAGCGTGGGACTCATTGCTCTGACCATGGGGTACTGCCCCTAGGATGATTCTGATGCCAGTGAGATAGCTGGGGTAAAAGCGCTTGCCTTGCAAGATTACTGATCTGCATTTGATCTCCAGGACCTGCAGTGGAAGGAGAGAGAACCATCTGGCAAATGTTATCCTCTGACCTGCACACATGTACCATGGTGTGTGGGCACACATACACATGCACATGCACACACACCATACACACATACAGTAATTATAAAATAAAAATTTTAAATATAGTTATGGGACCTGGATTCACTTTCCAGTACCCATATGGCGGCTCATAACCATCTGACGGTTCCAGGGGATCCCGCACCTCTTCTGACCTTTGGGGACACCAGGCATGCACATGGTACACATACATACATGCAGGCAAAAAGTATAATTTTAAAAATACTTATTTATGTTTCATGGGGGGAAGCTAGGCATGAAAGCTGCAGACAGAATTGCCATTGTAGCTTTCAGTGCCCTGTGACCATTTGTCCCAGAGACTTGCTGAGCTAAGGCCTCATGGCCTGCTTGCTTTTGTCCTAGTATGTGTGTGCCGCTTAAATAGAGTGTGGCAGCCTGGGTAAGAACAGACCGTATTCCTCGTGGTTCTGGGAACCAGCACGCCATGATGGAGGCCCTTCTTTGGTAGAAAGTGGAAGGACAAGAGGATGACAGGACAGAAAGGGGATGGAGCTTGTTCTTTTATAATGACTCCCTTTCTGGCCAGGTGTGCTGACTCAGGCTTGGAATTCCAAGGCTGTGGAAGCTGAAGCAGGAGGGTTGCTGAGGGGCTGGGGGTGTGACTTAATAGGTAGAATGTTTCGCCGGGCATTTACAAAGCCCCATGTTTTATCCCCAAGCCTGCAAAAAACAAAACAAAACCAAAAAAACCAAAAACCAGGGGTGGTGGCCTGTGTCTGTGGTGCCAGCACTCAAGGGATAGAGGCAGGAAGATCAGAAGTTTAAAGTCATCCTTAGCAACATAGGGAATTTGAGGCCTTGCAGGATTATATGAGATCCTGTCTCAAAAAAATTAAAAAAAAAAGTGTGTGGGTGTGTGTGTGTAGAGGGAGCTTAAGGCGAGTCTGGATTATATATTGAGTTCCAGGCCAGCCAGAACATAGCAAGATTCTGTCAAGAAAGAATGGAAGGGGTGGAAGAGATCCTTGGTGGTTAATAGTACTTGTTGCTTTTCCAGATGACCTGGGGTTGATGGCCAACACCCACATGGTGGCTCACAATTATCTATATCTCTAGTTCCCAGATATTCAATGTCCTCTTCTGGTCCCCATGGGTACCAGGCACGTATGCAGTGCACAGACATACAGACAAACATTCATACACATTACATGCACACACACATGTACCGTACACACACACAGTAGTTATAAAATAAAAATAAAAATACAGTTATGGCACCCATATTTACTTCCCAGCATCCATCTGGTAGCCCACAGCCATCTGTAACTACAGTTAGAGGGAGAGGGAGAACCCACAGGGGCTTTAGACATGGCTCAGTGGTTAGGAGCAGCGGCTGCCCTCTCAGGATCTGATTTCCATTCCCAGCACCCACATGGGAAATATCTGTAGCTGCTAAAACTTCAGTAGGGGTGTAGGGCTTGGGGCTGGACAGATGATTCAGTGGTTAGGAGCACTGACTGCTCTTCCAAAGGACCCTGGCAACACCCTCACACAGCCATACAGGCAGGGAAAACACCAATGCACATGATAGACAGACAGACACATAGACAGTCTATCTGGGTACAGAGTGAATTTCAGAACACTCAGGGCTATACAGACAATCTGTCTTGAAAACAAACAAAAAAAAAAAAGAAAGAAAAATAAAAAGTAGGACTCTTCTGAGAATGCAGAAGAGAGACTCTGGTCCTGGTGACCCGGGGACAGGCACTGGGTCTGTGCTCTGTAGTGACAGCAGAAGTCTTGGCTCTGTTTCTCACAGCACTCTCTCTTCCCTCTCTTGCAGTATTTAGGTCAGTTAACATCCATACCCGGCTACCTGAACCCTTCCAGTAGGACTGAAATCCTGCATTTCATAGACAAGGCAAAGGTAACAGCCCCTCCCGCATGCGCTCTGCTGCTTAGCCAGCATCAGCCCTTGCTCCCCCACACCTTTGATCTCAGACCAAGAGGGATGACCCAGCTCTATCACTCTGTGGGTGTTCTTGGCTCCCTAAGACAAAGACTGTTCCTTAGTGAGAACCTTTGATCTCTGGGCTTAGTTTTGGGCTTCTTCTCAAACTCACAGTTTGAAGATATTCTAGATTTCCACTGAAAATCTGAATCTAAAAGGCAGTTCCAGAAGAATCCACCACATGATTCAAACATGTTGACATCTTTGGAGTGAATGTCACTGTACTGAGGGGAGAAGCACTTCTTTTCACCTCTCCTTGGCTTGGAACCAGTCATGTGTGGACTTCAGCCTGCACAGTGCTCACTGAGAGAGCCTGTGCAGTGGCCCATGTTTCTGATGCCTGTGGTTCTTTGCAGCGGTCCCACCAACTTCCTGGACACCTGACCCAGGAGCACGATGCTGTGCTCAGCCTGTCTGCCTACAATGTCAAGCTGGCCTGGAGGGATGGGGAGGACATAATCCTCAGGGTGCCCATCCACGACATTGCTGCTGTCTCCTATGTCCGAGATGATGCTGCACACCTGGTGGTCCTGAAGACGGGTATGGTTTTGGAGGTGGTGGTGTGGAGGTCCGTGTCCTAAGGAGGATCCCTGGCTTTCATGACATTCTGGAGGTGGCTTCTGCAGCTCCCAGGCTAGGTGCTACCACCTTTTATGGCTATATATTGGTTTTCTTGCCATGAGCTTCTGTGGCCCCGGGGTGCCCGTCACTCTCAGAGCCTTTGGAGACTTGAGTACAGTGTTCAGGGTCAGTGTTCAGATGAGGCCTTTCTTGGGCTAGGTGTGGTCAGAGACAGGTGGATCTCTGTGGGTTTGAGGCCTGGTCTCTAAAGTGAGTTCCAGGACAGCCTGGGTTGCATAGTGAGACCCTGTCTCAAAAAAAAAAAAAAAAGCCTTTCTCCTGGCGAGTCCTCAGCTCCTGCTCCCCATAAGTGATGTTGCCTGTACTGCTCAGGTATAGTGGAGCCCCACAGAGAAAGGGGTGACCGAAAACTACATCAGGGACTTCTAAGCTCAAGTTACATTTGTTTTGTTTTGTTTTTTTAAAGTGAGATTATGTCTCTACATAGCCCTGTCTGTCTTAGATCTCACAGAGGTCTCCCTGCCTCTGCCTCCTGGAATTAAAGGTGTATGCCTCCACATCTAGCCTCCAGTCCACATTTTGAGCCCCAGTGTTCCCAAAGCTGGGACAGCAAAGACGGTTTTCCCTAGGCTCCATTGCTGGCTTTAGACCCCAGCCACTCTGTCCAGCATCACCAAGATGATCCTCTGGCTCTTGGCCCTCAGAGACAAAGAGGGAAGAGACTGGCTCCTAACCAGGTTCCTGTAGATATTTGAAACTGGTAAGGAGAAGTGGTCCCTGTATTTCTCATGCTGCAGGAATGTTTCTCTGCTTGAATCATTTGAGTAAATTGTTAAGGAAGAGAAAATAGAGAATTCCCTCCATATAAGGAACATTCCAAAAACACGAGAAGCAGTATTGAGATTCTGTTCTCTCACCAGCAGAGAGTGCCTCCCTGTGTCCCAGGGGCTAGCCTCATTTTGGCAGGAGCGTGTGTGCATCCTCTGATTCATGTTTCTGGGTACACAGGGTGGTTTAGGTTTTGGCTTGTGGTTTCCTCACACAGAGCCAGGCAGATGAGTTGGCATCATTCACTCGGTACCTCCTTGCATGTGGCACCCCTGTGTCTCTTCTGTCCAGAGGGCTGCTAGTGTTCCCGGCCGTCTAGTGTGGAGAGCTCAGGGGCCATTCGCCTTGGAGAATGAGTGAAGCAGCGAACCTGTGTGTCTGCCAAAGTGTTTTCAATGATGGAGGGACAGGTGGCAGACCTGAAGCTAGTGGCGTAGAGCATCCTGGGTGGCTGTCTCGGCCTGCTGCCCAGAGGGAGAAGTGACATCCTCACAGATGGCACCTTCTTGGTGCCCACGTCTCACAGCTGCCCACCGGGGCCAGGAAACTAATGTAAAATGTTAACAAAAATAGAAACAAGCGAGATGACTTACAATGATATATTCATAGTCTCTCTCTGTCTCTGTGGGGGTAGGGGTTGTACACACACACAGACACATACACACAGACACACATACTATATGAGCTACATCCCTAGCCTTCCCTATATTTTTAAATTTTATATTTATTTAACATATTCATTTAATTTTTTTGAGACAGTGTTTCACCATTGCTGGCCTTAAACTCAGTGTCCAGCCCGGGCAGGCCTTGAAATCATGATGATTCTTCTGTTTCTTGTCTCCCACGTGCTGTGATTGCAGGCGTGCTCCACCATGCCTGGCTTTATAGCATATTTATTTTGCACCCTGTTCCCACGTGCTGTGATTGCAGGCGTGCTCCACCATGCCTGGCTTTATAGCATATTTATTTTGCACCCTGTACCTAATATGTTGCTATGAGAGCATGTGAACATTATGAAAATGACTGAACCAGTTACTATTTAATTAAAAATCAGTCAAGCCCAGGGAGTGATTGACCCTGTGCTGTACAATCCAGGATAGCCTTGTCCTGGTACGTACACACTGAGCCCTGTGGGCAGTGGCTGTTGTAAGAACAGTGTTGTCCCAGGGTCTCACTGATCCCTCATAGCCATCATCTGCACTCCCACCTGTGTCTGGCCTAAGCCTGTCTCTGCCTGTGTTCCCAGGGCTAGAGCTAAGCCTCATGTTTCTCTAGTTTTGCCTTCTGCACACGCCTGAGGAGGTGACAGCAAGGCCACCCCTAGGCTTAGCTTGTAGTCCAGGTTCCCTTCCCAGGCTGGCATGGCCAGTGTGCTGCTCTCAGAGCCCCACTCCCTGGACAACCCTGGAAGCACAGTGCATTTTCTGAGGTGTACAGTGTGAGGATGTGCCCTTGGGCTGTGTCCGTATCTATAACTGGACCATTCAAATGCTTTCAGGTCCCCTTGCTTTAGTTTATCCATCTGGAGGAAGAGAGCTCCTTGGGCCAAAACCTCCATGGAGGTGTGGACTCCTGTTGGGGTTATCTGTAGTCCACTCCCCGTTAACTGCAATTGTCTGAGCCCCTGCCTTGTATGTCGCTCTAAGAAGCTGAGCACCAGCTGGCATGGTTTGGCACCAGTGGAGTATGAAGACAGATGCTTTGGTGCCCTGGAACTCTCACAAGTTAGGGGTTTTTTTTGGAAGGACTGGTCTGTTAGGTTTTATTTATTTATTTGGTTGGTTTTCGAGACAGGGTTTCTCTGTGTAACAGCCCTGGCTGTCCTGGAACTCACTTTGTAGACCAAGCTGGCCTCGAACTCCCAGAGATCCACCTGCCTCTGCCTCCCAAGTGCTGGGATTAAAGGCATGCGCCACCACACCTGGCTTATTGATTTAACTAGATTTTATATATATATATATATATATATATGAATGAATGATGATGGGGTAGTCTGCCCATGTGCTTGGTGAATGTGTGCTAAGGCATGTGTGTAGAGGTCAGAGGACAATTTCGTGGAGTTGGTTCTCTCCTTCCCCCATGATGTGGGTTCCTGGCAACGGAGCTCAAGTTGTTGGGCTTGCATGGCAGGTGCTCTCCCACAAGGCCCTGGGGATGAGTGGCGCAGCTGGTGCCTCAGCTGCCCTGTGCCTGTCCTTGCACTGCACTAACCTGATGTGTTTACTTCTCAGCCCAGGACCCAGGCACCTCTCCCAGCCAGAGTTTGTGTGCAGAAAGTTCTAGAGGCCTCAGCGCAGGTTCCTTGTCAGAAAGTGCAGTGGGGCCAGTAGAGGCGTGTTGCCTGGTCATCATGGCCACAGAGAGCAAGGTGAGACCGCCCTGTTGTGGACTAGAGCTATCCACAGAGCCTTGCCCAAGACCCAGCTCAGAATCTGGTCCTGCCCGTGATCAGGGGTTGCTGTGCCTCTAGCCCAACTCTACCCAAGACCAGTCCCACCACAATTCTTCATGGCCCCCACTTACTCCTGGCCCTAGCTAGCCCTTCCTCCAGCCTTGTCTAGCACTCCTTCAGGTCCCTTCCCACTGGTTCTCCCTGACCAAGCCCTGGCCTCAGTTCCCAGGCCCTGCCCATGACCTGATCAGTGTGCCCACCTGTAACCACAGCAGCACCCACTCCCTGGCTCCAGAGGGCGCCTCCTGTACCTAGATCCTCCTCATGCTCCTCTGCAGGTCTTGCCCGTGTGTGCTCTCCTTGCCACTCCTCTAGCACCATCCCTGAGTTAACCAGGGGAGCTTTTGCTTACCTGTCTCGTCTTTGGGATGCCTCTCCCCATCCCCACACTGACTGACAGTGATGGCTACAGGCCTGGTCAGCTGCCTGGTGCTGCAAACAGAGTTAGCAATTTTCCTTAGCACATAGACAGTCACAGAGGCACAAAGTGGGGCTGTGGAGCCTCAAGAGTCACGTGACACCTTCCACTTAGTTTCTGCCTCTTGCTTTCATTGGCTAATGGTGACTGCCCACCTAAAAAGTCCTCTAGTTCATCTTCCTTAGCCTAGGTGTTAGCAGAGCTTTGAGTCAGATACGTTCTTTGTTGCGGGCAGCTACTCGTGGACTGTAGTGTTAAGCAATCCTGGATTTCCCATGTGACGATAAAAAATGTCCCTTGGGTTCTGGACAAAGTCAGTCCAGAAGAGAAGCCCTGTTTTAAACAACACGCTATTACAAAACAACTCCACTGCTTCTGGAAATGCCTCTAAGGTCAGAAGTGAGACCAGGGTGCCTGCTCTCGCTTAATTGGACTTAGATAGGAATTTTGAACATGTTGATGGCCAGTTAGAGGAAAAGGAGGAAAGCTGATGCCAACACTCATGTCTAGCATGGTCTCCAGATGCCTGTGAGGCCACACCTAGGCTGCAATCTGTTCTCAAGCATTGGTTCTGTTTTGTGATAACCCTCTGGGTTGTGAAAGGCACGGGGCCCTTTGGTTCTGGTCTGCTCCCCATTTATATCTGTGGAGCCTCTGAGACACTATGGGTTCCCCCCTCAGAGACTGTGGGAAGGTGTTGTCTGCAGTTTTACTGACTGAGGACAGCATTGTTCACTCACTGTAGGTCGCCGCGGAAGAGCTGTGCTCCCTCCTCAGCCAGGTCTTCCAGATTGTGTACACGGAGTCCACCATCGACTTTCTGGACCGAGCAATATTTGATGGGGCCTCCACACCCACCCACCACCTGTCACTGCACAGCGGTATGTTGGATGGAAGTGGGGAGGGGTCATGAGCACTTCACCTGGAAGCATAGGCTCCCAGTAGGGGATTCTGTGGAACTGGATAGGCGGAGCATGTTTTAGGAATCCTCCTTTTTGGTATATCTGGGCTGCTCTCAGTGTGTGGTCCCTTGCAAGGCCACAGCCATCCTGCCTGGGGTTACTCTTACTTTGTTTGAGGCTGAGACCAGGACACTGGAGAGTTTCAGGAAGAATCAGGCAAACCCTGGAGGGTTGGCACCCCTGCACCACCAATGAAAGTTGCAGCCCTCTTGTTAGTCCATAGACACTTCCTTCTGGGTGTGGTGACACATACCTGTAATCCAGGAACCCAGGAGATGGAGGCAGGAGGGCTGCTACAAGTTTGAGGCCAGCCTGGGCTACATAGCCAGACCCTGTTTCAAATAGCACACTTCTTATATGAGCTACTTTTCTCATTTCTGTAACCAAATAACAAACAAGATGCAGTTCAAGGGAGGAATGGTTGATTGCCTTTCACAGTGGGGAAGGCATAGCAGCTGGAGGGGAAGGCATGGTGTCAGGAGCAGAACTCAGGCTGTCGTGCATCCATAGTCAGGAAGCAGAGAGAGAGAGAGAGAGAGAAGAGCAAGGGCCAGGCTATAAAACATCGAAGCCTAGTGACCCACTTCCCTCAGCAAGACTCTGCCACTTACAGGTTCCAAAACTTTCTCAAACAGTGCCACTAACTAGGGACCAAATGTTCAAACACATGACAGATGTTGAAACATCCTATGGGAGACATTTCACATTCATACCATAGTTTTGTGACCCCCCAGCCCCTCCCAACATGCTCATGGTCATCAAGTGATGCAAAGGGAATTCATTCCAACTTCAGGAGTCCCTGTGGTCCTCGACAGTCCAGGTTACATACTTCGAATACATTTCTAGGGTACAGTGGTGCAGGGTGAACATTTTCATTCTGGAAGGAAGGATGGGGCAGAGCAAGGAAAGACAATGGTTGGAAGACCAAAACCAAGTAGAGAAGCACCAGACCATGCAGCCTGTGTCTGGGGCTCATGGTGAGATTGCCTCGGCTCTAAGGAGCTTGGTGGCCACTCCCTCCACTCTTCTGTCTGCTGCACGCAGTCTCTTTCCTGGGCTGGCTACTCTCAGTGGTGTAGCTTTCTTTGACAGACATGCCTTAGCTCTGGCCTCTGCAACACCCTGAGTCTCTGTTGCAGCTTGGGCTTTTCCTTCACAGCTCCACACAGTGGCATCTCTCAGAGCTTCCTTGTGGGGGTTCTGACCCCTACTGCACATTGCTTGGCTTTAGCAGCTTTCTGAAACCATGGAATAAGGCTCCATGACCCACCCCTGACCCAGTCTTGCATTTTTCATGCCTGTATCACCAATACCATGTGTACAGTCCTGTCAGGTTCCACCCCAGCTCTGGATGGAGCCTGGCCCCTATGGACCACAGTAGTAACAGCACACACTTTGCTGGGCAGTCATTTTCAAGGACCAGGAAACCCCTCAGCCTTATCTGAGTTCTCCCTGGATGCAGAGCACATTTCCTTGTATCTTCCTGTCCTCCTGGATAGAGTGGTGAGCAGTAACCTCTCTCCCACCTTGAAGTCTCCCTTTAAATAAATACATTATTCATTCCTTCTAAATACCCAGGACACGAGCAGAGTTCTGCCACATTCTTTACCAGGATGTAACCTGAATGGCCTCTAACCTAGTTCCTCATAGAGCCTAGTCCATGCCTGACACTTTGTGAGCATAGTTTTCACCCCGTACATTTCTGTCACCATCCTCGTTTTCCAGACTCCTACCAGAGGGTTCCATTAAACCCTAAGTTCTAGACCCTTCCACATTCCTCCTATAGACTGGTTTCAGAGGTCTAAGAACCACACACTCAGGATTATCTCTCCAAAGGCCCCATTCCTGATACTATAATCTATTAGTGTTTTCTAGGGAACAGAACCCATAAAATTGATACATATTATGAAGGGGATTTATTGGATTGACCTACACAGTACAGGCTGTCTGCACACTGGAAAGGCTGTACTCAGTATCTGCTCAGTCCATGAGGCTGGGTGCTTCAGCAGTCCCGGTATGGTGCTGAAGACCCGGTGAACTGGAGAGCCAGAGAAGCTGGGCTCTGCTGTCAGCAAAGGATGGCAACAACAGGGTGGACACACAGACAGAAAAGCAAAGCCAGCAAGTGAGAAGCCAGGTTTACCTCAGGCATCTTACTATTTGGGCCACAGCCACTGGAAGTGCTGCCCACTCCAGGAGAGGTGATCTTTGTAGGAAATACTCTCACAGGCATGTCTCCCGTCGATCTCAAATCCAATCAAATTGACAAATAATGAGTGTAAACACAGCATGTCTAGCTGTCATTTATTGAGGATTAATAGTGTGTGTGAATCAGAGGCATGAAAGGATGTTGGGAACAGCTTGCTGTCTGCTACTTATTTTTATGAAGGGACCATCCATCCTATCCTCTACTCTGTTCCTGGTAATTCACAGGCAGGGGACAGCTGGTGGTCTGATTACAAAGATGAAAAGGAACCTTTATTTGTTTGTTTGGTTTTTTTTGAGATAGGGGATCTCACTGTGTAGTCCTGAGTGGTCTGGAGCTCACTATGTAGACAAGGCTGACCTTGAACTCACAGAGATCCACCTACCTCTGCTTTCCAAGTGCTAGGATTAAAGTTTAAAGATATGGACCACCAGCTGGGCGGTGGTGGCGCACGCCTTTAATCCCAGCACTTGGGAGGCAGAGGCAGGCGG
>CAJQZJ010037469.1:1256705-1313185 GCA_907164525.1 Lophiomys imhausi
CCGCCTGCCTCTGCCTCCCAAGTGCTGGGATTAAAGGCGTGCGCCACACATCCAGTTTTTATTGATGTCATAGATTGAACTCAGGGATTTATATGCTAAACACTCTGTCAATCATGCCGCATCCCTAGCTAGATAACTGTTTTTTGGTAATTATTAAATATATAAGGGAATAAATTTTCACAGGAAGTACACATTATAGGTCCTGTGGCTAAATAGGTTTCCTCTTGTGCCAGCTTGTCCCGAGACCTCCCTGAGGACAGCACATACCCCTGCTGCTTTCTGCCCATTTCTGGGTTGCTTGCAGCACCCTGCCTGCCCAGACTGGTCCCTGTGCTTAGTGTCTTAAACTGCCCAAGCACGACCTCTCGGTGTTGTATGTCAGAGTCCAGCACAAGCCTCATGGTGCTGAAGCCTTTCCAGGAGCTCCAGCGGCCCCATTTCCCTGACCCTTCCAGCTTCTAGATTACTGGTTCTCAACCTTCCTAGTGCTGTGACCTTTAATACAGTGTCTCATGTTGTGGTGACCCCCAGCAATAAAATTATTTTTGTTGCTGCTTCACAACTGTACTTTTGCTATTGTTATGAATGGTAATGTAAATATCTGGCATGCGATCCCTGAGGGGTTGCAACCTGCAGGTTGAGACCCACTGGTTGGTCTAGAGGCTTCCTCGATCTTGACTGCAGCCATGTACATCTCTGCCTTTCTCGATGGCCACACCTCCTGCTGACACAGCTATGTCAGGCTTTTCATCTCAGTGACAGACATAGGAACAGTTGGGTTTGCTCAGCTCACAGATTCAGAGGTTTCAGTCCATGGCCAGCCCTGTTCCTGGGCTATGGTGAGACAGCACCATGGTGGGAGGGCAGGAGGAACAAAGTTGTCACTTCCTGGTGGCCAGGAAGCAGAGAGACAGAGGGGTTCTGGACATGATACAGTTCTAGGGGATGTAGCCCCAGTGACCCTCATCCACAGCTAGGCCCCACATGTTCAGGTTTCCAGAACTCCCAAAATAGTGCCATCAGCTGAGACAAGGTCTTTAGTACTTGAGCCTTTGGGGGGGACACTTCATATCCATATCAAACTCCCCCCCACACACACACATTCAATCCAGGATCATCTCCCTGCTTCAGGAACTACTAATTAGTAACCTTCAGTACTCTTTGCACTGCGCTGTCACAGTCCCGGGAGAGGATGTGACATCTTCAGATGCTATTACACATACCTAGCCCTCTCTTGCATCACTGGTCTCTTGTTCCCAGTTAGTCTTACTCAAGGTTCTGCCTCTCTGAGAGCCTTCACTCGATGCCTGTCCTGGTGTCGGAACATCTTTCCCCAGGGTTGGAAAAGCAAGTGCAGTTTTAACTACACAATGGTATCTGTTGGACATTATGCAGGCAGCCGCTGTGGGCCAGATCCTCTGTTGTACTGAGGGACTCAGCTATGTCCAGGCTAAGGTTCAACTGCCTGGCTCTGTGGCTTCTGCTGAGTGACCTGGGACAAGTGGCATTACCGCTCTGGTTTAGCTGAGCATATAGTTGGCTTCTCTAAAAGTAGCCATTACTACCTGGTCTGTCTGTGAGTCCTCTGTGGACTCCATCCCAGCCTATGGCAGGATGTGCATTTGACAGAATCCCCAAGAGGGATATGGGCTCAAGTCTGGGAACCTTGCCTTGGGGGCTCAGCACTTTCCAGGATTGGAATCTCTATGATGAAGTCTCCAAAGCTGGGGCTGCTGCTGTTGCCTGTAGCTGTGACACCTGCACCAAGTGCTCAAGTCAGGGCCAGATGTCCTGGGCCTGAAACTCCTACCCAGGAGTTGACAGTCCTCCCTGTCTTCTACGTTTGCACAGATGACTCTTCCACAAAAGTGGACATGAAAGACACTTACGACGCTGAAACCAGCACCTTGTGAGTACATGCACTGAGCTTGGGGCTTGGATCATCAAATGCCTGGTCGTATGTGTCTATTCTCTAGCTCGGTGGCCCTACAAGGTCTGTTCAGCCCCACTGAGTCCAGTGCCTCAGATGTCTACCCTGAGAGCCCTGCCAGTCCTTCCTCCTCCCTGCCTTCTGTCACCTCCAGAAGTACCCTTGGAAAAGGCACACTGAATGGTGGTATTTTGCACCCTTCTGAAGCCTGTTAGGTCAACCTGTGCATTCTCCCAGCCTTTCTGTCCCTCTTTTGACTGTCCTTCACTTCTGGCCACCATGAGCAGGCCAAGCCATCTACCCTAGCCCTCCCTCAGAACTCTTCCCTTTGTCCAGAACCCATCTGAGAATCTCTTCCCAGGGATCTCTTTGATCTCCACATGTGACTCTGCCTAGGCAGATCTTCCTTCGTCACTGTCCTTTGCTTATATGGTTGTATTTGTGAGCAGGTCGGCAGGCACCAGCCCTAACCAAGCACATGAGGTTGGATAGTGAGGGGCTGAGTGGTCAGGGCCCACCCATAGTACATCTTGTGCCTTTGCAGCTGCTTCCCTGACTCTGGGGATGTGGGAGGCCTGCCGCCATTGCCCTTCTGCATGCAGGCATCACCCCATAGCAAGACGGTCAGCGAGAGTGAGCTGAGTACCAGCGCCACGGAACTTCTGCAGGACTACATGCTCACGGTAGGCAGCTGGCCCCATCACCTGCCTGGTTTGGTTGTTAGTGGCCTATGGGAGTAGGAGTCTGTGGGCCTGAGTTGGTGCTGGGCTCTTTGTCCTGGACCGTGCAGGTACTGATTTGGAACAGCAGCTCCATTGGTGCCTAGGCCTGATGCCTCCTTGCATCTTTGATTTGCCTTTGAAGTGAGCCTTTGGGTCTGTGCACCCCCAGGTCATGTATATATACTTGCTGTTCCATGCAGACCCAGCTTCCTTCCCTTCAGCCCTGCTGAGGACCCTTTTGTTTCAGGACAGCAGGTCTGTGTGCACCCTGGTTCTCTGGGTAGTTCCTATGCTGGACCTCACGACAGAGACACATGGTTGGCACTCTGACCCTGTAGAAGGTGCACACTGAGCCCTGCCTCCTCTGCACTTCTCTTCCCTCACAGTTACGTACCAAGTTGTCCTCGCAGGAGATCCAGCAGTTCGCAGCACTGCTACACGAATACCGCAACGGGGCCTCCATCCATGAGTTCTGCATCAGCCTACGGCAGCTCTATGGGGACAGTCGCAAGTTCCTGCTGCTTGGTGAGTGGGGCTCGGGAAGGCCTGGTCCCCTCTGGGAGTGTGCAGAGTCCAGAAGGGAGGAGCTCCATCAGACATATCTGTCACCAAAGCGTGGCTGAGGCTGTAGGATTGACACAGCTGCTTGGAAGGGCCCTTCCTGCATTCTCACTCTGCTTAGACCCTTGAGCCGAGCTGGATGGGCTCTGCTAGGAAGCGTGAAAAGGGTCCTGAGACTGAGTCTGAACAAAACCCATCAAGTCACAAGCATGCTGCTGTGAAGAGTCAAGGGACTTTAAGGAGGTATCTTTGTCAGTGGGTTTTGGGGAAACATATAGGAGTTTGTTGAGTAGGGAAGCAATGACACCATAGAGAAAGAAGGATCAGCCTTTGTCCAAGACCCCCGAAGAGCCCAGCACATTCTTCAGAGTCACTGTCAGTCTAGGTGTCAGGCCTGCCACATCACCCCACACCTGGAAGGAACACTAATGCCTCTATGGTTTCCCCTTCACCCCACACTCAGAACTCAGAACACAGGGAGCTGGCCAGAGCTTACTGAAAATAGTGAGGCCCTTCCCTGTGCTCGCAGTAAACCAAGGGAGGTCCGCTGATCCTGCTTTGTAGTGGCCTAATGAGCATCAACTACCTGCCTAGGGCTCTCTCTCTCTGTTGGGAGGTGAAGGACTGAAGACTAGACCCATGAGAGTCTAGTCTGAGCTCCTCACTCCCTACAGGCTTTCTGGATCCCTTACCCAGCAAGGCTCAGGTACCAGGTCCCTGGCACCCAGCCCAGGATGTACATTCAGAAGCCTGAAGCCACCTCCTTTTCATTTTGTTCTCAGCTGCCTCTTTGCCAGAAGTGGAAATAGAGCCAGGTATGATAGGACACAGCCACAGTCTGAGCACTGGGGACACTGAGGCAAGAGGCAGCTGCTGCTTAGGCCTTGCATCAGGCAGGCAGTTCTTCTAGCCTCGGGGCCTCTCCTCCACCTCCTGGCCCCTACCTAAGCAGGTTGTTTCATGGGTTTGGGTTGGGCTTCTGATCCAGAGTCTCATGTAGCTCAGGCTGGCCCCAAACTGCCTGTGCAGGGGAGGATGACCTTGGCCTCCTTACCTGCTGCATCCCATGCTGCAGTTAGCAGTGTGGATGCTGTGCTGGAGTTCTCTCACAGGTCCCACCTCGGGGGAATGCTGTCTGTAAACTCACCCACTGTGTATGTGAAATCCTCATCCATCTGAATGGGCCAAGCCTACCTACTCACATCAAGCTTCTGGTTCTGGGATTTTGAGACATTGGTCTCCTGAGAGGACAGCTTACTGGTTTGGGAGGTTGTCATGGGTTTGGTTACTGGCTTTGGCAAGAGTTCTGGCTCTGAAGACAGACCTAATTGCCAATGGCTTTTGTGGCCTTGGCTTTCTGCCCAATAACAAGGGCTTTGAAGGTCACAGGCCCCTGGCCGGTGTCATGCCTCAAAGCCAAAGAGGGTGAGATTGACAGACAGCAAGATGTTAATAGCTAGGGCCCTCATCAGAGGCAGATCTAATTAAACCTGGCCCCAGGGCACAGCTTGTGTGGTTTGAGGGTCCTGAGCCCCCCTGAGATGTCACTATGGGGTTGTATGTTGGCAGGTCTGAGGCCCTTTATCCCTGAGAAGGACAGTCAGCACTTTGAAAACTTCCTGGAGACCATTGGTGTGAAAGACGGCCGAGGCATCATCACTGACAGCTTCGGCAGGCATCGCCGCGCCCTGAGCACCACCTCCACCTCCACAACCAACGGGAACAGGACCACTGGCAGCCCTGATGACCGCTCAGGGCCTTCAGAGGGAGACGAGTGGGACCGCATGATCTTGGACATCAGTAGCGATATTGAAGCGCTAGGCTGCAGCATGGACCAGGACTCAGCTTGATGGGTCGTGACAATATACACTTGTCTCACACAGCCATCCCAGCCTTCCTGGGAGGAGATGCCCAGACCTGAGTGTCAGCCCTTCCTAGCTTGGAGCTATGGAGGGGCTGCAGACACAGGTGGCTGTGGTGGCCAGGTCCTCTACTGTGAAGGGGTGGAGAGCTGCCACAGGACATGTGCCCCAACACAGGGCAGAAGCCTCTGTGTCTGCTCCTCAGGGGCTCAGCAATGCCTGGAGCATATCCCCGCCCTGGGAGGGCCAGTTGCAGCTGGCAGGAGGAGCCAGTCCTGTTGGCCTGGCCCTGGACAGCTGATATTTTGCACATGATTTTCCTCTTCTAATTCTCAGAGACCTTAAAAAGAAGTTTACTACAATGTGAATAATTTAATCTCTAGTTGTCAAGTTTTTTTTTTTTTTCCTGTTCCAAATGGCTGAAAACCACGCTGTCACTTAAGGGTGTCAGGGGCACTCCATTCTGTCCCCTGTCTGCTGGACCACGACTGCCCACAGTAGAAGAGATTGATTGGCGCTTCTGGTTTGGCTCTGTGGACAAGGGATAGGAGCAGGCATTTTGAGATCTCTCTCACATGTCAGGGTTACCTTGATCTTTGCATTCTATATACAGATTATCTTTGGGGACAGTAACATGCTCTGGCCCTTTGCCTAAGCTGCCTTGATCAGAAGTGCAGTATGCAGGGGAGAATGCAGCCCACAGAGATGAGAGTTGGGGCTTCTGGAAGGCTGACATGGGTCCCTGGCCCTCATTATGTTCCCTTCCCCAGTCCGCTCTTCTGGGCCTGCCGACTTCATTCTGGACTCTACCCTCTAGACCCCTGGAAACTCTCCTGGCCACCAGGAGAGGAGGGACGTGACCTGGGGTAAGGCTGCCCTAGAAAGCTCCTAGGCTGAGGAGACTGGTCAGGTGCCTCTGCTGCCTGCACTCAGGGACAAGGGTCCATGTCCTGGACAGAAGGGCTGTCAGCACCAGGACTTTGTCTGGCTTGAGGATGGTTGTGGCAGAGCCCCTGGGCTCTGTGGACACCTCCGTTGTATCCGGGGCAAGCCAGAGTGTCCCTGGGGCCTCATGGGTGCTTTCTTCAACAGTACCATGGTTTCAGGACAGTACTTGACAGAATTTTCCTCCTGTCACCTGCTGTCTGGGCCTGGTCATGGGAGCCTAGGCTAAGCCAAGAAAGTCAAGACTGTTGGGGTGGTCTCCCAGTTTACAGGGAAGTGTGGAGATAGTGAAGACAAGCCAGAGTCTACCCTGTGTCTAGTTACGTCCTAGTGCTCCTGCCATGTGTGTGGAAGTAAAGGACCAGGGCAGCCACACTCCTGTGGCCAAAACTGCAGGTGGAAAGGACAGGCAGTGCATGGTCACCTTGCTACTCCTGGGCCTGAGAGAATGCCAGAGAGGAGTGAAGGGACTCTGGGGGATGACGGGACCGGACGAGGGTGATGAGGGGAGGTCGGAGGTATTGGGAAGACACCAGAGGGCAATTGGGTAACAGCAGACATTGTCGGGACACTGAAGCAATGAGATGACAGAAGGCAGTGAAGAATGCCAGATTGTAGGGGACAGTAGAGGACAGTGACATCAAAGGGCTCTGATGAGACACCCAAGGGTGAGGAGACTATACCACAGAACCGAGGGGATTCCAGAGCGTGACGCTGTGACACTGATTTATTGGGGAGAGCTGGGGAGAGGCGGGATGGCCCCAGCTTCCAGTCAGCAGCTACATTGTCAGCTCCTGCAGAAGAAGAGCCGCGTTAGGAGAGGGCCTTTTCTGGAGGACCCAACTAGAGACACCTGGGCTGAAGAAGGGGCTAGCACTTGCTCACCATGATGGCGTTGACAATGTCACTGTGGTTGTCCTTTAGGGCCCGTACAGCCTTTGCCCTGGACACATTGGCCTGGGCCATCACCAGCTCAATGTCACGAGGTTCTAGTCCAGCATCCTCTACCTGGTGGAGGGGAATATGGAGGTGGCTTACACTGCCCAAGGCCCCTTGAAGCAGGGTACTGCCCAGGCATAGTAGAACCCCATCCTAACCCTCCCCCTACCCCCAGCCATCTGTCAGGTGTCCAGAGCCTCTAAGCCTCACCTCCTCGTCTTCCTCCTCCTGCTCCTCACACTCTGTCCCCGCCCGGGGCCCAGGTGCCAACTCGGGGACCAGGGCTGAGGACTCCGAGGCCACCTTGAACTTCTCTGCTGCAGCTTTGTGTACTTGCTGGGACAGGTCCTCGATCTGGAGTACGGGACAGTTGTGTGAGCAGAGCTCCCTGACTCCTGCCTGTCTTTCCCCAGCCCTTACACCAAACCACAGCATGGTCATAACCAAGACAGACCTTGGCCTCACCAAAGACCACATAGGTGTCCGAGGCGGGGCTCTTGAAGACATCTGGCTTGGCAATAACAAACAAGATGTTCTTGGACTTCTGGATGGTGATCCTGGTGACTCCCTGAATCTGCCGTAAGCCCAGTTTTGACATTGCCTGAGGCAGAGGACAGGAAGCTCAGACCACCTTCCCTGTGACTGGGTGGCTGCCCTTCCTCGAGTCCCTCTGTAAGGACCTCCTCAGGACATCCCAGTGTTTAAGGGGAAGGGTGAGTTACTAGGTTTGACTCAAAGCCCTTTTCATGGATAGAATTTCACTGGCCACAGGGTGTGAGGGGCTTTGGTAAGGATGCCTCCCCGTATGCATATCTTCTCCCAGGGTCCTCTAGGGGAGCCCTCAGCTGACCTTTCGAGCCTTCTTCTCACTGCGGCTTTGCTTGGCTTTGGCAATGGTCTCCTCATTGCTGCCTGCTGGGCCCTGTAGGAAGGTGAAGGCTAAGCATCTGTAGGGGCTGGGCTGGTGCTCACCCAGAGACCCACCTCCTTCTGGGGCCAGCACCTGTGCTGGGGACTGCTCTTTCCGAGGTGAGATATCCTGCTCATCCAGGTCAATTGACGACTCCCCATGGCTATCCGAATGCTGACCGGAGCCTGGGGCCCTCTGCGAGTCTGGGAAAGGGGTGACATTGACAATTGGCAAGTATGAGGGCCTCTTACTGTGGCAGAGGGTCCTCCAGTCCCAACCCCTAGTGTCTCCCTGGGAAGAGTCCAGCTGGCCCAGGCCCCGACCCCCACGTACCCTTACCTTCCTCCAGGCTGTCTTCATCCTCTTGTTCATGGACTGGGAACCCTCGAGGGCCAGATGGGTTCTGGGTCCCCGAGGAAGGAGGCACTTGGCAGGGGCTTGAGATGATGCAAGTCAGGTCTTTGGCATCTGTGGGGGTCACCTTGGGGTTGAGGGTGGAGTGAGGTGAGAGGCTGACACGCTGCCGGGCCCCCAGAGGCTTTGTGGATCCTGAGGTGGTAATGGCAGCAGCTACCTGGGCTCCTGCCCAAGGCATCAGACCATGAGAGGCTGGGGGCTCCTCCTCTTCCACGGAGGCTTTCTGGGGAGTGGGGCACAGGCAAGGGGCTGGGGGACCTGGGGATGATTGGGATGTCCTGTCGAGGACACTGGGAGCAGAAGGATCAGGGTCCAGGGACCTGTTCTGGGCTGTGGTGAGCAGGTCACTGGCAGAGTTTGCTGGGGAAGGGTTATGGGCACTGAAGGTCACCTGGGGCTGATCTCCACTGCCTAGGCCCAGCATAGGCTCCAGGTGCTGGAAGGGTGGTGCACACCCGGGGGTCTCTTCAGAGTGGACCCTGCTTAGTGTGCACGTGGCCCTTGCTGGGGACACTGGGCAAGAACCTAGCCTGGCTTGTACAGATACAGCCACAGGAAGCCTGAGGTCTGAGGTGTCGTCCTTGCTGCTGAGACCTCCCCCCTCTCCACCTGAGCTCATCAGCTGTGGCTGGCTGACCTCGGAGCATGCAGCAGAATGTGCCTTGATAGTCACCCTGGCACCTTGGGGTGCTGACTTGGACCCATTTCCCTGCCCTGATGCTTTGGGGCCTCTACCCCTCTTGTTCTTGGCTCCGAGGGCCTCTTTTTGAGGTGAGTGGGTCTTGACCCCATCATGGGGTTCAAGATACGCTCCTTGCTTCAGTGTGGATATGCTCTCAACTTCTTTCTCCCCCATGCAAGAAGTGGGTTCAGTCTTTGTGCTCAGTGTGGGACCTGACTCTTCTCCTGGAGCCCCAAAGTTGTCCGCCTCTACAGCTGGCTCTGAGCCATTCTTTTGGGCTTCGTTTGGAGCTGGGTGTGCTGAGTGTGGAGGGGGTTCTGCATCCTGCTCTTCAGACACTAGCCTTGCTCCTACAGCCACACCTAATTCCTGATGGACCTCAGAGGCTGAAGGCTCTGTCCCTGGGGTATAGCCTGCTTCTCTCGGCAGGGCCTGAGAGGTATCTTGAGCTATCAGCTCTGAGTCTGAAGTGGAATCTGTACCTCTAAGGGGTGGACGTGCTATTGCAGGGGTTTCCTGGGGTGCTATGACATTTCCTCCAGCCTGCTGGGACTCCAGTGTGGCTCCGACCACAGAATCCAGGTGTGAGGTTGTATCTAAGCCTTGCAGGAGTGAAGGTGATGCTACTGGGGCAACCTGGGGTATGGCGACAACCTCCTCAGCCTGTGGTCCCACTGTGGCAGCAATCTCAGATTCTTGGTCTGAATTGAGATCTGAACTTTTCAAGGGTAGAGGTGATACCACTTGAGACTCCTGGGGTACTGTGGCAATCCCTTCATCCTGCTGGGACCGTGCTGTGGCCATAGATTCAGGTTCTGAGTCTGAGGTGGGATCTGAGCCTTGCGGGGGTGGGGATGATGTGACATGGGAGTCCTGGGGTTCTATGATACCTTCCTTAGCCTGCTGGAACGCAAATGTGGTCATGTCCCTAGACTCTGGGCCTGAGGCTGGATCTATACTTTGATCCACAAGGACATCCTGGAGTGCTATGTCACACTCCTCATCCCACTGGGGCCCCAGCGCAACTACAGCCACAGAGTCTGGGCCTGAGGTGGGATCTGCACCTTGTAAGAGTGGGAGTTTTGTCCTAAGGGAGTCCTGGGGTAGTGTGGCACCCCCCTCAGCCTTCTGGGGCCCCACTGAAGCCACAGTCACATACTCCAGTGTGGAGGGAAGGCCCTGGCCTTCTTCCTTCAAGTTATCAGGAAGGACTGGACACAAGGTGGGATTTGCTTCTTCCTGCAGATCTGGAATTGCCTCTGTAGTGACAGGCTCACAGCCTAATATAGTGGTTATTCCCTTCTGGCAGGGCTGAGGCAGCGCCCTGGGTGCTTGTTGATCAACTGAGTCAACTTCTTTGTTTCCTATCCAAGGGGTCACTGTGGTAGCTTCCTCCTCCTGTGGGCCTGGTGCGGCTTCCAGATCAGGAGCAGTCACAGTGGCTTCAGATTCTATGCCGAAAGTTAGGGCCTCTTCTGCTATTTCTGCAATTGATTCCTGACTATCAGTAAGACAGATTTCTTGCTCTGAAATCTGAGGTGTGAACTCTGTCCCCTGAAACGTGGCCCTGTCTTCGTGCTCCTGCTCTGTATCCTGAGCACTGGGCTGGGCATGGGGCTCCCCACTGTACAGCCTGTCATCATCTGCCCCTGCATAGGAAGCTGAGTCCGAGTCAGAGGAGGCTGCTGAGGTATCATCCCGGAAGGCGAAGGCCTCATCCATGCCCTCAATGATGGACAGGTCGGACAGTGACTGCAGGAAAGAGGCAGATGTGCTGTCGTCCTCACCCTCTCCAGCCAGGTCTCCATCTGGGGTTGCAGCATCAGGGGCTACCTCCTCTTTGTCTTCCTCTTCTTGGGGCAGGGGTGTCACCTCCACAGCCTCCACCTGGAAGAGGAGGCTGCCCCGGAAGGGTAGTAGGGCAGCAGGGATCATCGGCTCGTTGGCCAGGAAGCTCGGATCAAAGAAATGGCCTTCTTGGCTCCAGGAAGAGCTGTTGTCTGCTGAGAGGCTAGACTCAGAGGATGGGGGTTCTGGAGGTGCTGTGGGGTGTGGCTCTAGTTCATCTACCACTGACCCTGATGGCGAGAGGCCCCAGTCGGAGGGAAAGTCCACCCCTTCAGCTGGGGCCAGCAGGCTGAGGGAACAGGAAGGTGATGAAGCCCAACTGTCCCCGTCTGCTGTAATGTAGGAGCCTGAGGGTGAAGCTGGCGTTGAGTCCAGTAACTCATCCAGCAGCTTGGCCTCCAGGTCCCAGGCACCCCTGTGGGGCCCATGGTCAGGAAGCAGGGCATAGGTGGTCTTGGTGGGAGTAGAGGGGGGTGTGAAGTACGAATCCAGGTCAGGGGGAGGGGAAGGCACAGGAGGATCACCCTGAGAACACAGCTCCGGAGGTGGGTGCAGGGCAGTGTGCCCACCCTCCCGGTCCCTGAGCACTGGCCAGGCTGCTCTAGGTGAAGAGATGACCTGGCATGTCTCCTCACCCATCACAATGCGGGGCTCCAGGGCGGTGGCGAGAGGGACTTCAGCAGGCAAAGGCTGGAGACGCAGGCCCTCAGGGAGGACCACTGGGCTTGGGCTTCCCTCTGCTGGGTCTACCCAGGTTGAAGCAGCCCCACTGGGCCCTGCATCCCAGCTGGCCCCCTCAGGCTGGGGCCGGGCACCTGGCTTGCTGGATGGGAATGTGAGAGCCAGAGGGCTAGGCCCTGGGGTCAGGGCATGGGGCGCTCCTTGGTCTTCTTTCAGGATGGTTGCAATGGCTGCATCACATGAGAGATCTGTGGAGACAGGAAAGGACATGAGATGCCCCCCTGGACACACCTCAGGGCCAGGTCAGGTGAAGAGCTGAACATGGGATAGGGGCAGGTTTCCAGTGATAAAATTCCAGAAGAGGGCTGGTCGGGTAAGGTAGTAGAGAAGAGAATGGCATGTAGGCTAAGTGTACTTGAGAACTAATTTCCAGGCGTTTCAGCAAGCAGGCTGCTGCTTCTGGGCTTTACAAGAAGGGGAGCCACAAAGAGTGTTGTTGTGTATTAGAAATCCAGGATCTCCTTGAAGGCGCTTCAGCAGAGGTACAGCTAGCAATTGTCTCTGTTCAGAATCCAGCTGGCCATTTCAGCGTGATTCAACTGGGCTCGGCAGGGACAGAGGGCCATGAGAATCCACTGGACAATGCCAGCTCCTTCCTGTGACAAGGGCAGGGGTGCTGCACACTACAGCTCTGGGACATTCCAGGTCTACTGGAAGCAGGAGGTTTTGCCTCTAGCCCATTTCTCTCCTACCCTTGCTGCCTAGACTTGAGGCCAACCTCGAGTTCCCCACAGTTCCCTGCATAGCCCTGCGTGCAGCTAAATTTCTGGAGAATGGAGACAATGTACCACGGAGCTTGAGTTGCAGCATCTTGCTTAAAAGGGCTGTGGTGGGAAATGATGGAACAGGACAGCCGAGGGAAGGCTGGCCTGTCCTCTCCATGGAGTCAGCCACTCATGGTAACAGATCCTCCACCATGCTGGGAGCTCCTGGCCTGTCTCGGGGTCCTTCTCTAGGTCTCGGGGCACCATCTCGGTCAGGTACAGGTGCTCACAAAAGCTCACGGGCCAGCAGGCCTTCAGCTGGCATGCCGCAGCACATACACATGGCTGTGCCCTGAAACACGGTGGACCAGAAAATGCTTAGGGACTTAGAAAGGTAGCAAAGAAACCTCTGCAGATGGCAGCATCCTGTACTACCTCCTATCTCTCTGGCACCTAATGCTGTCTTGCCTCTTGCTGACAACCTGTGCATTCACTTGAGTCCCATGGCTTTTAACTCAACCATGTAAGTGTTTCTCTGAGTGCTCGAAGCCTCATTTTTAAAGACTCTGGAACAGCCCCTCCCTCACCTGGACCATGGCCAAACACACATCGCTTTGAAGTATCCACTTAAAGCCTTCCTACTGTCCCTCAGAGCCCAGGCCAAGTCCTGCACAGGAGGGGGAGGGGCGGTGCCTAGGGGCCTGCCGCTCCAGCAGGCACACAGCCAACACTGCTGGCTTTACCATGCTCACTGGTGACGGGGCAACATTGCCTGCGGCGTGGCTTTGTCTTTCTCAGCTACTGCGTAGATCTCACCCAGGATGAGAGGGAAGGCTGAAGAGACAGCCTCCTTCCCTGACAGCAGCTCTAAGCAGTGTCAGGGCTCTGGGATCTTCGACACCAGCTGCGCTCATTGATCTGGAGCTGGGCTACTAAGGCAACCAGGGTTCCTGACAGAAAGGGAGGGGGGATCCTTCAGTTCCTTTGAAGGACATCTGGCAATGGAGGTGGGTGTGGCTACTAGCCATCACTGAGTGTCCTGAAATCAGGCTCTTGCCATCTCCACTTCCTAGTGTGGCCCCGGGGCAGAATTGGGCCAAAGTTAAAATGGAAGGGGAAAAAAATCCAAAGGTTTTGTGTGTGTGTGTGTGTGTGTGTGTGTGTGTGTGTGTGTGTGTGTCTCATTCAAGGTCACCAAGCAAACCAGCTTATGACTCTGGGTCTGGGGAGACCCAGGCTGGATTGCATGTTTCCCAACAAGAGTAGGATGGCAACTGCTAGCTCTCAGCCAGGCCCATGGGCCAGCACTGGTACCATCCCCATTCCATCTTGTCCCCAGATGACTTCTTGCACACAGCAAGGTGCCCTTGGCTTTGCCCAAGTTACACACAACCCATCACCAGCAGGGACATTTCAAACTTGGAGTATCTTCAGGCCTGCAAGTGGACTGGCCTCCACTGACATTTAGTGCCCCTTCTTCTCTAAGGTCTGCATAGTAAGACCACTGCTGGCCAGTATACCTGCCCAGGGCCCCAGGACCAGACCCAGCTCTACCAGTGTCCTCTGGCTGGGCTCCAGGTCCCATCTGTCGTACACTTCTCTTCTAAGTCTAGCCACTTGCTTCCCTCGGCACCCAAGGTACCTCTAAAGACTCTCTGGTGGTCACAGGATGACCCCTCAGGGCCTCCCGCTTTCAAACCTGCCACCCCACCGTTGGTCCTGGGGCACACCTCTCTGTGGACAATAGAACGCAATGTGGCACAGAGGCTCATACAAATAGTACTTAATCCAAACAGTACAGTCCCCCACAGCCCAGAGTGAAAGGCCAAGACACTGCCCTTCATAGTTTCAGGCTTGGAAGATGATGTCTGCCTCCTCCACAATTTCATGAAATCCTGGGGGTGGGTGGTGGGGGAAGAATGCAGGTGGAGGGAAGAACCGGTTTAGAAAGACAGGGGAGGGGACTGCGAGGAGGCAGAGGGATGGTGGAGAGAAAGTCAGAGAAAGGTATTGGGCCAGAAAAGGGAGCCGGCGCGGTCTTACCTGTACGGGATCCAGGCCCTCCTGCCTCAGGCAGCGACAGCTCAGCGCCCGCATCCTCCCCGGGCATGGTCTGGAAGTGTGCCTGCCGGTACCCGGTCTCTGTCCCTCTGTCCGTCAATGCGCTCGGAGTAGCCAGCACGGCCACCGCCCCTCTGCTGGGGAGGGGGGCCGTGAATGACGTCAGCTCTGCCCCGTCCGCCTGTCAAGCCGATTGAGCGTGCGCCGGCGCGCAGGCACTGCGGAGCGCCAGAGGGAGGGCGCTCGTTCCCGACATACACCCGGTCGCCTCTCTCCCAGTACTGAGGGCCGAAAGGCTGCGCCCTGCCCCGCCTTTCCCGCAGCATCCAAGAGGGCACTTGGAGTCCAGGCTCCGCCCAAGGTGATATCGCCTCTTAGCTGGAAAGAGGCAAAAGGTGTCTCCAGAACCAGGGGTGCGGGTTAATCTGGTGAGATAGCTATATATTCTGCAGAGAGGTCAGGGCCACTTTAATGAGTGATGGCCCAACCTATCGCTCAGCGACCGGACAGAGGACACCGGAGACCAGGGAAGGAGTTACAAAGCCCCAAGATGAGCTGAAACAGTAGCTCGGGATTGGCTGGTCCTGGCAGCCAGTCTCCATGGCAACCAGCTATTGTCTCTGTGGCAACGGGAGATGGAGCTGGGTGCGCCAAGGAAAGTGGCTACAGACAAGCTCTTGGGCTGAGCTGTATCTCTGAGTTTTAGCTCGGCAGTCGGCTTCCTTTCCTTCACCCTTCAGTTCCCTAGGCCAGAGAAGAAATCCACCTCACTCTATTTCCGGCAGGGCCCGTGCCACACCTCCAGAGATGATGCTTACCATAACCCTTCCTGAAATGTACTGTGCTTCCATACTGGCTGTTGCACTGTCCAGCGCGTCCCCCCTTCCCTCCCAGTGCCAGGCACCAAGAGATGAATGAATGACACATTGTCATCTTTTAGCTGGAGTCGGGGAAATTAACAGCTACTGAGGCAAGCAGGGAGGGAGTGTCCAATGTACAGGATCTTCTAAGACTACAAGTTAGCCAGGGAAGCCGGGTGCTGTCCCCTACTCCGCTGTGCCTGACTGCACTGCACACCAGTGTACCCTACCATCCTTTACCCACCACGTCCAAACATAAGGCCAGCATCTCCTGCAAAACTGCCCCACCCTTCTCTGTTGCTGACAGCCTACCGTCCTCCCGATATTTGATTTCCTTCTTTTCCTTTATACTCCACCTTACCTCATCTCCAAGAATCTAAGTTGGTTTTCCTCCTGTGAGCCTTTAAAAAAATTTTTTTAGACAGAGTTTCTCTGTGTAGCCTTGGCTGTCCTGGAACTCACTCTGTAGACCAACCTGGTCTCAAACTCAGGGATCTGCCTGCCTCTGCCTCCCAAGTGCTGGGATTAAAGATGTACACCACTCTGGGCAGTGGTGGCACACGCCTTTAATCCCAGCACTTGGGAGGCAGAGGCAGGTGCATCTTTGTGAGTTCAAGGCCAGCCTGGTCTACAAAGTGAGTCCAGCACAGCCAGGGCTACACAGAGAAACCGTCTCGAAAAAAACCAAAAAAAAAAAAAAAAAAGGAAAGCCAGGCACTAAGGATGTAGAGGATGAAGGATCAAAGTTCAAGATCATCCTCAGCTATATAGTGAATTTGGAGCTAGTCTGGACCTCATGTCTCATTCTTCCCTCAAAAACAAAAACAGCCAAAAAGCCAGGCATACATAGTGGCTGTACTAGATTTTATTTATTTATTTATTTATTTAGCCCACTTGATCTAAGCTAGTCATCTGGAAAGTGGGAAGGTTGAGGGACTGCCTCTATCAGATTACCTGTGGGCAAGTCTGTGGGGGCATTTTCTTGGTTAGTGATGGATGTGGGAGAGCCGGGCCCAGCTCACTTTGGGCAGTGCCACCTGTGGAAGGTGGTCCTGGGTGGTATAAGAAAGCAAACCGTTACACAGCTTTGTCCCATCATTTCTGCCTGTGTTCATAACTTGGGTTTTTGCCTTGACTTCCCTCAATGATCAACTGATCAGGACATGTAAGCTAAAAAAATCCCTTTCCTTTCCAAGTTGCTTTTTTTCTTTCTCAGGCAGAGTTTCTCTGTATAGACCAGGCTGGTCTCAAACTCAGAGATCTACCTGCCTCTGCCTCCTGAGTGCTGAAATTAAAGGCAGGCACCACCACAGCCCAGCCCCCAAGTTGGTTTTGGTCCTATTGTTTATCACAGCAACAGAAAGCAAGCTAATCCAGCAATTTGTACCAGAAAAATGGGTTTGTTGCTGTGATGGACTGACCATGCTGTTTTGTGGGAAGATTGTCAAAGTATCTAGAGCTTTGAGCTATAAAGGGTCATTGGCTGTTGAGAGCTTACTGAGCTGTTATGGGAGCTTGGGAGACAGGAATGTTGAGAGAGGTTCAGGTGATGGAGACCTGGCTTGTGAAGTTCCAAAGGGAAGCAAAGACTCTCCTGGGGCCATTTGTGTAATATTGTGAATTAAGAATCTGTGGTTTCTGGTTAGCTGGGAATAAAGAGTCAGCCACAATTTTAACAAGAGACCAGCTCCACAAACCAAGACCTCTGCTTTACTGGGACAATAGACAATGGTTAGCTGAGGCTGGAAAAGAAATGAGCTGTAATTAGTACAGACCAGCATCACTGAAGTAAAATCTTCTGAGAAGCACTTTCGCAGGGTAGGCACACAGAAGCTGTGGTCTAGTATGGCCAAGGCTTAGTTTCAAGCTGGCAGCTGAGCTTAGTAATGTGTTAGGAGTAGACAAGACAAACTATACGTGTTGCAGAGTTCATGATGTGAGACCACTTAGGCCTGTTGGAGCCCAGATCACAGTGACTTCTAGAGACTGGACACTGAGGCTACTTACATTGCTGGAGTTTGGTTTTGCTTTGATCTGATTGTGTCCTGGTTCTTCCCTCTTGGAATAGGAAGTACATTACTTATTTCAGATTTTAAAAAAGCCCAGTTAAAAGAGACTAGATTTTTAGAAGACTGAACTTTTCAAATGTTTGGTTTTTTAAAAAACCTTTTTTGTTTTTTTCTTTTTGGTTTTTCAAGACAGGGTTTCTCTGTGTAGCCCTGGCTGTCCTAGATTCATTTTGTAGACCAGGCTGGCCTCAAAGTCACAGAGATCCACCTGCCTCAGCCTCCTGAGTGCTGGGACTAAAGGTGTGCATCACTATGCCTGGCCTTTATTTTTTGTTTTTCCAGACAGGGTTTCCCTATGTAGCTCTGACTGTCCTGGAACTAGCTTGTAGACCAGGCTGGCCTTGAACTCAGAGATGTTTGCCTCTCTGCTGGGATTAAAGGCATGTGCCACTGTGCTGGGCCCATGTGTGTATGCACATGTCACTACATTGTGGCAGTCAGAGAACAGCTTATAGGAGTTGGCTGCTGTCCTAGGGACTGAGCCCAAGTTGTCAGAAAATCCCATCATCAGCTGAGTCATCTTGACAGTCCCAGAAAAAATATTTTTTTTACATTTTTAATTTTATGTACATCGGTGTTCTGCCTACATGTATGTCTGTGTGAGGGTGTCAGATCCCCTAGAACTGGAATTACAGGCAGTTTTGAACTGTCAAGTGGTTGCTGGAAATTGAACCAGGGTCCTTTCAAAGAGCAGCCAATGCTCTTAACCACTGAGCCATCTCTCTAGCCCTGAAAACATGTATTTTTAAAGTGTTCTTAGACCATCCCTCAAAACAGATAATTTTTCCAGTCTATAAAACAGTACCAGCATTTTTTTTTTTTTTGGTTTTTCGAGACAAGGTTTCTCTGTGTAGCCCTGGCTGTGCTGGACTCACTTTGTAGACCAGGCTGGCCTTAAACTCGCAAAGATCCGCCTGCCTCTGCCTCCCAAGTGCTGGGATTAAAGGCGTGCGCCACCACCGCCCGGCTAGTACCAGCATATTTTAATAGCAGGGTTTGGTAGTAGGCTCCAGGACAACCAGGGCTAACTACTGAGAGACCCTGTCAAAAAAAAAAAAAAAAAAGCAAAAAAAGCCAAGCATTGGTGCCATATGCCTTTAACCCCAGCACCAGGAAGAAGGCAGAGGCAGGCGGATCTCTGGTCTATAG
Source organism: Lophiomys imhausi (assembly GCA_907164525.1). Taxonomy (NCBI): domain Eukaryota; kingdom Metazoa; phylum Chordata; class Mammalia; order Rodentia; family Muridae; genus Lophiomys; species Lophiomys imhausi. The sequence goes on from CAJQZJ010037469.1 coordinate 1,275,106, forward strand.
ACTGAGTTCCAAGACAGCAGAGATACACAGACAAATCCTGTTTTGAAAACTCAAAACCAAAACAATAAAAATAAAACAAAACAAAACAACCCCTGTCAAAAACCCAACCAACCAATTCCCACAAATATATATATGTGGAATAATACAGAATATATACCCATATCACCACAAGCACAGATTAGAAGTCATTAGCAAAAAGACAATAGGAAGAAAAATAATTTTTTTTGTTGCTTTTTTTTTTTTGGTCTTTTCAAGACAGTGTTTCTCTGTGTAACAGTACTGGCTCTCCTGGAACTCACTGTGTAGTCCAGGCTGGTCTCAAACTCACAGAGACCTGCCTGCCTCTGCCTCCTGAGTGCTAGGATTGCCTGGCAAAAAATAAATGTTCATGCACAAAGCAGGGTCTGGTGGTATGTCCCATAAATCTAGTTCTTGGAAAGTAGAAACAGAATTATTCCAAGTTCAAGGCCAGCATAGTTTACATACTGAGTGCCAGGCCAGTCAGAACTACCTAGTGAGACTGCCTCCCCAAAAAACACAACAAAACAGCTCGGCGGTTTAATCCCAGCACTCAGGAGGCAGAGGCAAGTGGATCTCTGAGTTCGAGGCCAGCCTGCTGTACAGAATGAGTTATAGGACAGCCAGGGCTACACAGAGAAACTCTCTTTTGAAAAACAGAAAACAAAAAAATCACAACAAAACAAAAAACTCAAACAAAAAACTAGATTGAAAATTTCTTTTTCACCAAAAAAGTGAAAACATAAATTTAAAATATTTGTTCCAGAAAAAAGTAGCTATTTCATAATTTGTGCTATAAGGCAGATAATAACTTAGCACCAAGCCCAATAAATACACTAAAAATAAATCCTTAAAAAAAAAAAAAGTGGCCGGGCGGTGGTGGCGCACGTCTTTAATCCCAGCACTTGGGAGGCAGAGGCAGGCAGATCTTTGTGAATTCGAGGCCAGCCTGGTCTACAAAGCGAGTCCAGGACAGCCAGAGATATTCAGAGAAACCCTGTCTCGAAAAACCAAAAAAAAAAAAAAAAAAAAGTGAAAACCTTACCTTGCTTAGTGGGGCTGTCTGGCAGGAGCCTAATGTCTTCTTCAGACTCCTGTACTGCCTACCTGAAGAATGGTTCCCACTTCCTCCTTTATCCCACTCAACCTATCATTTGGTGCCTGAACCCCATGCGTGAGAGCAGTCTCTGAATAGATCACACCCTTACATTATGTTGCCCACATCTTGCACCAGGACTTCTCAGCTGGAAGTTCCAGATGTAATCCACCGGACACTTGTCACCTGTTGTGAAGCAGTGTGTTTGCATGAGAATGACCCCACAGGCTCATGTGAAGATCCTTGGCCCCCAGTTAGTGGAGCTATTAAGAAAGGATTAGGATGTGTGTCACTGGAACAGGCTTTGAGACTTGAAGAGCCTCCAACCATCTCCACTGTGTTCTCTGTGCCCAGCTGGGTGTGAGCTCTTGGCTGTTTTTGGTCCATTATATCAATGATATCACTGATTAGACTAAGTGAGCTCATGGTAGCAGCTTACTCTGGCTTGTTGGTAAAGGTTATGTGCACTGGAGAAGAGGAAGTAAATTCAACCAGAATTCAAGGGCCGAGACAGGAGCCTCCAGATCCTATGCTTAGAATCACCATCCATTATATGGTACTGTTTCACCTATTACCAGGATTCATGGGTCCAGCAACCAAAGGGTGGAAATGGTACCACTATCACTGCTAGTGACCCATTACCAAAAAATAAAAGTAGCAGCTTTGCACCCCTGCAACATTGTGCTGTGCTGGACAGACATTTTGGTACCACAACAGGGAGTGCTTCTGCCCAGAGGGACAACAAACACCCCACTGAACTGTAAGCTAAGACTTTTCCCTGGCCACTTTGGATTCCTGATGCTCTTGAGTCAACTGGTTAAGAAAGTAGTTATAAGCCGGGCGGTGGTGGCGCACGCCTTTAATCCCAGCACTTGGGAGGCAGAGGCAGGCGGATCTTTGCGAGTTCGAGGCCAGCCTGGTCTACAAAGCGAGTCCAGGACAGCCAGAGATATTCAGAGAAACCCTGTCTCGAAAAACCAAACTGGGCAGAAGCACTCGAGAAAATTGTTACATGTTTAGTTGGGTGTGTTGGCACACATCTTCCCCCCCCCAGACAAGGTTTCTCTGTGTAGCCCTGGCTGTCCTGGACTCACTCTGTAGACCAGGCTGGCCTCGAACTCACAGAGATCCTCCTGCCCCTGTCTCCCGAGTGCTGGGGTTAAAGGCATGCGCCACCACGGCTGGCTTGTGCTTATTTTTGATGGTTAATCTTGGTTGTCAATTTGATCCAATCTAGGTCTGAGTAAGAGAGATACTAGACAAGCTGTGAAGCATTTTTGTAGATGGGGGAAAGCCCTCCTCCAGAGTGGGTAGCACCTTCTGGCTTGTCCGGATGTATAGGAGTTTGATGGGCCAGCAGGATGGCTCGGTGGGCAAGTGTGCATGCTGTATTAACCCAGGGTCCTACATTTGATTTCATGTAAACTTGAGCAAACTGCTCTCTAGCTTTACCTCCATGTGTACGCCATAGCCAACTCATGCCCAGCTACCATAATAAAGTAAAGAATTCAGCAGCTAAAGTTGAGACCTTCCTGTCAAGGAGGAAGAACTGTTGAAACATCAAGAGCACAAAGACTGGCTGTCCTCGGTGTGCACCACTGAAGTGTTAGGTCATTTGCTGCGCCAGCACTAATACTACCTAAGCTAAGAAATCCCAAGGAGCCGGGCGTGGTGGTGCACTTTTAATCCCAACACTTGGGAGGCAGAGGCAGGCTGATCTCTGAGTTCAAGGCCAGCCTGGTCTACAGAGTGAGTTCCAGGACAGCCAGGGCTATTATAGAGAAACCTTGTCTCGAAAAATCTTAAAAATTTTTTTTTTCCCCAAGGAAACTCTACAAGGTGAGAAGTCCCAAGCCTGGTGCTCAGGGAGATCTGTGTCATATGTGATGGCTCACCAAACACCAGAGGCCAAAGGCCGACAGCTGCAGCGGAAGGGGCGGCTGTACCCCAGCTAGCCAGAGGGAACACAGCGCAGCTTCTATTTGCACCTTGCTGCTCCTGCTGCATTTCACTAAGACTAGAACTCAGCATCTTCAGCCTTCCAAACTGGGCTGAAGACAAGTGGCTCTCTAGGAATTCTCCAGATCTTGAGCACCAGATTGAGGAATCTCAGCCAGCCAGCCTTGAGGGTGAGGTAGCTACCAGGTTCCCGGTTCTCCAATGCAAAGGGTAGCCTGTAAGTCAATCTAATAACTCCATCCATCAGTTCTGTTCCTCTAGAAAACCTAACACACAGGAAATACTGGCACACTCCCACAATCGCAGAACGTGGGAGGTAGGAAGATCAGAATCAGAAGTTCAAGGTCAACTTCCATTAAATACAAGCAAGTGCTTGAGATCCTGGGTTTGATTCCCAGGTCTGCAAACGGCCAAAGACACGCCACCATAGTTCTTGAACACTAAGAACTGGGACATTTCAGAAAACAGACAGGTGGCAAATGCTCATTGGTTTTATCAAAGACAAAAAGGTGCTCAGAAAGATTACCAGCAATCAGGAAATCTCAACCTAAGCTCATCACACAAGGACACTACTAAACAGTTCTGTCTCCAGATCTGATGCCTCCAGTCTCCACAGGTACCTTCATTCATGTGCACACACCCACACAGAGACATATACTTACACAAAATCAAAAATAAACCTGAAACACAAACAGAAGCACCAAAACCACCAGTGAGATGTTAGGTTAGGTGGTCACAAAGGAGCTTATCAATGTAGAAATTCACTTCCTTAAATTCAATCCCTAAAGTTGACATCCTGAGTCCTCGTGCCACCTTAGACTGAAGGCAGCAGCAACGGAGCACCAATGGGTACAAGCAGTTAATACAGACCAGGTGTCCTCATGGACCCTGTGGTGACAAGGAACATCCTTCGGCTGGCTGGCTTCTGACTACGTCAGCACCAGTCCCACCTCTGAGGAAGAAGCCACCCGGGCATTAACTGAGTGGTGGCCTTCAGTTAGCTAGAAACGCCAGTGGCTCATGTAGCGCACAGCACAAATCTTTATTTTCTCACAGCAGCAACAGGCCTCCCCAGTTGGCTTGTCCAACCCCACCTCACCCCAGACAAGCTGTGGGCAGCTGCTGTCTCTTCCCTTAGAGCAGTTCTCGCCCCGTTTTGGCAGTAAGCAGCAGCCTGTGCAGGACCACAGAAGTCACATGGAGGGCTCAGGCTGGTGCTTTGGAAGGGATGTAGAGTAGGGTGGTAAAACCTCCTTTGTCGTGGACTCCCTGAGGGCAAGCCCCATGTATGGAGTCCCCTGCTGAGGCTAGAAGGTGGACAGCCACTCACAGCAGCAGAGGCCCAGGGCTTGGCCTGCAACAGTGCTTCCTTCCTGAGTCGGTACGTCAGGGTAGCCATGGGGGTGACAGCCTGGCTATCTATGGACCTTGTGGTATCCACCAGCTAAGTGAACTTCTTTTTCCAGAACCAGGGCCTTCCAAATGCTTTCACGCCACCCATTCCCTTCAGATAGGGAAGGGAGGGAACTTCTCAGGACTGTAATTAGAACTCTGGGATACATTTTAAGTTTAGTCACTTTCCTGAGCCACTCAAGTTCTAGGATCCTACCCATTTAAGTTCCAGGTATCTTCTGAAGTCAGACCTCCCCTGTTGTGCTGCATCACATAGGCACTATTGGGGAGGTGGGGGAGAATACACTGGGTAGAATCCTGGAGAGCCATGGGAGACCGGGTGTGTCCAAAATGGAAAGGGGAGATAGATACAGAGCCTAGGAGGATACCTGGCATCCAACAAAACATTTATTAGGACCACCCAACCCTTGGAGCTATTGGCCACCCCCTACTTTGGCCAAGGTCCTACAGAGATGGTTCATCCTTCAGGGTGACAACTCTGGCTTGCCCAGCACCTGCTGCTGGTTCTGAGCAGTCAGGTCTCTGGGATGCAGTCTAAACTGACGGGAAGGTCATTTGGCTAGCTCCTCAGCCACTGCTTTTCGCATCTTGTCCTTGAGATAGGCACCCTTCTGCCATTCAGACTTGAGATCCAGCCACTCATAGTACGGGACCTGGAAGAAGGTAGGACAGGTCACATGGGCTGTTCTTTGCCTGTACATGGCCAGCGGAGGCCCTTCCTACTCTGTCAGTGCTGGTGACTGGCAGCTTTAAAAGGAGAGGTGTTGGCTCTGGCAGGGGCCAAGAGATTGCAAACCAGATAGGTCCCAACAGGGCTTCTGAAGAAAATGTGACAGAAACTCCATGTAGCCCTTAAGCTCTGAATTTTCTCTGAGCACTGAGGCATTCAAGTGCTGCAGCTCCACATGGTCACACAGCAGCAGTCAGTTCCAGGGCTGAGTCTTACCTCCAAAGGCGGAGCAAAAGCTCCCATGGCTGTGCAGCCGGGCAGTGTAGTATACGGAAGCAAGCTAAGCTTCTGTGTGCATAGGGCGGGTAGAGCTGGGGGAGAGGCACCTGCGTAGGGTCCAGAGTTGGGCATCTGCCATTATCCTTCTAGCTCTTTAAACTAGACAGGGGCTTCTCCCTCTGCAGTGACCCCCGCCCAACAGGTACTCACATCTACCACCAGGAAGCCTGCAGCCAGAACATGTCGACGGGCCAGGATGAAACGGCCCAACAAGTCCTTGGTTCGGCTGCTGAAGTTGGGGAACTCCCAGCGCAGGAAAGCAATCCTAGCAGGAGGAAAGGGTGCTCACAAGGCATGCTCTCAGATTAGGACAGAGGAGTTAAAAATACACTCAAGAACATCCCTTACTTACCAGGGACGTGACCAGGGATCCCTGGCCACATACCTTTTAGCTCCTGGGGGTAGCGACCGGTTTCCAACTGGCTGGGCAAGGTGAGGAGCAACAAAGTCTCTTAGGGGCAGAAAGTGGCCATCAGCATCCAGGAGCACTTCTGCATCTGTGGGGAGGGAACGGATGAAGAGAAGCTGCAGCTGATGCCCCAGAGACCCTACAGTGCACACACACAGGTGCTGTTGGAGGTGCCTGCAGCTCTCCGGATTGCTCCTTGCTGTACCACACCACACAGGGTTACAAAGGGCCTGTTAGATTTAGACCCTTTCCCAGAAGGGAACCCTTACCCAGGACCCAGCCATACTGCGTGGCCACCTCCAGGCGGCCCTGGTCAGTGTCCCCCAGCAGGGCTTTCAGTGTCTCCTGCAGCTCCTTCTGTAGGGGTGTCATTTTCTTGCTAGAGGATGAGGGGCTGGGGGCTACAGCTGAGGCTGGCAGGAAAGGGCCTTTATATTCGGGGTGCTCCAGCAGGGCAGTGGTGTTGATGTGGATCAACTTCTGGAAGGTACTCTGGTCCTTTGGAGACTTGCTCTCTGGGGGGTGGGAGGGGGGAGAGAAAGGTAGGCTGATGTAAGCCAGCGGGTACAGAAATGAGGATTGCAAGAGATGCCACATGGGAAGGCAATAGTTCCCAGCCAGCCTTAGGCTGGTGTTCCAATGATAAGATCTATAGGCCAACTACAGGGAGTGGTTGGAAAAGGTGATGGGGGTGGGCTCTGTGTGCTCTGGCCTTCTCCTGTCTCTGCTCCAGTTTCTTCCCTGGCTGGTAGATCAGAAAGTTTCCATGTTATAGTACAGCATACATGCTTTTGTTGTACGCAGGGCAGAATTCTCACCTAGAAATCGTGTGTGAAGTCCAGGATGGAGAACTGTTTGCAGCTCTGCCTCTCGCACCTGCTGCAGCACACACAGTGCCCACACCAGGTCCACCTGCAGGGCTGGCTCCAGACTCCCCAGCATGGAGTCCAGCTTCTCATGCACCTGAGCCAGGAGAGTACAGTGGAGAAAGCAGGCTCAGCTAGGGACTGCAACATCTTAGGAAAGTCTGCGGCCAACCCCTGGTCTTGACCTGTTTGTCACACTGGAGCCAGAGGCAGCTACTGAAAAGCAAGACCAAGATCCTGACTAGGTAAGGCCTGCACGAATTCTGGGCTGATGTACAAGGAACCCTCCTCGTGCCTGGAGTCCAGTATCCTGGTGTTATTAAGTTAGGTTTACTCACATCCTGCCCACGAGCAGGGACCCAAGGCCTCAAGTCCCTTGGGATGCTCCTCAGTGGGCACTGTGAAGATAGCCTGCCTCTTCTCCAGTAGTCTCTGGGATGGTCCCCATTCTTCCATGTCTAATACTGTGCCCACACTCACCCTGCCATTACTAGGCAGTCAGAAGTCAGTGTGTCAGAAATGTGGTAGTTCAGTGCTCATACCAAGTTGAAGAACTGATCTTCTTGTTCAGGGTGAAAGTTCAGACGGGCAAAAGCAAGAAGAATGCTGGACAGATGGGCCAGGGAGACGTCCTGGGCTCTGCTCAGGAGGTGCTAAGACATTAACGGGACAAAGTAAGTGCTCTGCCAGCAATGGTCCCCTCCCCTCTCCAGAGCCCAGATTGTACACACAGCAGCAGCTTCTCAGAATCCAACTCCCTGATAGTGGCTATAGAAACTCTGACAGCTATAGGGATGTGGGCACACTGGCATGCTTTCATTAAAATCCACTCGGGAGTGGTCAGTAGCTGGGAGTACAAAGGTGTCTCCCCTTCCTGTGTAGAGCCATGGCTGTCCCAACATAAATGCAAACAGGACATTCAGAAACAAAACAGGCAACTGCTCTTAAATATGTTTTTCCCCACCATTCGACATAACCTTCCAAATCAAAGAAAGAAAGAAGTCTGTATTTACGACTCACAAACCAGTGCTTTTAGCTTGTCTTTGTTTTCGTGATTAAATTAGTGGTTTCCAACCGAGGCCTGCAAAGCCTCCACAGAGCCTCATGGTGCTAACTCACCCGAGTGAAGGCTTCAAACAAAGGCAGGTGGAGCCACTTGAGGAAGGCGAAGGACTTGGCACACTGGGCCACCTCTCCAGGTGTCATACTGGGAATGAAGGGTAGGAGGTCAGCAGCTAGGCGCTGGGACACTTGGGTTTGGTGGAAGCTGAGCTTACCTGTGGGATGGAGCAGACACCAGAGATTAGCTGTGGGGGAGGTAAATGTCCCATGCCCACTATCCCACCCCACCTCAGACTTGCCATCTAGGGGCTTGGTGTCTGTGACTAAGTTTATCCCTGAACCTAGTATAAAGAACAGGGCTCAGGAGTCACGGAATTTCTATGGCAGCCTTCTGGGCCAGTGCTTGCCACCATTAGGCCAGGCACAGAATTTGACACAGCTGCAGGTATCCACAGCCAGGGCTCTCTCTTCTCACCATAGGCATAGGCCAGGTCCAGGAGCATGCCTTTCGTCAGTGGGAAGGGCTTCTGAACCAGGTGGTAGGAGATGGCCCGCAGCAGGGGCACCGACCGCCGGCTCTGTGCTGCCAGCGTCATCAGCACCTTCCGAAGATCGTCAGGGCCACACTGCTCCACCAGCTCCAGGCACTGTCAACCACAGCCGTGCAGGGATCAGCTGAGGTGGTGGGACGAGCTGGGGGCAGGGGGTCCCATCCAGAGAAGCCCCTGTGAGACAGCAACCGGGCCTGAGCTGACCCAACACAGGCCCGGCTGTGCAGAACCAGCTGTTCTGCCTGCCCCGGGGGCTCCTGGGCCTGGAGCGCAGTGTCTGCAGCCAAATTTATCCCTAGGTCCCAGGGCAGGAGACACAGGGCCCATGAGCAGCAGAGCTTGCTGTAGCAGCCATTTGGGCCAGCTCCCATCATGAAAAGATGGGAACCGAATTTGACTTGACTGCAGGGATTGCAACATGGAAGGGGTAGCGGATAGAGCCATCTCTAGAAATCTAGTTAGAGGCTGAGCTGCACATGGGGTAGCTCAGGCCTGACCAGGACTTCTGGGCTAACTTCAGAAGTTGCCTACCTCACCCACTTCTTAAGACCATGTGCTTACATGTTGGATTTATGTGGCTGGAGTCCTTCCCCATGGAATGCTTAGACTAGACAGAAGCTTCCAGGGCTCCAAACATTTCCCTTTTTGCATTGGACTATCACCCAAGGAATAGGCCCAAAGTCCCAGACAGAAAGTCTGTTCCAGGCCCATACCTTGTCCTCCAGGCGGGTCATCAGTGACTCTGAGAGGTGCCCTGCCTTCATCATCATGGTCACCACTGTACGGCTGTCATTGATCTCTGTCCAGCGCCTCTCCAGGTGCATCAGCAGCTCAGCCAGCAGGTCCTGGGAGTGCTGCTCCCGCATGAAGGAGGCACAGGACTCAGCCAGGAAGACCAAGTGCTTGTACTTGAGCCTCCGCAGACGCCAGCGCACTTCCTGCTCCACTGACTGCAGTTCCTTGGAGGTCTGAGGCAGCACTAGTGTGTACAGGCTCCGCAGCAGCTTCACAAGGGTTCCATGCCAGATCGAAGTTATCTGCACAGGAAAGGACCAAGACAACCCAAAGCCAGTTCCATAGGTATTTGACACAACTATTTGGAGCAGCTACCACCACCCAACACAGCACAACAGGACCTGTTTCCTGAGCCTGTTTCTGCAGCCTCAAAAGAAATCTAGGCCTCCTACTAGAGGTAGCCTAGTTTACCATCCCAAGAAAGAGTTCTAAGTATTCAGAGATGTGGCTGACAGAGCCACATGGTGCATACCTGAGCTGCAAGCCCGAGATCCATGCACAGGCCAGAGAACATGGGCCCAGGGGCCTGTCTCCAATAGCACCAGCTTCCTATGGTCAGCTTTGTTATAGACGTATTACTTTTGCTTACAACGACAGATCTTCAGGCATGAAAAAACATGGGCTTTGCTTCAGAAAAAAATATTACTTTGAGTCTGAGAAGCTCCAACCCTTCCTCTTTTCTTCAACACATTTCTGGTGATGTGGTGTTGTGCCCAAGTCTCAGAACAGTTCTGAGGCCGATCTTGCTCTGCCACTCTCCCTAGCGCCTCTCCTCCGAAGAGGCTGATCCTTCTGCACATGGAGCGACTCTGGTCTCAGCAATGGGGAGAGGCCATCATGGCCGACAGCCCACAGTCAAGGAAGACATAAAACAGCACATGGCGTGGTGACAATGACTGCCATCATGGCCAACAGCCCAGTCAAGGAAGACGTAAAACAGCACATAGTGTGGTGACAATGACTGCCTCACTTGTGCCAAGCCCTGTGCACTGACTTCTATGTGCTCCCCATCACCTCTGAGAGGGGAACGGAAAGCACAATGGAAGGAAGTGAGCTGGGAATGGAGAAGCTGCCGTCTGAAGGGCTGAGGAAGCCGGCCAAGCACTGCGGTTTTCCTCTGACAACAGTGGAAGTCTGAGTGCCTGCATCTCCCTATCCTGGACAAGTCCACCTTTGCCCATCCACACAGTGGGGTTAATATAGAGCCTCAGAGAATGTTGGTGCCTCACACAGGAAGCAGGGAGGCACTGTGCACCAAGGGAGCCTATCCAGAAACTATGGGCATGAGTGGGGCCTTCCCTGTATTTGCAGGCATGCAGGACTCAGAGCTGCAGTTCTCAAGCCTGAACAGTAGCAAATCCCATCATCATTTTACATTGTAAAGACTTGGTTTCAGGGCTGGGAACATAATTTGGAGGGTTAAAAGTGCTTGCAGCTAAGCCTGATGGAAGGAGAAAAGTGAATCCCTACAGTGTACTCTGACTTCCACATGCATGCCACAAGGACACAAACAAAACAAATACCTTGGGCTGGAGAGATGGCTCAGCGGTTAAGAGCACTGACTGCTCTTCCAAAGGACCCAGGTTCAAATTCCAGCACCCACATGGCAGTTTACAGCTGTCTCTAACTGCCAGGCGTGGTAGAACACGCCTTTAATCCCAGCACTCCGGAGGCAGAGGTAGGCAGATCTCTGTGAGTTCAAGGCCAGCCTGATCTACAGAGTGAGTTCAAAGACAGCCAAGATTACACAAAGAAACCCTGTCTTGGGAAAAAACAAAACAACCCCCCCAAAACCCAATTTAAACCACAAAACCCCTTTGTTTCTATTGCTACTGTCTTACAATTCTGTAAAACAATCTTTAGTCTTTTTTTTTGAGACAGAGTTTCTCTGAATAACAGCCCTGGCTGTCCTGGAACTCACTCTGTAGACCAGGCTGGCCTGAACTCACACCTGCCTCTGCCTCCCAAGTGCTGGGATTAAAGGTGTGTACCACCACGCCTGGCCCAATCTTTAGTCTTATACCTAGAATTTTTAAGTTATCTATGAGAACATTAAGCAAAACAAAACCCACACATTTAGAAATGAAACCTCACAGACTAAGGAGTTTATCAAGTTTATTTTATGAACTACATACTCAGTAAGAAACAAGTGAATCTGACTTGACACACAGCGCAAGCTATGTAACATGCTTAACTACAAAAGTATAAGAGTTCTCTCTATACTATCTACGCCATTAAAAACTAGCCACATCTTAGTGATTTAAAAACCTATAAGTTTTTTAAAAAATTAAGTTTTTAAACATATGGGTGCCCTATCTGCAGGTACACTGGCACCCAGAAGTCAGCGTCAGATCCCTTTATATGATCATGGGCCACTATACTGAACTGGGGACCTCTGGAAGAATACCAGGAATCATAACTGCTGAGTCATCTCACCAGCCCTAAAACCCACAGCCTTTAAAGCACTTAGCCCAGCCCTTCTTTATCACATTGAGTATGGAGTGAGGGCTAGTTTAGACAGGGCAGGTTTGTACTTCTGTTTAGCTGCTGAAACCCAGGAAGCAGTGGTATAAAAGAGTCTTTCCTCACACTGGGCACAAATTGGCTGTAGCTGAGTAGGGGCGTAGAACTGCACAGACAGGCCTTATCTCATCCCCATCTTCTGAGGTCTGAATATGGCTAGAACATAGCCATAGGTCCAGGACCTCCCCTAAGTCATACTGCACTTCCTGTGACTTCAAGAGTGGTGTCAATGGGCAACCAGACACTGACGGGCAGGAGTAGGAATGCAAGCCAAGGCTCTACCGTTGAGGGGAAAACAAAAAAGGAACTGAAAAGAACCAGACCCACCCCCTATACTGCTGATACTGGGTGTTAGGTTGCCTGCTTTTGACTCCTACATTTACCTAACAGGCTCCTGGGAGGATAAACAAAAAGAACAGGAATATTCTTTGAAAACTAGAATAAGAAATGCCAGGAGGATGCCTGTGGGTGCTGGCACACGCCTTTAACCCCAGAACTCCGGAGGCAGAGGCAGGTGGATTGCTGGGAGTTTGAGGCCAGTCTGGTCTACAGAGTTCCAGGACCGCCAGGGCTACACAGAGAAACCCTGTCTTGAACATCCTCCCACACACACCAAATGTCAGAAGCCCTGTGTAGAGTTGGTGCCAGCAGCTACTTTCTCATCTACACCCTCGGGCAACATGTCAAACGCTCACCTGACTGTTGACCAGCTTGACAAGCTGCTTAAAGCGGGCGTCCTGTACAAGCAAGGCCTTCTCCTTTGGCTTCTCAGAGAGCAGGTAAGAGAGCCGGATGACTATGAGGGCCGCATGATTCTGGTGTAGGCTATGCTCACCACCTAGCAGTTCCAGCAGCTCCTCTGGCCTGGTGGCTTTCTCAATAAGGTAGTCCACCTCTTGGTGCTCTGGGTAGGGAGTAAACACTGGCTCTTTCCCCAACAGCTCCGTCAAAGAACCTGAGGAGGGGGAACTGACTGAGGTGAATGAGGATGTCAAAGTCTTACAGGTCACTCCAGCAAGTCTCAGTCGGCCAACTGGAGCAATAGTAGGTACTAGGCATGTAGCTTCTCTCAGCAGGCATGTCCACCGCTTCATCAGGTGAACTGCCATGTTGGTGGGAGTAAAGGAGAAGGAGGAAGACGAGAGTCCTAGCAAGTGACTCCAAAGTCCTGAGAAGAGAAGGGAGTATGAGTATGATGTAAAGTTCAAAGAAAACCATTACAATGACATGAAGATACAGCTAATTATACACCTGTTGTCAAGCTTCCTCTGTTTTGAACATCCATCATGTATGAAACAGCACTTTCTGAAGCAAAAGTTCCCAGTGCTTGTTTCAGGATAGAGAATGGTCAGACCCCACAACTCAGCATTCTGGCCTGGGAGGCACAGTCCCAGCTGCGCTTCAAAACCCACCCAGATCCCCAGGTCCTACTCAATGGCTCCTGGATGCTAACCTGTGCACATGTGCCTTGACCAGTGCCAGGTTATCTTGTTTTTAATTTCAAAGGTATCCAGGATCAAAAATTACTGGCTTAAAGAAACATGACCGGACATTCTAAGTCAGAATGATTTTTGGGAAACTTAGGATAAACAGCTCATGTTCCTGAAACTTCTGGGGGAACATTGCTGACATGGGAGTGAGAGTCCCCAAATGCAGACAGGCTGCCTCATTAGCCAACTTAAAAAAAGTCACCCCCCTAAACTTTTGTTTTGTTTTTGGGGAGGGGGGTGTGTTGGAGAGATGGCTCAGCAGTTAACAGCATTTGCTTTTCTTCCAGATTACCAGAACTCAGTTCCCTCATTAAGTGACTCACAACTGCCTGTAACTCCAGCTCCAGGGATCTGACTCTCTCTGGGCCTCTGTACAAATGTGTCCATGCTCACACAGACATACAAATAAAGAAAACGTTTTAATTGGCTTTTTTAATTCAATCTCATACAGCCAGGTTGAATACAATTATTTTATGTAGCCGAGGATGACCTCCTCCTGTCTCTACCTCCCAAGTGTTAGGATTACAGCTACCGTACCACTTCTGATTTTATGCAGTCCTGAGGATCAAATCCAGGGCTTTATGTGAGCTAGGCAGGCCTCAGAACCCTTAAAGGCAAAATTCCCGAACTGAATCGATCACAGCAAATACTCCTTAATACCACCCAGAGTCACTGTCCCAGTTTTTATCCAATCCCTACAGAACAGGTTCCATTCCACAGTGCAAGACTTGTTACTGCCTTCCCTGCCAATCACAGGCCATGGCAAAACACACTGCCTTTTTTCAAGTCCTGCAAAATGTTACCTTCTTCGAGAATACGCTACATATCCATGCGATGTTTCCTTCGACAATTCTGCCAGTGTTGTTCCCTAAGGTGAGTTAGGAACCAAATGAGACAAGTTACTGGACCTTGTTTCAACTAAAGCAGAAAACACCTTAAATTTTCTTTTGTTTCCGGGAATCGGGTATATGGTCGGCTTATTTTATTGTCTCATATGAGCAGATTACTGCAGCTGTAAAAAGACTGGCGTAACTTTCCTTACAGGGAAATAAAATATGGCTCAAAGGGGAGACATCTGCCCAAATCCAATATCCACCACTTGCAGAACCCAGACAGTAAAGAAGCGCTATCAAACATCATCGCTTTTCAAGACAACTCTTAAAGGCAATTTAACTCAAACCTGCGTTTAAGTAAATATCAACCTAGAAACCTAACAAGCAGAAACATGAAAAGCGACTATCAGGGGACGCCAAGGGTCACTGCGGGCCGCGTAAGTTCCCCGGCTAGGCCTCGTGTCCTACGCAGACAGAGGGGCGCGTGCGCAATAGCAGGCCGGAACCGAACTTGCAACCGGCCAGCGCCCTTGGGTCACGGAGTCAAAATCCCCTTCCCGGCCCACCCTCCAATAGCCCCGCTGGCCCTTACTAACTGCCGCCTTTCCCGGCCACCCTTCCCGTCCCGGGTACCGGCGCTCAGCAACCCAGTCTCTCCATGATGCGAGACCGCTGCACCGATCACCCTCTCTGACCTCCATCAGCCGCACCAACTCCACGCGACACGGAGCGCGTACTTACGTCATCTGCGCGCCGCCGGAAGCAAGGTAGCGGAGTGCTGCGGCGGGAGGCCACGCCCTCCGCCTCTTCCCGGTAGGCGCCATCTTTACTGAGCAGAGGCTTCCGGTATTGGGGAGCATAGTAAGAGGCCGTAATGGGAAGCTCAGACGGAAGGGAGGATATGAATGCTGGAAGGCTGGGTTTGTCGGGCCGGAACTTCTTACTCGTGCGGTGTGTGGATAGCGATTGTAGTGTCAGTCCGTGCTGCCCCATTCCCTTGGGCCTTCCTCAGGTCCTGTAGGAGAGGTTGAATTTGGACAGCGGGGCGGGAGGGCGCTTCCAAGCCGCGACTAATTACATTGAAGCGAGTTGTAGCTCCAGGTGAAGGTCCTTTTGGAAGTCCAAGCAGTTTGTCTTGGTTAAACAACAAAAGTACAGACCACATACGGTGGCAGACCTATAAATTCCTGTAATTTCAGTACTGGAGGCAGACGCAGGGGTCTAGCTTGTGCTACTGTTGAGGCCCTGTTTCAAGAAGCAGAACAGCCGGCATTGGTGGTGCATGCCTTTAATCCCAGCACTCAGGAGGCAGAGGCAGGCGGATCTCTATGAGTTGGAAGCCAGCCTGGTCTACAAAGCAAGTCCAGGACAGCCAGGGCTACACAGAGAGACCCTGTCTTGAAAAACCAAAAAGAAAAAGAAATATATAATTGTGTGTGTAGATCAGAGGAAAGTTTGTGGTTATTTGTACCTTCCATCATGTGAGTGTGTTCTGCTCCGTTCCTAGACACACCCCCCCCCAAAGACCACCAAGCAGCCAACTCCGATGCAAATGCATGAGGGTTGTTTATTCAAGCTCTGAGCTTGGACTCCCAATGCTCACCAGTGGTTTGAGTTGCCCTGAGCCCAGAAATCATAAAGTTTATATTTAGACAAAGATAGGTTTTCTATCATATGATTGGATGACATTTGGGTAACTAGTCATGTCCATTTCTGATTGGCTCGTTGTTACTGACTAACCAGCTGAGGTCAGCTTGACCACCAGAAAGTTTGTTTAGAATTTTTGGGTGCTTTCTCAGAGTGAGCTGTCCAGATATGACAAGGGAACACCCCTTGAATGCAAAGTTGGGTATATTTTGTTATTTTTCTGGAGCTGGAGGTCAGCTCTGAGTCAAACTTAATACAAAATGGAATATTTTTTCAAGATGGAGTCAGTCAGGCTCCACATGACTCTGGGAATTGAACTCAGGTCAAGTGCCTTTTACCTATTGTTCTCTCTCTCTCTTTTCTACACAGGGTTTCTGTGTGTAGCCTTGGCTGTCCTGGAGCTCATTCTGTAGACCAGGCTGGCCTCAAACTCACAGAGATCCACCTGCCTCTGCCTCCTGAGTACTTAGATTAAAGGTGTGTACCATCAGCACCAGGCTCCCACTAAGCTATCTTGCTGGCTCTAATTTTGCTTTAAAAAAAAAAACTTTCTTTTTTCCTGAAAATTTTTATTTTTGTAAGAGTGCAGTGCTTTTCTTCTTTATGGCTAAAATCAAGTGTAAATTCTGGTTCTTGTTTAATAAAAGATTGCTGAATTACCCTGGGAAGATCTTCTTGCTTTTGCCTTACAGTAGCCAGGAGTATATTGCCACAGTAGGCTTACCTTGGTTGTTGTTTAAGAGTCTCATGCTGAGTACAAAATTCAACTCAAATAGACTAGAGGTATAAAACTCTTAAGAGGAAACACATTTTTACTATCTTGGATTAAACAGTGGTTTCTTAGATAGGATATCAAAAGCAAAAATGACAAAAGAAAGAAGAGAACAAAAGAAGAAATGGACTTTAAAGAACACCATAAAGAAAATGAAAAGTTGCAGTTGTGGTGGGATTTGCTACTTCATTACTCCATACCCAGCTGAGGGTTTTTAAACTTCTTACTGCTGTGACTGGAGTAATGAAATGCCTCAGTAGTTAAGAGCTGGCTGCAGCCTGGTTGGATCCCCAGTACCCACATGGTGGCTCACAGCCCTCTATAAAATTCAGTCCTAGGAGATCTGACGACCTTTTCTGAGTTCTGTTGGCATTGCACGAAGGTGATGCACACAGGTACCTTTAGGTAAAACACCCATACCAAATAATAAAATGAAGAAAAAAATTCTTAACAATTTTATCAATCAGACACTCCTAATTTTAAATTGTCCAAAGTGGCTGCAGAGTTGATGCTTTCTGCTCTTTCAGAGCCTGGCCTGACTACATAGAGATTCCCTATCTCCTCTGTTCACTGATGTACTGATGTACAGGTCTTTGTGGACATTGAAGCCTGAGAGAAGTGTTATCACCAGGTCATGTAATCTGTGAACAGGGGCTCCTGTGAGCATAGGCTTCTTGTTGTGGGTTCCCTGTGAATGTAGTCTCCTGGTGACTGGTGTCCCTTAAGTGGCTCACTGTGAGTTAGACTGTTACCCTTGTCAGTTCTGAGAAGGGTTTTCCCAAAGCAGGATAGAAGGAGGTGAACTCTATCTTTGGATCCAACAATCCCAGCCAGCCAGTGGTGGGAGTCATCTCTGGTGTCTTAATTACTTTTCTATTGCCATGTCAAAACACCATGACCAAGACAGCTTATAAAAGAAAGCATTTAATTTGAAGGCTTGCTTATAGTTTCAGAGGGTGAGTCCATGCCTCTCATGGCAGAGGACTTGGCAGCAGGCAGGCAGGAGCAGTAAGTTCCTTGTTCTTTTCTTAAAGCTCTGCTCTCCACTACAAGGTTGCCCTTCATAGTGACTGACCTCTGTCTCAGCTGCATGGCCTTTGCTCCCCACCACAGGGGAAGAAAAAGAAATAGCTCCACGTTTTCTAGTCAGGCCTCAGGAAAGTAGGCTAACTCAGGCCAACCTCTTGGGGCTCTACTCTTAGGGACTGCTCTAGGGGGTGGGAATTCTGGAAAAGAAAAGAACAGTATGTAAGGTGAATCTGCTCTAGGGGTGGTTCTCTAGGCAGGTCAGGGGCTAACCCTGAGTAACCCTTAAGGAGACAAGGCCCTGTCTCCATTTAGGCAGTAGCTGCCATACACACCTGTGCAGGCAGTTGGACATGCACATGGAAAAACTCTACTGTCAGCACTTCAAGCAAGCTCCAGCAAGTCAAATCCACAAGCCTGACATCTTACTCTGATTAGCACTTTTTTCTCTTGTTGCGGTGTCCAAAAGTAACTGAAGAAAGGAAGGAAAGGAGGGAGGAATGGAGGGATTATTTTGGCTCAGATTCTGAGGGCACAGTCCACCATAGAGGACAAGGTTGGCAGCAGGAGCCAGACACAGCTAGTCACATTGTTACAGGTATGGATCTGAATCTGGAGGGGAAATCTGCGGAGATTTCTAGGTTCCTGTGTCCTAGAGCAAGGAATTGGACCAGAGACACTTAGCTAATGATAGAAATAGAGATGCTTTATTAAGGAAAAGAAAGGCAGTAGAGAGATGGCTCAGGGGTTAAGGGCACTTAATGCTCTTAGAGAGGATGAGAATTGGCTCCCAGGACCCACATGGCACTTCACAACTGCCTGTAGCTCCAGTTCCAAGGGATCTGGCTTCCTACTTCACATAAGTTTATATAAACAAAGACGTAACAAATAATCTTTAAAAAAAGAAAGAGAAAAATACTCCTGAGGATGGAAGTGGACTAATCTTTCTGAGAATGTGGAGGCCGGAGGAGAATGTTGGGTGTTGATCACAGAGCCTTATTTAGCTAGGCCTGCTAGCCAGCAAGTTCCCAAATCCATCTGTCTCCATCCCTCAGTGCTGGAGTTACAGGCACATGTAGTCAAGCATATCTTTCATGGGAGTGCTAGAGATTTGGACTAAGGTCTTCTTACTGTGACAGGATGTGCTTTTACCTACTGAGCCATCTCCCCAGCTCCTCATGTCAATCATGGCACCCTTTCTGCTTCCACCATATTACCATATTACTTCTACAGCCAAGAAGCAGAGAGAGAGAGGAATTCTGATGGTCAGCTGGCTTTTTTTTTTGAGGAGAGAGTTAGAGACAGGGTCTTTCTGTGTAGTCCTGTAGGCAGCTCAACAGATTGGAGAGTGTCCTTTCCAAGTAGCTCAGTTGGTCTGAGTTTCTACCAGGCAGCTTGCTGATCTGAGAGTGTCTCTCTCAGCAGTTGGTACTGATTGTATAAATTTGGGGAGGGAGGAGCCTAGAGCATATGGTCAGTTTCAGGGACTTTCTGAAACTTTTGAGTTGTTTACTTCCTGAGTTTTAACTGGCTTCTCTGCAGGATGGAATGTTTTAGCCACAACCCCCTTTAGAAAGCCCTGTACCTTTATAAGCTTCTCTCCAAGGTGGAGGATTTTATCTCAGAGGAAATTTCTACAAAACACTACCCTACTGATCCAGTTCATTTGAGATGCAGTCAAGTCACAGCTTTAGATGGGTGTGAGAAGCACTTTTCTTTTGTGTTTCTCCACTGAGGTAGTTAGCTTAACAAGGACCCATGCTTCCTGAGTCTCCTCCTTCCTCTTTATACTCACTAGCTAATTGCATCCAAATGCCAGTCCAATCAGTTGTGAAGCTGAGTTCCCATCAATAGGATGAAACACAGTCACCACTTACATCGGAGATAAAAAGATAGAGGCCATTTTGGTCAAGGGTGCGTTCTAGCCTGGTTTGGGTTCTGACACACATTTCTTTTTGCAGAAAGAAATTATCTATTGAATTACTTTTGTTTTCTTCATGTGTTCCTTTGTGTGACACCAAGATGATTATTTTCCCAACACTGGCTTCAGATTGTGGTTTCTATAGCTTCAAATGGGGGCTGGTTACATGGAGGCTTCTGTAGGTTCAGATGGGGCTGGTCACCACAGAGACCAGGCACGGGATTAGTGGACTGGACCCCAGCTCTACTCATGACCTCCAGGTAAGAGAGAGGGGTTTGTGATTGAATTCAGTCACTGATAGTAGTTTAACCATCATAATTATGTAGTGAAACCTTCCTAAAAGCTCTGGACATGGATGCTTAGGAGAACTGGTGTGCTTGGCAGGTGTCTGTATAGGGCCAGACATTCCTACATCTTCCACTCCTTGGCCCCACCCTATTTCTCTTCATCTGTATGATGGTTTGAATAAGAATGCCCCCCATAGGCTCATACATTTGAATGCGTTGTCATTAGGTGTAGAGAGCTGCGACGTGCCGCGCCCTAAAGATGGCGCCGGTTTCCGCCTTCCACCAGCCCGATGGTGAGCGCTCTCGGTGGTAAACAAGTCCATATTTGGTTAAGACCTCTGATCTGGCTTGCTTCCGCATACGTGGGCCTGTAAGATAGCACCACGTGGCTTTACTTGATTGGCTGTTCATATAGTATTTAGCCTGTGGGTTGGGTCTGCCCGGGCATTTGGAAGACTGTTTTCAAGGGACCTGAATAAACTGCTTGAGAAGAGCTTTTGTGAGTTGCGTCGTCCTTGCTGGTCGAGGGGGACGCGACAAGTGGTGGCCCGTACTGGGAACCAGAAAAGACTCAGAACTCCTGCAGTCAGGGGCAGTGCACTGGTAAGTTCCCGGGGTAAATTGGGACAATAAAGTTTCGCGGAAATAGCGAACAAAAGGTAAAGTTTCGCGGAAATAGCGAACAAAAGGTAAAGTTTCGCAGAAATAGCAAACAAAAGGTAAAGTTTTGCGGAAATAGCGAACAAAAGGTAAAGTTTCGCAGAAATAGCGAACAAAGGGTAAAGTTTCGCGGAGATTGCGAACAAAAGGTAAAGTTTCACGGGAAAACTGCGAACCGAAAGTAAATTTTTAATCATGGGATTGTCTCAGTCACATCCAATTTTTCTGGCTCTTCAGGAGCTACTTTTAGCTAGGAATTTGAAACTTAAGAAGTCTACCCTAGAAATATTTTTGAATGAATGCGACTCCGTGGCTCCATGGTTTGCGGTGTCCGGGAATCTTACGGTATCCTGCTGGGACAAATTAGGCAGGGACTTAGATTTTGCTTGGGAGCAAGGGACTCTGAAGCATGGAGTAAGACCGATTTGGAAGATGGTGAGAAGTTGTTTAGAAGATCAGAGATGCTGTAACGCAATCAAGGAGGGAGAATCAGCCTTGGAACTGCTGCAAGGGGAAAGATCTGAGCAGGTAGACAGTGAAAAGGAAAGTAACAAAGGTGAAAGATCTGAGCAGGCAGACAGTGAAAAGGGAAGCAAAAGGAAGGTCCCTCTCTATCCCGATCTTAGAGATTTTAGAGATTTTGAGGATTCAGAGGGCACGGATTCTGAAGGGGAGCTACACACTCTAATAGAACAGTTAGAGAGGACTGCTATTAGAAAAAGGGAAAAGAAAAAGGTAAAAGAGAAAGACACATTGGCGGCAGTCGGTGTAAGTGAAGCCGTTGCCGCAGCGCCTTCAGCCACGTTGGCGGCAGTTGGTGTAAGTGAAGCCGTTGCCGCGGCGCCTTCAACTCCCCCTCCATACCCAGAAGCCGTTCAGATAGATCAGCCTGTTCAGTCCCTGAAAGTAGGGAGATCTTTCTGCCCGGGGATGTGGACACAAGTAAGAACAGAATTACAGTTTGCCTATCTGGTATACCAAGATCCACAAGGGAACAGGTACGAGGAACCGCTTGATTTTAAAGTAGTTAAATCCCTTGCAGAGTCGGTTCGTACCTATGGAATTACCGCTTCTTTTACATTGGCTCAAGTAGAAGCATTAAGCAGACATTGTATGACTCCGAGTGATTGGAGTGGCCTGGCCCGCACCTGCTTAAGTCCAGGGCAATATTTAGACTGGAAAGCTTTCTTGATTGAGTATGCCACTGAGCAAGCAGCCATTAATCAGAGAGATGGAAATCCAGCCTGGGATAGAGATATGCTGCTTGGGCAGGGGAGATTTGCCAACCAGCAGACAGGATATCCCAATCAGGTTTATGAACAAATAAATCAGAGAGCTATCAAGGCTTGGAAATCCCTTCCTAACAAAGGGGAAGTGAGTGGGAACTTAACTAAGATTCTACAGGGCCCCATGGAGCCCTTTTCAGATTTTGTGGCACGATTGGTGGAAGCGGCAGGGAAGATTTTTGGCGACCCAGATGCTGCCATGCCACTAATAAAACAGTTAGTTTATGAGCAATGCACCAAAGAGTGTAGAGCCGCTATCACCCCTTACAAGAGTAAAGGGCTAGAAGCCTGGATGAAAGTGTGTAGAGAACTTGGAGGGCCGTTAACTAATGCTGGTCTTGCTGCTGCAGTAGTACAGTTGACCAGAAAAGGTGGAGGAAGTTCAGGAGTTTGTTTTAAGTGTGGCAAGATGGGACACTTTAAAAGACAGTGCCCTGGGGGAAGGAGTACAGAAAGTACAGGAAGTGTACAATGCCCCAGGCGGCCGGGGTTATGCCCAAAATGTAAAAAAGGGAACCATTGGGCTAATGAATGCCGTTCAGTGACAGACATCCATGGCCAGCCTTTAACTCAAGGTTATGGTGGCGCTCATCCAAAAAATGGACAGCGGGGCCCACGACCCCAGGGCCCACAAATATATGGGGCAGTAGAGAATCAGGACAAAGAACAGAATCAAGAGAGATGGCCAACCCTCTGCCATCCGAGAGACCGCGGAGAGCCACTGCAGGCTCAGCAGGATTGGACCTCTGCTCCACCACCAGACTCGTATTAACACCCCAAATGGGGGTCCAGTTAATTGAAACAGATTTTAAAGGACCCCTTGAACCTGGTACAGTTGGTTTGCTGTTAGGGAGGTCATCATCAGCTTTGAGAGGACTTATTGTCCATCCTGGGTTTATAGATCCAGATTATACAGGAGTGGTTAAGATCATGGTAGCCTCCCCCCGTGGTATAACAGTTATCTCTCCTGGAGATAGAATTGCTCAGTTGATCATGTTGCCGAGCTTACATGATCGCTATGCAGCAAAGGATCGAGAGAGAGGAAAAGATGGTTTTGGGTCCACGGGCACGGATCTGACTTTTCTCTCCTTGGATTTGGACCAACGCCCCGTCTTGGAGTTAAAAGTTGATGGTAAAAAAGATCTTGGGCCTTTTGGATACTGGGGCTGATAGGAGTATCATAGCAAAGAAAGACTGGCATTCAGGTTGGCCCGTACAAGCCTCTTCTCAAACACTTCAAGGCCTGGGTTATGCTAAGACTCCAGATATGAGTGCAAGATTATTAAAGTGGCAGGACCAAGAAGGCCACTCAGGAGAAATGCAGCCATATGTACTTGAGCTCCCTATCTCCCTTTGGGGAAGAGACCTTTTAAAGGATATGGGATTTAAATTGAGTAATGACTATTCTGATTCAGCCCAACGTATGATGCAAGATATGGGATATGCTCCAGGCTTTGGAATAGGAAAATATTTGCAGGGGCGGAAGAGTCCCATATCTATGCAGCAAAGACAAAAGAGACAGGGCCTGGGTTTTTCCTAGGGGCCACTGAGGAGGGCATTCCCATAACTTGGAAGACGGAGGACCCAATATGGGTTCCTCAGTGGCCACTTTCCTCTGTAAAATTGAATGCGGCCAAAGAGCTGGTGGATGAACAGATGTCTTTAAAGCATATAAGGCCATCTGTATCTCCCTGGAATACACCTATCTTTGTCATTAAAAGGAAATCTGGAAAATGGAGATTATTGCATGACCTGCATGCCATAAATCAACAAATGCAGATCATGAGCCCAGTGCAACGCGGCTTGCCGCTTTTATCATCTTTGCCAGCCTCATGGCCCATTATAGTTATAGATATAAGGGATTGTTTTTTCTCCATCCCTTTGTGTGCCAAAGATAGTGAGAGATTTGCATTTACTTTTCCATCCTGTAACCATGAGGAACCTGATCAGCGGTTTGAATGGGTAGTATTACCTCAGGGCATGGCGAACAGCCCCACTGTGTGCCAACTGTATGTGGGGGAAGCCATTGCTCCCTTGAGAAAGAATTTTCCAGATTTGAGATGTGTTCATTATATGGATGATATCTTACTGGCAGCTAAGAGTGAACAAATGTTAGATTGGGCCTATGAAGAATTAGTTCAATTATTAAAAAAGAAAAGGTTGTTTATTGCTCCTGATAAGGTTCAAAAGGAAAATGTGGTTGATTATTTAGGAGCGAAGGTTGGACCTGAAAAGATAATACCTCAAAAGATTGAGATAAGAAAAGATAATTTAAAGACTCTAAATGATTTTCAAAGGTTGTTAGGAGATATCAATTGGGTAAGAGGCTATTTGAAGCTACCAAATTATGAAATAAGACCCCTATATGATATTTTGAAAGGTGATTCAGCACTTAATTCTCCTAGGCAATTAACAGTAGAAGCAAGAAAAGCTTTATGTAAAGTGGAAGAAAGGTTGCAGAGTGCCTTCCTAAAGAGATGGCAGGAAGGACAGCCCATTGCATTGTGCATATTTGCCACCTATGGTTAACCTACAGGATTGCTATGGCAGGACGGACCATTATTATGGACCTATTCAAAGATTTCTCCAAAAAAATCCATAGAACATTATCCCACTGCAGTTGCTGCTTTAGCCTTGAATGGTATCCAACAATGCTTGCAGTCTTTTGGAGTTGCTCCTGCCAGTATAATAGTGCCCTATTCCAGTCATCAAATTAAGATTTTGTGTGGCACTGTAGATGACTGGGCAATATTGCAATGTAGCCTTGAAGGAGCGATTGATAACCATTATCCTAAGCATCCATTACTATCATTTTTTAAGGAGCACCCAGTGATATTCCCTAAGGTAACTTCAACAGTACCACTTCAAGGGTCACCAAATGTGTTTACTGATGGCTCAAAGACAGGCTGCAGAGCCTATTTGATAGAAAGACAAGAGCCCGTGTTATGTCAATTTCAACCGGGCTCCCCCCAAATAGTAGAGTTGAAAATAGTAATTGAGGTGTTTAAAAGATGTCAATTTGCATTCAATTTGATCTCAGATTCAGTTTATGTGGTCAACGCAGTGAAAGTATTAGAATTGGCAGGTCCTATTAAGAATAGTAGTACTGTATGTGCCTTATTACAAGAGTTACAAGTTTTAATCTGGCAGAGAAAAAGGTGTTTTTATATTCAACATATCAGAGCACATACAGGATTACCTGGACCATTAAGTGAGGGTAATGATAAAGTTGATCAATGGACTAGGATGGAATGCATTTTTTGGAGCTCATTCCTGGACCAAGCCAGACAGTTTCACCAATTATTTCATGTAAATGCAAAAACTCTACAGCAGAAATTCCATTTGTCTAGAGCAGATGCTAGACAAGTGGTTTTGGACTGTCCTCAGTGTGTGATTCATCATCATCCTCCCAGTGTGGGAGTGAACCCTAGAGGGTTGATGCCACTCAAAATCTGGCAAATGGACGTTACCCACATTTCAGAGTTTGGAACCTTAAAATATATTCATGTATCTGTGGATACCTGCTCAGGTATCATACATGCTACACCTATGAGTGGAGAAAAGGCTCGCAATGTCATAGGGCATTGCTTAGAAGCCTGGGCTGCATGGGGAAAACCACAGCAGCTGAAAACGGACAATGGACCAGCCTATACGGAACAGTCCTTTGTCTCCTTCTGCAACCAGATGGAGGTACAGCTTAATCATGGATTACCATATAATCCTCAAGGACAAGGAATTGTGGAGCGTGCTCATCACACCTTGAAAGAATGTTTGCAAAAACAGAAAGGGGGAATAGGCCAAGGCCGTACCCCCAAGGAGAGAATGTCTTTAGCCTTATTTACTTTAAATTTTTTAAATTTGGATGCTCAAGGCCGCTCAGCAGCGGACAGACATCAGGATTCCCATGGTCCATCTAAAAGCATGGTGAAGTGGAAGGATATTTTGACAGGCTCTTGGCGGGGGCCTGACCCCGTGCTAACATGGGCGAGAGGGTCTGTTTGTGTTTTTCCTCAGGATCAACAAGATCCAGTGTGGGTGCCTGAACGCCTTGTGAGGAAGATTCGTCATGAAGACCTTCCTAAGGATCCTGGTGATAGTAACAGTGAGTATGTCAGGAATGACCGAGCCGAGATGGGGGATCCTGTCGATATTCCCAAAGCCGATGCCGGTCAGACATGATGCAACTGTGTTTCCACGCTTATTTAGCAGTAATAGAAGCCTAGACTTACCCTACCTTCCCTTTGATGATCAGAGAAGCCCTATAGAGGGTAATAGAAATGTCAGCTTGAAGGGCAGTCTGTGCTTTTTAATGAGCTTCAGTAGGTCAGATGATACAGAATGCATTAAATTGTCTCAGCAGTCAGCAGATTTTTTTTTACCACAACTGAGGTTTGGGGGTAGGAGTGGTGGTTTGTTTTCAGGCAACGGTTCTCGCCTTGAAGGATGGTGGCCCACATGAGTCTCTGACCGGGACCCCCCCAGACAGCCACGCTGGGCACCTTTTTGTAGAGGATCCACAGGAGAGGAAGGACCTTTTCCCTGGACTGGATGTCAGGAGCGCAGAGCAGTTTGGGTTCAACAAGATTATTTTTCCTTTAGCCCCATGATTAGTAATATAGTGAATAAGTCTTGTACAGGAATGCTTGATATATCTACTAGGGATCCTCAGCAGACTGCCACCAATCCTTTTGATTTGTGACTTTTGTGTGGGGTAAATGGAAGTTGCATGGACTTGGGACCTGTTATTATGCTTGGGGGAGGAATTTATCAAAGAGATAATTTTTCCCTAGGGTCCGCTACCAAATTGGATCTTTCTGGTGGTAGTGGCTCTGGTACTTGGAATTCTTTGTTTCATTCTTACCGCAATAAGACCTTTTCAGCCTCACCAGTATGTCTCTGGCCTCCTTTTCTGTGGATTGTAAGTAATGGGAGTGCATCCTTGGGTGAAGAAAAGTTAGTATGCACTCCGGGCACATGCTTTTATGCCCTGTGCTGGAATGCCACAGCCTTTCCTGTGGCTGTGGTGACTAGAATGCCTCGATATGTACCAGTTCCTGTAGAGGCCCCTAATACCATGATGTTATTCAGGTTTAAAAGAGATTTTGGCATCACTGCAGCTATTGTTACTGCCATCACTATTGCTGCTGTGGGAGCTACTGCCTCAGCTATTGCCTTGTCTAGTTCTATACAGACTGCCAATGCCCTGAATAACATCTCAGCCACTGTGGCACAGGCATTGGATACTCAGACCTCTATGAATTCTCATCTCAAAGGAGGCCTTATGATAGTTAATCAACGCATAGATTTAATACAAGAACAGATTGATTCTCTTTGGCAACTAGCACAATTGGGGTGTGAGTGGAAAATGCAAGGTTTGTGTGTTACTTCGGTGCAGTATCAAAATTTTACAAAGGCTGCTAATCTGTCTAGACAATTGTCAAAGTTCCTCTTACAGGATTGGTCGGCTGAATTTGAAAATTTGATGAGAGAGCTGAGAGCGACAATCGTCCACATTAACTCCACTCAGGTGGATCTGAGCCTGGCTACTGGTTTGACTTCCTGGATACAGACGGCTATGGATCATCTTAAGGAGTGGGCGGGCGTAGGCTCTTTGGCAATACTGATGATACTAGCCTCTCTGGTTTGCCTATGGTGCATCTACAAGATGAGAGCCACACAAAAGTGTAATGCAGCCATGATTATACAGGCCCTTGTTGCCATTGAGGAGGGCCAGTCCCCTCAGGCATGGCTCGCTGCCATGAAGCCTTAAATCTTCACTGAGCATAGTCCCTGCCCACTGAGGTATTCGTTCCACGGATATTAGGGTCTGGCAAGTCAATGACGGAGTAGACGGGTAAGTCTCGGCCACCTAAGACAGGGCAGCCCCGAGTGGGGAGGCTGACCCAGAGACGGGTAAGAGTTTGAGCATCGCCCTCCTACAGGCTGAGGCCCACCGTGAGATCCCCAGATATGGGGATTACGAAGCCTTTCCAGGGACTTCTACCTACTTTAGAAAAAATAAAAAAGGAGGAACTGTAGAGAGCTGCGACGTGCTGCGCCCTAAAGATGGCGCCAGTTTCCGCCTTCCACCAGCCCGATGGTGAGCGCTCTCGGTGGTAAACAAGTCCATATTTGGCTAAGACCGCTGATCTGGCTTGCTTCCGCATACGTGGGCCTCTAAGATAGCACCACGTGGCTTTACTTGATTGGCTGTTCATTTAGTATTTAGCCTGTGGGTTGGGTCTGCCCGGGCATTCGGAAGACTGTTTTCAAGGGACCTGAATAAACTGCTTGAGAAGAGCTTTTGTGAGTTGCGTCGTCCTTGCTGGTCGAGGAGGACGCGGCAATTAGGGAATGGCACTGTTTGACAGGGATTGGGAGGTGTGGCCTTGTTGGAGAGGTGTGTCGCTGGGGGTGGTCTTTGGGGTTTCAAAAGGCCAAGTCAGGCCCAGTGGCACTCTCTCTTCATGCTGCCTGTGGATTCCCGGCTTCTCCAGAACCATGTCTGCCTGCATGCCACCATGTTTCCATCATGACAGTAATGGACTAAACCTTTGAAACTATAAGCCAGCCCCAATTAAATGTTTTCCTTTATAAAAGTTGTGGTCATGGTGTCTCTTGACAGTAGTAGAACATTGACTAAGACAACCTGGCTACCCCTGATCTCTGTCCTTCATGACAAATGTGTGTTTGTAATGTGGGTGTTTGTGGTGCTTTTGTGAGTCATTCTAATGACTTGTTTAACTTGAAGCTATTTCTGGAATAGTTCGTGTCAAAGCCTGGGCTCGAGCAACCCTAAGAATCTATACCCAGCCACTCCTCCTCAGTACACCGATTAAAGAATCATTTAGTAGTGATAAAAAGAGATTTATTCAGTGTGGCCACCCTGGGAAGAAGAACAGATGAAGAGTCCCCAGGTCCACCTTTGAGGCCCTGAAATGAAATTTAGGCTTACACAGTGGGAAGAAGCATACACAGCTGAGCAGTCCTGGTCCAGATGTGGTCCTGCCTGTCACTGACCCATCATTGTCTCTGCTCCAGTCTATCCAAAGGCAAGGTGGTCTGGTAAGTTGTCAGCACAGTGTGCGGTCTCCTCTGCAGAGTTTGTATTGCTGTGATAAGACCATGATCAGAAGCCACTTGCGGGGAGGGATAGCTTCATTTCAGTTACAGTTATAGTCCATTTGAAGGGGAGCCAGGGCAGGAATTCAAAGCAGGCACTGAAGCAGAGACCATGGAGGAACGACATTGTGTCTTGCTCACTCTTAACTTGTTTAGCCTGCTTTTTATATACCCCCAGGGCCACCTGCCCACCGATGGTACCACAGTGAGCTGGGTTCTTTCACACAAATTAGTAATCAAGAAAATGCCCCACAGATATGTCTACATGCCAATCTGAGTGAATCTCAAGTGAGGTTCTCTCTTCCTAGGTGACCGTGGCTTGGGCCAAGTTGGCAAACCACACCAAATCAAACAAAAACAACTAACCAGCACAAGAGGCATTTTCTCCTCTGACTGGACCAGAGCTTCAGCCCTTCCTTTCTCCCAGAGTGAGACTCCTGAAGAAGTTCCAATCCTTGACATCCATTGTCACAGTAGCATGATAGCCAAAGGGAGGGGGCAAGAGTCTGTTTAGACCATCTCTGCTTCTACCAAAACAGTTACAAAGGGACCATGGAAGCGACTGAATCGGGAGTGTGGGAGGCTCTGAAGTTGAGACAGCATCAGGATTGGTATGGGCTGTAAGTTACACTGCTGTGTCTGAGTAGAGCGCACATACCTTGCTAGAGAGTCTACAGAATGCTGGCTGGGAGTTGTGTCAGCGTGTGGCCAACCTTATTCTGTACACTCAGTTTCTATGCCTTGCTCCCGCCACACTGCCACTCTAGCTAAGGCCTTGAAGCCCTGTGCTGGCTAGTCTTACATCAGCTTGCCATACAAACTAGAGTTATCTGAATGGACAGAACTTTTGTTGAGGAAATGCCTCCATAAGATCCAGTGTAAGGTATATTCTTAATTAGTTATTGATTGGGGAGGGGAGCGCACCCCATTGTGGGTGGTGCTGTAAGGAGAGAAAATGTAAGGAGACAGTTGTCTAAACCTGACCATCTTGAAAGCAACTCCTTCATCTTGTTTGTAGGGTCAGACTGAGTTTATATTCCCAGGCTCAGGAACAAACTCCTATCCCAAGTCTCCAAATGTTTCCCTAATTGTTTGTTAACCAGCAAAGAAAATACTGTTATCTAAACCAATGTGCCAGTCCACTCCTTTGTTCCTGTATCACTCTTAGCTCCTAACCAAATGTCCAGGGGAATGAGTTAAGAACTCTGAAGCCAGGTGCCCTGGATAAGGCCCAGTCTCCAAAGTGTACTCCCCTGCTTGACCCCCAATGTCAAATACAATTAGATAACCCTGCAGCTCACCCCAGCCCCAGTCGCTTTACAGTTTCACTCTTTAAACATGCAGTGCATTTTAAGTCTGTCTTTGAAGTGAATTTTCTCAGCTTCTCCCCAAACCCAACAGTGCCATCTCAGGGCTGGTGGTCCCAGGCTCTATAAGAAAGCAAGCTGAAGCTGGGCGGTGGTGGCGCACGCCTTTAATCCCAGCACTTGGGAGGCAGAGGCAGGCGGATCTTTGCGAGTTCGAGGCCAGCCTGGTCTACAAAGCGAGTCCAGGACAGCCAGAGCTGTTAAACAGAGAAACCCTGTCTCGAAAAACCAAAAAAAAAAAAAAAGAAAGCAAGCTGAGGAAGCCAGGGAAAGCAAGCCGGTAAGCAGCATTCTCCATGGCCTCTGCATCAGCTCCTGCTTCCAGGTTCCTGCCCTGTTTGAGTTCCTGTCCTGATTTCCTCCAATGATGAACTGTGATCTGGAAGAGTAAACCCAATAAACCCTTACAGCCCATACCAATCCTGATGCTGTGTCAACTTCAGAGCCTCCCACACTCCTGATTCAATGACTTTTGGTTGTGGTGTTTTGTTGCAGCAATAGAAACCCTAACTGAGACAAGCCTCTTGCAGTCTCAGCTTCTGCTTTGTTCGGAAGCTGGCAGGGGCTGGTCACACCTTGGAAGGGTTCAAATGCAGAGGATGTTCATTTCCCTGCAGCCAGGTAAGGAGGCCTTTCCTGGTCCTGAGACCCACCGTGCTCCCACAGTCTTGATGAAGTTTGGCTGTGGCTCAGCATGGCTGATTCTGCATCCCACCCCATGCATGCTCATCACTGCTGGGGATTCACCTGTGGCTGACTTGCCACCATGGAGATCCTGGGGTAATGCAGGACTGTGCTTGCTTTATTATTCCTTTAGGAGCTCAGAACAGACAGACAGACAGACAGAGACATAAAGCCAAATGGGTTTTTATTAGTAGCAAATAGAAAGCATTATGTTCTCTCTAGATCCAGGAGTGAAGTTTCTTCCTGATGGGCTTGGGCTGGTCACTCCTCACAGGCAGGGAATCCCAGGGCAGGCTGCTCACTGGAAGAATTCCACTGTAGGGGAATGGGTGGGGTTGAAAAGAGGGGGGGTTACCTCTGCTTCTAACCTAGTCATATCCATCATTCCAGAGACCTGAAGTGTAGATGCCTTTCTTGGTTTTGCAGTGAGCATGTACAATTCTTTACACTGCTCTCCAGTAACCCATAGGCAGGTGGGTGAGACACCCTACCCTCACCTACAGGAGGGATGTCCAGGTCACAGGTGGACATAGACAGTTGAATTTGAACCCATGTCTTGCTCATGTTTTTGACTTTGAACACTTCACTCTTCCCTCAGGTTAAGTGCCAAAGGTCCAGTCTGGCTCATAGACTCACCAGGACCAGCTTTGAGTGCCAAAATGGTCTGTGTTTTCCAAGGCCTTCTTGCTCATTGACACCCATTCTTATTGTGAGTGGCCACATCAAGTACACACAAGGCTGTAGGTGGCCAAGATATTCTCCTACTCCGAGACCTAGTCCTGGGGCTGTTCTCACATTGTATCTGTTCTTGGGTGTGGTGAAGGGTAAGGTGACAGATGGAGGAGGCCTAGGGAGAGATGGGGCTCTGGGGTCTGAAGGGGTCTGGAGGCTGCACACCTGGTTGTGGGCTCTCACACCTCAGGGCACAGCCCCTGTTGCAGCATTTCATGTTGCCAGCACAGTCACTGTTCTTGAAGCATAAGGTCTTCTGTGGGTGTGGTCCAGCAGAGTTCATCTCGAATAGATTCCAGGGATCTTGGGCAGCCTTTGGAACATCAACTGGGGAGAGATGGTCACTCTCTTACCTCCCAATGCCCTTTCATGCCCCAACTTTGCTGAGTCCACCTTACTGAACCCCTCTGACTGAAAAGACCCCATTTTGTGAGTAGGGCATTCATTGAGGTCTTCCCTCCTATTGTCAGGCAGCACCCTTGGTAGCCCAGAGACCTCAGGGATCAGGTTGGGGAGCAGGCTGCAGGCAGGGTCTGGCAGGTGAGTTGGGTCTCACAGAGTTGGTGTGTGGATGTGAAGGTCTATATGTCTTCTTCAGGCAGACCCTTGACCATGCTGGCTCCTCCCCACCACCAGGACTGGACAGGGCCTTACTGTTGACAGGAGTTTTGCAGGCACTACTACAGGAACAACACATGGCATTCTGGGCACAGGCCTCGTTGTTTTGACAGGCGTTGATACACTCTGTGCTCTCACTGATACTGGCTTCAGGACACATGACCTGAACTACACAAAAGATGGGGAAGTAAATGGGGGCCTAGATGTCACCCTCACTCCTGGAAACTACAAAGAGCCTAGGCTTTGAGCAACCTTGAAAGTGGAAGAAAATGCTAGAATTGTGGTCTGGGTGATAGAAGCATGTCACAGGTTCATGGTCACAGGAAGATCATTAAGAATCTGACTAGAAGCCAGGCGTGGTGGCGCATGCCTTTAATCCCAGCACTCAGGAGGCAGAGGCAGGCAGATGTCTTTGAGTTTGAGGCCAGCCTGGTCTACAAAGTGAGTCCAGGACAGCCAGGGTTACACAGAGAAACCCTGTCTCAAAAAACAAAAAACAAACAAACAAACAAAAAAAAGAATCTGACTAGAGCTGGGCATGGTGGAGCATACCTTTAATCCCAGCACTCAGGAGGCAGAGGCAGGTGGATCTCTGTGAGTTCAAGGCCAACCTGATCTACAAATTGAGTCCAGGAAAGCCAGGGCTGATACAGAGAGGAACCCTGTCTCATGAGGGGGGAAAAAGAGTGACTAGAAGTGACCAAGGCCTGAGGTGAACTCCCATCAACCCATTTCTCAACCTGGACATTCTCTACCCAGGGCCCTGGCCCTGGCCCTTCAGTTCTGTGTGGGACTGGGCCCTGACTTCCTGCCACCCTTGGATTCTCCCCAAAGGGAGTCCTTTTGTTCCTTGCCTCTTTAACACCCTGGGCATAGAGAGCTGCGATCCATCTGGGGGCCTCTCCAAGCCATGCCCAGTAGTAAGGCGAATAGCTGGGGCCTACCTGAGTTGACGACTTGTCCCTGTGGGTTCTGAGCAAGGGCCACCTCCAGGGCCAGCAGGCTGAGAACGAGGCTGATGAAGCAGCGCATGGTGATGGTGACAGGCAGGTGGCAGATGGCAGCCTGAGTGCCTGGGGTGGATTTAAAGGACCCACAGGAGGAAGACCTCTCGGGAGGGGGCTGGCTGGCATAGCCCTAGGCGGGCTAAAACACTTCCTTTTTGGACACAGAGCAGGCCCAGGCTGCCAGGAGCAAGTTCCACAATGGAGGCCACAGTTTTAAAAAAGTCCTTTGTAAGGGCAGTCATTTTTTCCACTTAAAAAGTTTGCTGGGCGGTGGTGGCGCACGCCTTTAATCCCAGCACTTGGGAGGTAGAGGCAGGCGGATCTTTGCGAGTTCGAGGCCAGCCTGGTCTACAAATTGAGTCCAGGACAGCCAGGGCTATACAGAGAAACCCTGTCTCGAAAAGCCAAAAAAAAAAAAAAGTAATACTTGTTTATTATGAAAATGAAGAAAAGGAGCAGAGAAGGAAGAAGTAGGATCTGTGACAAATGTGACAAGTGTCACTTTGAATGGTTGGTTGGAACCCTTCACAGACAAAGTCAAATAGGAGAGGAGGCAGAGGAGGTGCCAAGTAACTCTCAGGGGCTGGGGCTACCTCAGAGGGTGATGTAAGCTTCTCCTGGTGCTTTTCTGGAGTCTCCTAAAATTTTCTGTGAGTATGAGGAGGCGCTTGCTCCTTGCAGAGCGTATAGGGTATGGCATCAAAAGTACTGCCTGTGCAGGGCGCACTTCCTAGAAGGGCCCATACTGTGCCAAGTGTGTCATGGGCCAGGATGGGATGTTCTGCTTGGTACTGTGCCCCCATTGCTCCGGGGACATTTCCTTGTTTTCTTCTGCAGGGAAGGGGATGTAATAATGACCCAGAGTGACAGTGTGCTTATTGGCTGTGAGTGCCAGCACGTGGTGCAGGCCATACTCCTTTGTCAGTCCAGAGTCCTTCTCTGGTGGCCCGTGTCCTCTCAGCTTTGAAAACAAGGTCTCAGGGGACGCTGTCTGAGGCTGTAACCTTGATCTCTCATTTCAGGCCATTTCTACCAGCCCCAAAGGAAAGCCTGTGCCTACTAGCAGCCTCTCGCTAGTCCCCTGAGCCCTCAGACCTTGGCAACCACCACTCTGCCCTCTGTTTCTGCATTTGTCTATTCTGGCCATGGCATGTAAATGGGATCTGACTGTGTACAGCCTGTCAAGGGTGAGCATGCTTTTCTTTTTCTTTTTCTTTTTTTTTTGGTTTTTCAAGACAGGGTTTCTCTTTGTAACAGCTCTGGCTGTCCTGGACTCACTTTGTAGACCAGGCTGGACTTGAACTCACAGAGATCCACCTGCCTCTGCCTCCTGAGTGCTGGGATTAAAGGCGTGTGCCACCACGCCTGGCTGAGCATGCTTTTCTTACTGAACATGATTTTGAGGTTTCTCCGCCTTGTGGCAGTTGCCAGTGCTTCAGTTCTGTGTGTGGGTCAGTGCTCCACAGCAGGCACACAAACACTTTGTCATCCCCACATTTAGGCCACCGCCATGAGTGCGGTATTCGAGTCTAAGTCATACCTCATACCTATGCACTGCCAGTGCTCTGTTTCTGCCCCATTCCCATTTCCGCCTTTGCTGGCACAGAATGAGGGCCACCAGGAAAGGGCTGGCAAGGGTTTCTTGGCTGCTTGAATTTCCCAGAAGGCCCTGTGTCTTGGGAGCCAGAGCTCTGTTCTATGTGTCTCACTGGGGCTCTGTACACATGGAGCCAGGCCCAATGCACTCTGTGTCCTATACCGTGGGCTGTTATTCTTGCCCCACTGTCCTGCTGAACTTACAGGCTCAAAGGAGAAACCACTGAGAATTTCAAGATGATGACTGTACTTGTAAACACAGGTGACTATGTGGGTCGCTAGCACGAAGCCAACAGGCTCCCCCACACCCCTCTTTCAGCTTTCTTGGTTGCTCCCATGAGTCTCAGAGCCCCTTTGTTCCTGCCCTCCTTCTTTCCCTCTGATATCTTAAGTCTGATAGTGAGATTCTGCTGCTACCCCTTCATCAAGTAGTTTGGCCCCGTATGGTCCATGCCTGCTTCCTCATCCTCTTGGAGCTCAAGGCCTTCCCTTGCTCAAGTCCGTTCTTCTCACTCCTCACCCACCTGTGAACACCTTGGATACATATGCTGTGTGCAATGAGTCTCCATTATATGACCCCTTTTCACTCCAGGAGTGTCCATGATCTGCACCCACTGGCAGGGCCCTGGACTCCTCCCACCTAGCTACAGCAGCAAAGGAATTCCAGCTTCGGAGAGGACAGGAACCAGCAGTCAGGTCATGCCTACCCTGTGGCCTGCAGAAGGCCAGGGGCTCCTCAGCTAAACCATCCTCCTTCAGCTGAAGTGTGTGTGAATGTGTGTGTGTACAAGTGTGTGTCTGCATGAGTGTGTGTGAGTGTATACAAGCGTGTGTTTGTGTGTGTGTATGAGTATGTGTACAAGAGTGTGTACAAATGTGTGTGTACAAGTGTATGTATTTGTGTATGCATGTGAATGTGTACAAGTGTTTGTGAGTGTATACAAGTGTGTGGATTTGTGTGTAAGAGTGTGTGCAGTGTGTATGTGTATGTACATGAGTGTGCATGTATGAGAGAGAAAGTAGTGTGTGTGTGTGAGATCAGGTCTCTCCAGTTCCTCTCATCCTCTTTCAGAGCCACAGACCTGTCAGGAGGAAATTTGGGTCACCTGTAAGGGAAGTGGCTTGCCTCTGGTGTTGGACTCTAGACCTTGCTCCTGGAGGTTTGTTTCTTACCCTTTACATAGATAGTCAAAACAGGTTCAAATATGGATGCATAGGTCAGCTTTTAGGAAGATAGCTTCTCTTTTTCTTTGTTCCACGTAGAGGTATCTTGCAAAATGGTCCCTATTGACACACAAATATACACTGTTGGATGCCTGGTTGATCCTCATAGCATTATAGATGTGGCCATGTGTTTTCTGGCCTATCCAGGAAATTTAGATTGTTCCTGACTCCTTATTATTTTTTTAATATTTTACTTAACATGTAGTGTATGAGTATTTTCTCTGCCTGTATTTCTGCGTACCATGTCATGTGAGCCTGGTGCCCATGGAGGCCAGATGATCCTCTAGAATTGGAGTTAGGGATGTTTGTGATCCACCATGTAGGGGTTGGGGACTGACACCAGGTCCTCTGCAAGTGAGGCTCAAGCTCTTTGCCCTGAGCCATCCCTCCAGCCCCCTGTTCCTGATTCTTTACTGCCACAGATATGCACAGGGGCGAAGAGCTCTGCAGGGTACAAATACAGAAGCAAATAGTTGAGTAACAGGCTTCATGCTTTGCCTATGTGGCAGGTCCTGCCCAAGATTCTCCCAGGAGGCTGTCACAATCCTAGATTCCTGCTGGCACAAATGGCTACAAAGGGTCCTTCTTCTCAACACCACCTACTAAGCACAGTCATCTTGCCTACTGAGTGAAGAGACTGATGGTTAAAGATGTAGTTGTCACTATTATCCCATTTATTATTAGCATGTCTATAGAGTGTGTGTGTGTGTAGGTATGTAGGTCAGAGGACAGTTTTCAGGAGTTGGTTCTCTCCTTCCACTGTGGGTGCCAGTGATAAAAGCTGGATAATTCATTCAGGCTTGTGTGGCAAACACTTTTACCTGCTGAGTCATCTCACCAACTCATTAATACTTTAAAAAATTATTTTTATTTTATGTGTATGTGTGTTTCCCCTGTGTGTATGTCTGTGTATATGTGTGCAGTGGCATAGAGGCCACAAGAGGGCATCATATCCCCTGGAACTGGAGTTACAGACGGTTGTGAGCTGCCATGTGGGAGCAGGGAATTGAAAGAGTAGCCAGGGCTCGGAAAGGCTGAGCCGTTTCTCCAGCGGCCCCCATATTATTTTTTATTATCATAACTTTAAACGTACAAAGGAGTAGAAATAATTCAAAAAGCATCCACCTATTGCCTGCCTAGATTCACAGTTGAAAACTTCATTCCAAACAGGTGTGGTGGCCCATGCCTTTAATCCCAACA
The DNA here is from genome assembly GCA_907164525.1 of Lophiomys imhausi. Lineage (NCBI taxonomy): Eukaryota > Metazoa > Chordata > Mammalia > Rodentia > Muridae > Lophiomys > Lophiomys imhausi. The sequence goes on from CAJQZJ010037469.1 coordinate 1,312,279, forward strand.
CTTGGGAGGCAGAGGCAGGTGGTTTTCTGAGAGCTCAAGGCCAGCCTGGTCTACAAAGTGAGTCTAGGACAGTCTGGGATACACCCAGAAACCCTGTCTTGGAAAACCAAGCAAGCAAGCAAGCAACTAACCAACCAAACAAACAAACCCCCAAATCGCCTGTGTGTTAATAGATCAGCACTGCTCCCACTGGTCACAGGTATGAGGTCAGCTTAGCTTTTCCCCTGGCCTCTACAGGAGGAGTGCAGTCCCTCCCGCAGGCTACCCTGAGTCACAGCTCTCCACTCCTTCCTCTTTTCTTGTCCTTTCCCACTCTTCCCTTTCTCTTCACTCCCATGTCCCCTAAACTCAGCTGCCCTGGGGACTGGCCTTTGTCCTAACTCTACTTCAGACAAATCATGTCCTTCCATACCCTGAGCTCTCCCACCTTTAAAATAGAGGGAGGGAGCAGCGGTATCTTTCACAGTGGACTGCAATGAGGATTAAACAACATAATGATAAAGAGCGAGCGAGAGTGGCTCCAAACTGAGAAGTCTTTCCACGGATGGCAGTGCAACTTGTTTAGAAAGATAAACAAAGAGGCACAGCGGCACACACCTTTATCCCAGCACTCAGGAGGCAGAGGCAGGTGGATCTCTGTGAGGCCAGCCTGGTTTACATAGTTCTAGGACAGCCAAGGACTACATGGAGAGACCCTATCTTTCTTAAAAAAAAAAAAAAGAAAAGAAAAGAAGAAGAAGAAGAAGAAGAAGAAGAAGAAGAAGAAGAAGAAGAAATCCCTGGCTAGAGATGTAGGTCAGTGGTAGGACTTATACCTAGCATGTGTAAAGAAAGCCCCGGATGCCTTCCCCTGGCCCCAGACACACACACACACACACACACACACACACACACACACACACACACA
>CAJQZJ010037469.1:1325686-1335844 GCA_907164525.1 Lophiomys imhausi
ATGTATAATGGGTAGAGATCCATTCCTAGAGTGGCTGGTTAATGGGTGTATATGCATTATGTATAACGGGTAGAGATCCATTTCTAGAGTGGCTGGTTAATAGGTGTATATGCACTATGTATAATGGGTAGAGATCCAGTTTGCTTTTCCAAGGCTATGATAGACACCATGACCAAGATAACATGGGAGCAGGAAAGGGAAGTGTTATTTCATCTTACAGGGCACCATCAAGGGAATCCAAGGCAGGAACTCAAGCAGGAGCATGAAGCAGAAACCACAGAGGATCACTGATCACTAGCTTGCTCGTTACCTTGATTCTTATATAACTCAGGCCCACCTGCCCAGAGGTGGCATTGCTCACAGTGGGCTGGGCTCTTCCACAACAATCAGCAAGAAATGCTCCGCGAATATGTCCATAGGCCAATCTAAAGGAGGCAATTCAATTCCTCTGCTAAGATTCCCTCTTCCCTGGCATGTCTAGTTCTACAAAACTATGGCAGGCAGGAAGGATAAGCTTCCTAATGCTCTACTATAATTTTAAAACATGTTTATGGGTGTGAGTATTTATGTACATGGCTGGTACCTGCAGAGGTCAAGAGAGGGTGCTGGATCTCCTGGAGCTGGAACATGTGGGTACTGGGAATGAAATCCATGCCCTCTACAAGAGCAGCTCTTAACCACTGAGCCACCTCCCAGCCCCTTCTTAATGTTTTATAGCATAGAATTACTATTATTGACAGTGATTTTAAATGCATATATTTTAAAGTAGTCAGTAGAGTAAGTTTTAAAGGTTCTCAACAGAAAGAAATGACATCTGTCTGAGGCGATAGGCCAGTTTCCCTGACTTGGTTTTTATGCATTGTTTTGAAGAGCCTCAGTAGACTTTATAAATATGTATGATTACTATGCATTAATTAAAATACATTTAAAAAATAAGACAAAATTAGATATTGAGTTGTGAGCTTGGTCAGAAATATTCCTTTCTGTAATTTTCCCTTCTTCTGCAGGTGTGTCAGCTTAAGACCAGTCCCATCTACCATGAGAGGCTGTGTTATTTGAATGTTATTCCTGCAGGGGACGCCAAATCATCAGGAATGTCTCTGAGGAACTTGCTTGTCAGTTGGGAAGAAGCTCTTTGAAATCTCAGTTTGTTTGAGGCCCCTTGAGTGTGTGTGTATGTATTTGTACATGATGTGCGTGTGTGTACTGTATGTGTGTGCTTGTGTGTATTATGTGTACATGTGTGTGTATATTGTATGTGTGTCTGGGTGTACATATATGTGTGTTATGTGTGTAACATGTATGCATGCATGTGTAAGCTGTGTGCACATGTGCCTGTGTGTGCAGGTACATGGCAGAAGTGTCTGGCTCAGGGAGAGTGCCGGTCAAGATGCCGTGCATTTCTGTCAGGTGGAAATGGGAGACTGTCTGGTCACAATGTCCTCTTGGAGAGTGGGGGAGAGCTCCTTAAACATTTAAGAGTAAGACTAGTTGACTGGGCACGGTGACTTGAGTTGGGAAGTTAGCCTAAAGGATTGTGGGTGATTATGGTAAAAGAACCCTAAGTACAAGACGCAGGCACAAGAGGCTCAGCCTGACAAGCCTGAGGATACAGATGTCCCTACCATGTGTGGGAGGAGTGGCCATTCCTGTAGTAGATGGAAAACAGCTAAGATCAACAGCTGGACTCCTTTGTGGCCTCACTGGGGAGGGGGCGCTGAGAGGCATACAAGGGGTACACTAGCCACTGTGAGGCCTCCTGTCCTAGGATGGCTCCAGGAGCTCTTTGTCTAATGGTCCAGGGCTGACTGCTCATCGGTTAACATGCTGTTGCCCTCAGAATGATGACCCCAGCAGATGGCCAGCATCCTTGTCACTTACAGGGCATCCAGTCACTGAGCAGTCTGACTTTAGGGACCAGCCAAGGGGTGCTGCTCCAGCCTCCATGCTTCATTTCCCCAAGCCTGCTGTTCTTCCAGGACAGCCCCTCTTGATCTCTAGCGTATTCATTACCTCACCTGCCGTAAATCCCAGGGCAGGGGAATTCATCCTGCCCTAGAGTGTAGGGCAGGTTGGGTTGCCATTGCCCAAGTCCTACCCTCAGCCATGACCTGGTGGATCTGGACCATCAGGTGAGCCCTCTGCCCTAGGGATGCCATACCAGGCTTGAGTTTTCCCTAGAAGAAGCCAACGATACCAAGCACTGAGGAAGAAAATGAGGGCTCCAAGCTGTTGAGTCTTAGCCTAACACTCTCTAGCACTTGCTGATGCTGAATTTAAAGGGTCACAGCCATCAGAGATGCCTGGTTCAGGCCAGGAGTCAGGTTACTGTGGGAGAACAAATGGAAGTCTGTGGCAACCATCAACCCTCGGGCATGTCCCCAGATGCTTCTCCACAGTGGCTGCTGTCTTCTAAGAAGGAATTCTGTCTCTCAGCCCTGTATCCCTAAGGTCACAGGATCTCTGTGGGCGGACTGCCAAAAGCAGCCTGGCTCTGACTGTCACTGGCTCATGCCTGTCCTGGGTACCTCCACTGACACTGTTGGGGCCCGAGAGGTCACTATCTGGGCATTATGTAGAATAGATAGCAGGATCTGGACAGGTGGGGAAAGAGGAGCTGGTGACTGTGAGTGGAGGAGACAGCTCTGTGCGGACAGGCCACATGTGCAGCCTAGCTAGGGCATGGGACTGGGAGGAAGGACAACGGGAAGAACACGGCGGCCCCTGTGTCAGGAAGGCTGCATAGTGGTTGTGGCGCTGACCTCTCATGGCACAGTTCCTATAACCTGTGCTAAATCAATCTGTAGGTAGTAGACCCTGCCCTGGGGAAGGCCATGGGCTGAGAAGGAAGGCAAAGGCTCTGTCTTGCAGATGTGACATAGCCTACCTCTCCCCAGGAGGAACAGAGGCCCTTAGGGCATGCCAGGGGGATGGGCAGCCCTGTGAACTGAGGTTCTGGGACTCAGCTCTGTGGGTTGAACCAGGTTTCCTCATGGCAGAGCCAGCAAGGACTTCCTGCACAGGCCAAGGAAGCAACATCAGTTGCCCTGAGCTGGTGCCCACAGGTAGCTGGCACTCTGGAGCCATTTATGCAGGTCTACCAGAGCCATGGGCTGGTCATTGGTGAGCCATAGCTAAGCTGGTGCAGAGTCTGCCTTCCTGTTTCAGTCTCCGAACTGTGGGACAATCAACCTAAACTTTGTCTGTAAGTGCACCCTGCTGGGATGTGGGGTGGCACGTGGCTCTGGATTATCCTTTTTGTCCTGATTAGTCTCTCCCCACCTTAGCATAGGGGAGGGGGTCAGTGACCTTTAGGTGGGGGGTCTAGGTGTTGATGCCTCTAGACCTGTCCTGTACCTCTTCAGGCAGAAGCAGGATGACCGATCAAGTTAAATCAATTTTAATTTTAATTAAACTCTTTTTTTTTGTTGGTGTATTAAGGCCAGACTTCCTAGTCTTTCTCTGCTAACTGACATTTCATACTTTGTCTCCCTTGAATCAATTCTGGCTCCAACCAGAATTTGCTCATGAAAATTCACAGAAGGTTATAGAATAAGCCTTTCTAGTCAGGAAAGGTCAGCTGGGCTCAGAGATGGGGCAGCAGTTGCTGCCTAGAAAGGGGGACGCTGTCTAGGTGGGTAAGCCACCTTCCCAGGTCCTGGGGCTGGGAGTGATCTGTTTCCGTTCAGTGACCCATGGTGGGAGACACTGAGGTTCTCTCTCTTCTTCCCACCTGACACTTCCAGAAGCCAGGTCCTTCAAGGCCCCAGTCACTCACCTGCCCTCAGTTTGCTTCTGGCTTAGCCATTTGTGTTTGTGTGTGTGCACACTTTCCATACTCCCCTCAGGCTGGTGGGGCATGCTCCCCATCTTCCATCTACTCAGCAACCCACTCCCTGTCCTTCCCTGTCCCTTGGAGACAAGGCTCTCAAACTTGTCTCTGCTTAAATTTATGTGCTTCTCTTACAGGGGTACCACAGGGAAACTGGCCTTCTCCTTGCAAGGCTGAACCCCAGGTTTCTCCAAGTCAGACCTCTTGTCTATCTTTTGTCTGACCGCTTCTATCAACCTGTATTACACCCTATCATTTTTCCAACTCACACCCGAGTTTGACTCTAAGGTCTGAACCTAGTTCATCCTGGCTGAAACTGCAAGTCTTCCGGCCAGAACCCCTTTCCTAGTTCCGCCGCCCTGGACCAGGTCTACCAGCCCGACTCCACTTTCTCTTCCTTTGTTCCAGTCCGGTCCTCAACGCGCCCCTCACACACCCTCTGTCACTACCACCTGCCCCTCCAAAGGAGCGCTGAGGATTCTAGGCTATGCCTCTTGATTCTGAGAGTCAGGGGAGGGACGGGGGCGTGGCTTGGGAATGGGGCTCTCCGAGGCCCCGCCCTGGTCCCGCCCCAAGCCTCCTACCTCTGCGGGTTGCTGCAAGTCGAGCGCATCCTAGCTGGCCATGGAGACCCAGGCACAGCTGCTGCACCTTCTTCCACTGTTGCTGTTGCTTTGTGGTAAGGAGACATTTGGCTTTGGGACACTCCATCTCCTCAGGGACGCACACGGACTCTCACCTTCCCACGTCGAGCCTAGGCTGCTCCCTCCTTTTTTACCAGAGTTTGGAAAGGACTCACGCATCCTGACTCCAGCACAGCCGGCAGGTTTTGCCGAAGGTCTTCAAGGCTCCTCCACCTTTAGAGGAGCCAAGGGGAAAGGCTTTGGGCTGCAAGGCACTCACAAGGTCCCCTGCGGGGCTGCGATGTCCTGGGGCCTAGGAAAGGGTCTCTCTGGTGAGGTAGTGAGTCTCCCATCCTGCCCTGCGCACATGGCACACAGGTGCGGGTGGCTAGAAATTCCTAATCCTTTACCAGCAAGAAAACTGGACTCAGAGAAACATTGCTCTCACAAAATAGAAATGGGATAAATATTAAGCTTGTTTTGAAAGGGGTGTGGAGGGCATAAAGTTGGTAGGGAGACATGTTAAGGGGAGATTGATGGGGGGGAGGTAGGGGTGGATATGATCAAAATACATTGCATAGATACAAAATTTCAAAGAAAAAATATTTTTAAAAGGAAATACTAAAATAGAAAAAAATATGGAGTATCTCTCTGAAGAAGTTATACATGAACAAATAAGAGGGTACATGTACACATATGTTTGCACACATGTATGCATGTGTCTGTGCCTCTGAGTGTGTATGATTGTGTCTGTGTGCCTGGGGGTGCATGGGTGTGCATATGTGCATGTGTGCCTGTGTAAGGGTTTGATGGGAGAGAGCTTGCCAAGTTCTGGAGTTGCTGGGCAAGGCCCATGCCTGGCTAGAACTGGGAAGAAAGCTGTTGGCAGGAGGGTGTGTGTGGGGGTTTGTCCTCCAGGGCTGTGGCCCCTGGGTCTTTAAGGATGTTTTTCTTACCTTTCTGGCTTAGAAGAAGTTGAACCTGTTTGGCGTATTTTCCTCATTGTTGATGACTTGGGATGCAGTCTGGGAGTTGGGACAAAGATGGACCAGATTCAACAGTTAGTTTTCTCCCTTTGATGAGGTCTCTGTGTATGGGGAGGGGAGGGGGCTGTTTTGTGTTCCAGAGTGGGTGCCTAGGCTAGGGTAGAAATTTACATTAAAGGGCTGGGACTGTGGCCACTTCCAGAAGTCAGCGTGCGTTTTGGGATTTTAGCAAGGCTCCCATGCAAGGCTCCTCTGGTGGGGATTTTGGTTTCTAGAGGAAGGAAGGTCCTGAGTTTATTTGGAAGGAAACTTCCTCTCTTGACTGCTTCCAGTGTGGAACTGGGAAGAGCTAAGGAAAGAAGGTGCACACAATCCTCATTAGCAGTCCTGGTCTCCCATGGACCCTGTCCCCAAAGGCTACCTACCTTCCCATCCTACTTTGGTAGTCCCCTCTGTCCTCACCCAGGGGCCAGGCTTCTTAGTGGCAGTTCAGGTTCCGCCTTCTCACAGACTTGACTGGTTGAGTCTGGCCAAACCAAGAGTCAGAGATGAAACATAACGTTTGTACCGTTCCACGCAGCCTGGCCAAGACAGGGCCTGGGCTCTGTCTGCCTTCCGGAAGGTAGGAGCTGAGTTCCCTAGTTCCTGGGAATGCTGAGCACCACGTGTGCTTTCTTGACACCTTGATGTCTGGAACTGTCTTTAGGCTGCATAGGGTCAGGGGTCTGGTCACTGCACAGAGCAGCATCAGGAGAGCCACTGTTTCCAAACAAGAAAGGTCTGGGCCTGTGGGGCATCCTTGGAATTCTAAAAGTACTACAGAGGGAACTTTTGATGGTACTCAGGGTTCTGGGATGAGGAGTCCAGCAAGTATCCACTCACTGGCTCTTAGCCTCAGTTTCCCTAACTACAGTGTGAGTGCAGCTGGAGAGTGTTGTTGTGTTGGTTGGCTGGATTCAGTTCAGTTCCGGCCAAGTGCTCTGTGCTGTGGAGGCAAAACACTCATGGTAAAGCAGAGGGTGTGCTTGGTACATGTGATCTCACCATGAGGCAGAGCACCCCAGGATCTGTGTGTGTGCATGTCTGTGTCCATGAATGTGAACATGGTGCTACCGTTTTTATCATGAGTTTTAGTAATGGTGCCCTGCCACTTTGTCACCTGTCACACTGATCTTGAGCCAGGTAGGTGGCAAGCAGTGCTGGGGACTTAAGGTCTTGAAGGAGGTGGTTTGCTAAACACAGCCATGGGGTTTTTAGGACTGGAGCTGCCCTGGTGTGGTCATTTGATCTGCTCCAATTTTGGACAAGGGAATTGATAAGAAGGGTTAGGGAGAGAACTGCCCTGAGCACAGGGACAGGGGACAGAACTGTCCAGAAACCACAGCCCCCGAGGTCAGCTGACTATGGTCTTTGAGCCCCAGTCTGGCTGTGTTCATTTCCATGTAGGATGAGAACGCCTGGATTCATTTCCAGATGACTGGCAACAAAAGGCCTTTCTCTAGGAAATGCATCTGTTCGGCTATTTATCATCTCTCAGCATCTGGAAGTCACTGAGACAAAAGACACACAGGCCTAAGCATTCTTTGTTTCTGAACGGAACCATTCAGAATGGATTTCTTCTTTGATTCAGTTCCTGAGAACTTTAAGATGAACCAAAGGCTTGAGTGGCAGTGACCTACTTTCATGGTGTTTTAGGGGTCGGTGTCTTTATCCGATTGCTGTTACTCTGGGTGGGTTCTGCAGTGGTGCTGGAAGCCCTTTACGCTTTGTATGCATCCAAAATGCGACAGTCTGGGGTCCCCTGGGAAGGTACTGCCTGTGACCCACATGTGCCAGTCTGGAGTGGTCCCAGAACATTTTTATAACACTCCTGAGGTAGGGGAGTTATGTCAGCAGGTCTGCCTGAGGGTGTCATGCAGCCTTTAATGGCACCTCACAACTGGATGGGACAGACTCATGCTGGACCATGCCTGGAGGGCTTCAGGGGTAAACAAGGATTCTGGGAACAGGCAAAGATTCTAGAGTTCAGAGTAATTCTGGGGGTACTGGGAGACACTGGGATTTTCAGAGATTTGAGGCACATGGAGATTTAGGGGTGTGTGGAGATTCTGGAGCATGTGGGTGTTACAGGGCACAGATTCTGGGGCACACAGAGGTTCTGGTGGTGTGGAATTTCTGGGGCTGGTGGAAGTTCTGGGGTATGTAAAGCTTCTGGGACATCAAAAGGCTGGGACATGTGCAAAACTGGGGCACACAGAGATTCAAGGCAGAGCTGGTGTATTGTGAGAGACTCCCCACCCCTTCTTTTTAGGTAGTTGGGATCACTCAGCTGAGGTTGGTGAAGCCATGGAGGAAGGGCTGAACAAACCTGTTCTGAACATATGTGCGCATGTGTGTTTGTGTGTGATGGCGGGGAGGGAAATCTGTTTAATCTGCCTCCTAGGATTCTGATTCATTCTGACTTCCAGGGTTAAGAGAAAGAAAGGAACAGGGAGAGAGAAGAGGACCAAGGGGCTGAAGAGAAGGTGGGGGAGGGGGAGAGGGGACGAGGCCTTGGTGGTCTGGCAGTGGTCAGGGCAGGCTAAGGGGGCTGTTTCAGGTCCAGGTCTAGGAGGGCAAGGGTAGGATGTGGGCTCCCAGAGTGTGTGGCTGGTGGGGCTTGCCAGGCTGACATCTATTCACACGTACCTGTGTTAGGGTACTGTGAGGACCCCCCTCCCCCCGCCCAGGGACTGTCAAAGCCAGATCTGGGAATGAAGGCAAGACCTGGATGCAAGAAACATCAAGTGGACTTTGAGAGGTCAGTGTTGGGAGCCTCCCTGTGAAATTCAGGGTGCTTATGGGACAAGGAGGCCTGAGGGGGAAAGGAGCATGGAGTGTCCTCAGTGTCACCTGCCTGCACACGGCCCCTAAGGGTCTATCCTGGCACGGACCGGGGCTGCTTTCACACCACACTATCAGGCAGGGCAGGTGCGGATGGGCAGGGACAGAAGGCACCTTAGATGGCCCTAGCTCAGATGCTCACTCTGTGTTTGGTCCTGGGTAAGCAGCTTTACTTCTAGACTTTGGTCTCCCTATCAAGGAAGGGGTGAGAAGAATGATGGTTCCTTGAGATTAATTGACCGAGGAAGGTGAGGAGTTGGGCGTTGCCGTGGGGAACAGGGCCCTTGTCCAGAGACATTGAGGCTCAGCGATCAAGTGTATCAAGGCCTGAGTGAACAGCAGACTGTTGCTGCCTGCTGCTCTACGATTTACTCCTCCTACATCATGGCCCTCAGACCTGCAGATGGAGCATCTTCTGGGGCTTGTCAGAGGTTAAAGTCTGATCCAGGCATGTTGGAGGAGAACGAGCCCTCTGTGAGACCCCTAGGCAAGCAAGCACACATGAGCAAACATGCACTGTCTCTTGTTCATTCTCAGTCTGGTGCGTACACTGGAGTGGACACTTTGGGGATTTTAATGAACAGGGACTCTTGGGTCCTCCCTTCACCCATGCAGTAGGCCTGGGGTGTGGCTTGAGTGGGTTTAACATGCTGCTCAGTCGGCTGTTCTGTTCTGTATCACATGCTTACCCTGAGAGTTGGAATTATCTAAGAAGGGTTGGGCTTAGAGCCCTTGGCCTCTGGCTTTTTTTTTTTTTGAGGGGGCTCATTCTGGTGGCACTCACTTACATCAGCGAGGGACATCTTTGCTTCATCTTCAAAAGATTTTCTTTCTGTGATGGCTACTCTTGGTTGTCAACTTGACCCAGTTGGGAAGAAGGAACTGCAACTGAGGAGTTGCTTCCATCAGACTGGCCTGTCTAGATTGCTGGGTGATGGAAGAGGGCCTAGGGAGGGGAAGCAAGCATGGTTTCTGCCTCCAGGTTCTTCCTGCTGTGCCTTCCCTTGATGATGGACCTGTGAGCTAAAATAAACCATTTCCTCCTCTAAGTCGGTTTTGGACCATGTTTATCACAGCAACGGAGAAGCGAACTAGGACACCTTGAAAATATCCCCTTCAAAGCCCTTCAGAGCCTAGAGCTATGTTGAGCAGAACTTGGTGTCAGCACCCTGAGAGGCACAGAGCAGACAGCAGTGTGGGGGGAAAGTCTGAAGCCTCAGGGATCTGGAGGGGCGACTTACTGTGGGGGAGCAGCTGGAGTCTGTGGGAGCAGCTGGAGTCTGTGGGAACAGAGAATAAGAAGCTGGGGCCCAGGGTATCAACTCTTTCCCTTCCTTCCTTCCTTTTTTCCTTTCTTTCTCTCTCTCTTGGTTTTTTGAGACAGGATTTCTCTGTGTAGCCCTGGCTGTCCTGGACTCTCTTTTCAGGCCAGGCTGGACTTGAACTCACAGAGATCCACCTGCCTCTGCCTCCTGTCTGCTGGGATTAAAGGCATGCGCCACCATGCCCTGCTCCAGCTCAGGTCTTAAAGGAGATTTTATAAGTAGACACCCGTGAAAACATCAGAATTTTGTAAATCTTCCTGATTTTTTTTCTAAATCTATTTCTGGAGTCAGAGAGATAGCTCAGAAACTAAAAGTTAAGAGTGCTTCCTGCTCCTCCAGCGGACCTGAGTTCCACTCCCAGCACCCACATGGGGCAACTTGTAACCCCTGGAGTTCTGGCTTCAGAGGATCCGGGACCTGCATTTGGCCTCTGAGGGTACCTAGACACATGTGGCATATGCTCACACACACACACACACACACACACACACACACACACACACACACAC
>CAJQZJ010037469.1:1335854-1355006 GCA_907164525.1 Lophiomys imhausi
CACACACACACACACACACACACACACACACACACACACACACACACGTACATAAATAAAAATAAAACAAAATCCTTATAAAAATCTATTTCTTCTTTAAATAATTAAGAGAAAAGCATCAGATTCTTGTCCCTCTTCAGTTTCAGTGTGTGTATTTTGATGCTGTATAGTAGGCAGATAATGCTTGGGATTGTTGTATCCTCTTGTTGAATTGAGTCCATTTTGTGTCTTAGCTGGGTTCCTTTTGCTGTGATAAAACACTATGACCAAAAAGCACTCAGGGAGGAAGGGTGTATATGGCTTACTTGTCCCTATCATGATGGAAGTCAGGACAAGACCTCCAGGCAGGAATTTGGAGGCTGGAACTGAAGCAGAGACCATGGAGGGATGCTGCTTACTGGCCTACTCTCTTTTTCAATTTGCCTTCTTATATAACCCAGGACCACCTCCTGCCCAGGGTGGCATCATCCACAGTGGCCGAGCCCTCCCACAGCAATCAAGGAAATGCCCCACAGACTTGTCTGCATGCCAATCTAATGGAGACATTTTCTCAGTTGTGTTTCTTCTTCCCAGGTGACCCTGGCTTGTGTCAAGTTGTCAAAAAACAAAACAAAACAAAACAAAACAACCCAACCAGGATAGTTGTTAAAGATCTTCTTTATCTCTGGAGTTATATTTGTTGCAAAGTATTTCTTGTCCAATAGAACTTGTGGAATTGGAATTACAGAGGGCTGTGAGTCACCATGTGGGTGCTGGGAATCAAACCCAGGTCCTCTAGAACAGCTAGTTCTCTTTACTAAGACGTCTCTTCAGTTCTCTACCTTGTCTTTTTGAGGCATGGTCTCTCACTGAAACCAGAGCTCACCAACTGGCTGGGCTGGCTGGCCAGCAATGTCTACAAACTCCCCTTTCCTAGCTGTAGGACTAGAGTTACAGGTGCACAATACCATGCCAGGTATTTCCCTCCCTCCCTCCCTCCCTCTTTCTCTCTTTCTGAAATAGGCCCTTTCTACATAGCTCTGGCTGTCCTGAAACTCACTATATAGACCAGGATGGCCTTGAACTCACAGAATTTGCCTGCCTTTGTCTCCCAAGTGCTGGGATCAAAGACATGCACCATTACTCCTGGCTTCCCATGCCAGTCTTTTATGTGGGTGCTGAGGATCCAAACTCAGGTCCTCATGCTTGCCTGCCAAAATACTCTACCAGCTGAGCCATCTTCCCTGTCCAACATTTCTTTTTCCCCCCTCTTTTTCATTTCTAGTATGTGTGTGCACAGGTACGTATGGAGGCTGGAGGTTAATGTTGATTGTCTCCCTGATTGCTTCTCTACCTTACCTTTTGAGACTGGATCTCTCCCTGAACCAGTTTAGTGAGACTGATTGGCTAGAAACTCTGAGGAAATCTTACTGTGCCCAATCCCTCAACTCTGGGATTATAGGCACATGTCACTGTGATGCTTTAAAAATTAAAAAAAAAAGATTTATCTTATTTTTAAAATTGTATATGCATGGGTATGCATATATGTGCGTGTATGTGCAGGTGCCTGAAGAGGACACTGGAGCGCCTGGAGCTGGAGTTACATACAGGCAGTCCATGAGCTGCCTGATATAGGTGCTGAGAATTGAACTTAGGTCCTCTGCAAGAGCAGCATGTGCTTCTAACTGCTGAGCAGTTGAACCATCTCTCCAGCCAGCCATTGGTGTTGAAGGCTGAGGATTGGAACTGGTCTTCATGCCGACTCTGTAAGCACTTAACTGAGCCATCTTTCCAGCCTGTTTCTGGCTGACCATACACACTCACTGTGCAGCTGAAGATGGCCTTGAGCCCCAATCTTCCATCTCTACCTCCCAAGTACGGCTATGTCCCACCATGCCCAGCTACCATTTTGTTGAACTTTAAGGTTAGTTTATCAGTTACTTCAAGGGACTTGTGTGATGCTTATAGTAATTACATCGCATCTGTAGAGCATTAGGTAACTGAATTAGTCAGCACTCTCCCGAGGAACAAGGCTGGTTGGATGAATATATATTAAAAGGGGATTTATTAGATTGGCCGAAGGAGATTTATTAGACTGGCAATAGGATAATAGGTCCGACAGTCGATGTCATCATTACTGAAGATGCTGAGAACCCGGCAGCTGCTCCGTTGTGAGGTTAGACACAGCAGCACTCCCAATCTGGCACTGGATGATTCCTGGAGAGCCATTGGGTTTCAGTTCATGTTAAAGGCTGAAGAATCTGAGTTCCGATGGCAGTGAAGGGTGGCTGCAGCAGCAGTGACAATGGCAAGAGAGCAGAGAACCCAGCCACCGAGAAGCAAAGGCAAGCAATCAAAAGCAAACCTCTCCTTTCCTAGGATTTTTTTTATCTAGTCCTCTACAGAAGGAGCCACCCACATTTAAGGTGGGTGTTCTCATTTAGTTAGCAGAACCAAGAAAATCCATCACAAGTGTGTCCAGAGGCTTCTCGCATGGATGAATCTAGATCTTGTCAAGTTGAAATCAATAGTAACCATGACAGGGGTGTTGACATCTTAGACCATCTCTGTAACCCAGTATTAACATCTTAATATTAAATACTTCAGTTGCTGAGCACAGACTAACTTTCCATTTATATGGATTTTGTGTTTTATAGTTTTCAGAGTACAGGTTTTGCCCTTGATTGGTAAATGGACTATCAAGAAATTAATTCTTGCCAGGCGTGGTAACACTCGCCTTTAATCCCAGCACTTGGGAGGCAGAGGCAGGTGGATCTCTGTGAGTTTGAGGCTAGCCTGGTCTACAGAGTGAGTCCAGGACAACCAGGACCATTATGCAGAGAAACCCAGTCTCAAAAAAACCAAAAAAGAAAAAAACCCGAAAAAAACCCATCTAATTCTTTTTGACTGTATTATCAAAATTATTTCACTTATTTTTAGATGTTTATAAGTACTTTTAAAAGATTTATTTATTTTTTATATGTATGAGTGTTTTGCCTGCATGTGTATGTGCACCACATGCATGTCTGATACCCAGAGAAGCCAGAAGAGGGTGTTGGATCTTCTTGTGCTGGGGTTACAGATGGTGGTAAGTACCATGTGGGTGTTGGGAACCAAACTGGGATCCACTGCAGGAGCATCCAGTGCTCTTCTTGACTGTTGAGCCATCTCTCTGGCTCAATATGACTTCTACTGTGTGTTAGTTTGTCCCTGTTTCTTTGCAGAGCTAGTGGGGTCGCATTTTCTATTCTTGTGTGGCTCCTTTGAAACTTTCTACTTAGAAGACCAGCATTTGTGAGTTCAGATACTTTCCTGTCTTCCTTTCCAATTCAGATCTTTTGTTTCTTTCCTGCCCATTGCTCTGGATTGTACCTCCAGCTCTGTGTTGAATAGAAGTGCTAAAAACAGACATCCTTGTCTTTTCCTGATCTCAAGAGAAAATGTTTCAGCCTTTTACCACCAAGTGTGGTATTAGCTCTGAGAGTTTCCTATATGGCCTTTAATGTATTAAGGAAGTTTTGTTTTGTTTTTTTTGTAAATCCCCAAAATACATTTTATTTTTTCAAATGCTTCCTCTGAGCCATGTGGTCCCTGCATCCTCCCTTCTGCCAGTGTGGTACACTGCCCTGGTTTCTGTATGTTGAACCACCTTTGCATTTCTAGGAGAACTCCCCTTGGCCATGGTGTGCTCTCAGTTTTATATGTTACTGAACTCACATGGCTGGTGTTTATCGAAGGTTTTTGCATTTGTATGCCTAAGGTATCACTTTCTTCCTAGGAATGACTTTGGGTTTTGCTATCAGGATAAAAGTGGCCTCACAGAACGAGTGGGAAAGTGGAGAAATCAGAGATTTTTGTTCTTCTATTATCTGAAGGGTGGGTGGAGGATTTCTGTTAATTCTTTAAACACTTGGTGGGGTTTGTTAGTTCAGTCTCCTGGGCCTGGGGTTGTTTTTACAGGAGGTTTTGGTTTCTCAGTCCCATTACCCACTGTGGTTCTTTTCAGAATTCCCATTTCTTCTTGAGTGAATTACAGTAGTTTATATCTTTAGTAGTGTCCTACAGCTGTCACTGAGACTATTAGCCAAGTGGCTGGATACAATGAAAGTTTCTCTTAACAGTTCTGTAACCTCAGTGGGGATGTGCTCCTTCATTGTCTCTGCCTGGCTTCTGGTGACCCCAAGCATCCCTTGCACCGTAGTGGCCTCATTCCGATCTCTGGCTTCACTCAGTGTGATCTCACATCATTTTCCCTGTGTGTGTTTGTCCCTGTGTCCCAGGGTCTCTCTATTTATTTATTTTTTTTTGTGAGAATACTGATCAAATGGACTAGAGCCTACCCAGATGGACTCATTATAAGTTTAATACTTCTGCAAAGATCCTGGTTTCCAAATAAGGCCACATTCTGAGGTGCTTGCCATTATGAAATATCTTCCCAGAGATGGCCTAGCTCTGCCTCTGCTCTGCCATGACTGTATGAGGTCACCTTCCACAGGGACATAACTTGGGGTTCTCTGGACTGATGGAGTTCATGTGAGTTTAGATTATAAATGGACATTCTGTACCCAGGGCACCCCCTGCCCTGCCCAGGGCCCAGATGGAGTCACTTCCAGTCTGCTGAGGGTGCCGTTCTTTTCTGGTTCATTTCCTTCAGAGTGTTGTCTCCTGAAGACCTATCATTGCACCTCACCCTGGTCTTCATCTGCCCGTGGTATTTCTAGGCTGGCAGGGTACTTTGAGGGCAAAGTCAACCCTTGGCTCAGTGTTTCACCCCATGTAGCCTTTGGCTTTCTAATTCCTTGCGCCAAGCTATCTGACTTCAGGTAGGATCTTTCAGAGGCAGGGTGTCAGAGGCTACTTCTGTGCTTCTGTGAGGCCAGGGAAAACTGTTCCCTTCATTGGCTGGCATTATCTTCCTGTCTTCCCCCCTTGGCTGGTACTAACCCATGCTGTAGAGCTTTGGATGCCTGGGCTCGTCTTCTTCTTGCTCTAGATCCTGCCTGCCACCTGGACAACTCATATCAATCTGGGTAACCCTGTCAGGGCCTTCCTGTTCCTGAAGCCCTCAGCTCTTGCACCAGGCCCTACTGTGGCCTAGAAGCAGCTCTGGCTGTCCTGCCACCATAGTTCAGAGCATGGGTCTTGTGATTGTGGTTGCCTGTCTGCACAGCCCTCACACATCCTGGAGGTAAGGCTTCCTGGTTGTCAGGCTTGTCCTATCTGTTACACCCTCGCCTCAGTTTCTTCCCTTTCAGAGCTGGGATCCCTGTGTTTCCTTCCTGCACTCTGGATGGCAGGTGCCCTGAAGATAGGAGCCAATTCCTTTTTTCTTCCCTTCTAAGTATCCAGCACAGTTCTCCACACAAGTATTCGGAGTCTTTTGCTAAACCTCCAATTGAGGGGGCTGGAGAGATGGCTCAGCAGTTAAGAGCACTGGCTGCCCCTGCAGAGGCTCCGTGTCCAGTTCCCACATGGTGACTCACCGTCTGTACCTCTAGTTCCAGAAGTTCTGATTCTCTTTTCTTGTCTCTATGGGCACTGCACACACATGATGGAGAAATAGTATATGCAGGGAAAGCATCCATACACACAAAATAAGAAGTGAAATGCTTTGCAAGTGGCAGCAGACACACATTATTTTTGTGCAGACCTAGTGAGGCCAGACAAGGTCCTGTGCTACCGGTAGATAAGGGATTGCAGGACACTAAGTATGACCCTGTTCTATGTAAAAGAGAATGCAGGGACTCAGACAGGGGCCTGGCCCTGGGTGCCATGTCTTGTGTTCTCAGATGAGCCAGTGTGCAGGTGGACAGGTGAGAATGAAGGTACAAGAAGCCAGGCAGAGGGGTCAGGGGGTCATGGAATGGTGCTTTGGGGGAAATGGGCCACTGATGCCTGTGTCTGGTGGGCTGTCCTGGGGAAATGATTGCCCCCTGTGCCACCATCTCTCACATGTAGTGGCGGGGGCGTTCAGTGCAGAGCCATGCTTGTGAGACCCCTCCTCCAGTCACCATAGCTCCCTGGCTTCTGAGTGCTCAGAGTCAGAATGGGGAGGGGGATGTGAGTATGCACATGTTGGGTCCTTTCTGTCCTACCCCACTGGTGACACCCAATGCAGTCAGCCTAGGTTCTTAGGTCTATGTTTGGGCAGGCACAGAAGGGAAGAGGCATCCCAAGTGTGGGCATCCAGGTCCCAGGCAGCTGGGAGGCCCTTTTGTGCTCTGTTCTCCTGCTTCCGGGCAGTATCGATTTCTCATGTTCCCTGTGGGTGCAGAGGGAGCAGCTTTGCTTTCTTCCAGCATGTGGCTCTTTACCAGGCCAATGCCAAGGTGGACACCTGAGAGCCTCACTCCTGCTGGCTCTGCAAATTCTCACTTCATTCACCCTACTCACTCATCTGTCCTTAGAAGAATATTGTGTGGCCTCAGGCCCATCCATGTGGTGAGCTGCAGAGCCTTCCTGAGCCAGATTCCCAGGCTTCCTGCCATAGGTGGGGTGGGCTGAACCTCAGGCTCTTGTCTGTGAACCTGGGGCCTCTTGGGGCTTCTCTCTGAGGATTCAGAGGACTGAATCCATTCTGAAATCTGGTGGGCCGCTGTACCAGAAAGTGCTTAGGTATGGACCCACTGTGCCCTAGAGGTGTTTTAATTGGCAGCTCTCAGTGTCCAGTGTGAGTTGCACATGGAAGAAGGTGGGGCTCTGCTAGGCTTGGCTGCCCTCTCAGAGTCCACCACGCAAGCATTAATTCCACAAGTTTGTGCCAAATGAGGGAAACAAGCAAGCATTTACTACCACCTGCAATAAAACTTAAACATGGCTGCTATTGGCATAGCTGATGAGCCTTGTGGGCATTTGCTTTGTTTAGAGATGGGAAACTGAATCTGAACTGATAATTGGTGTAGCCAAGTCTATCCCATTCTAAGTAGGAACTTCTCTCCTGTTTCCTCCAGCCCTTCACTGGGCTTGTACAATACAGAGAACTGGGTCACACACCACACCCCAGGATGTAGACGGCAGGACTCTACACCTCCTCAGAAACACACACACACACACACACACACACACACACACACACACACACACGGACGGACGGACGATGCATGGACACACATACCCACACATCGACGGTAGGGCTGTAAATCTCCCCCATCCCCACTCTCTGCAAGGCACAGCAGGGTTGTAAACACCTGCATACAGTTGTTGGAGATCTGTACATCCACCCACCGAGCCATGCAGAGCTGTGTGTGTTTCCATTGGTTATATGATGGAAGCAAAGGAGAGCCCAGATGAAGGAAGTTTAGAGGCAGTAGTCATGTCACCTGGAAATAGGATGACCGTGATGTGGAATGAGAACAAGATGGTGGGGAGTAAGACACTTCTGGTCCCCACTAAGGATGTGCATGTGGAATGAAGGTGTGAGGTAGAGGAGATAGTATGGTGAAATCCTGGGGTGACAAGCAGTGTCGGGCCTGAGAATTCCATGGACTTTCTCATTGCTGGGAACATGAGTCCCTGTGGGGCTTCCGCCTCAGGCCTCCCAGAATTGGAGCAGGTTATGACAGGAGGTCTGCAGGCATCCTGAGCCGCTGAGTTGAGTTGGGGGCTTTTGGATATACCCAGGTCCTCTTCCCACTCTTGAGGACTCTGGTCCATGGTTCTCTCCTTGTGTCACTGCTGTGGGCAAGTGCAGGAATACTTGTTTTAACCCAGGGTCTGGATTGAGGGAGGACTCTGGCCTGTGATAGCACATCAGTGGGGGTGGGTGGTGGGTGGTGGGTGGTGGGTGGGGAGAGGGGGGATGAAGAAGGCAGAAGGGAGGTGTGTCTACATCAGTGTGTGTGTGTGTGTGTGTGTGTGTGTGTGTGTGTGTGTGTGTGTGTGTGTGTATGTGTGTGTGTAGGGGGGGCTGTGGTTGTTTCCTGGAAATGTGCCTTCTCACTGTTGTCCCTTCTAGGTGAGTGTGCCCAAGTGTGTGGCTGCAATGAGACAGGCATGCTGGAGAGGTTGCCCCGCTGCGGGAAAGCCTTCGCTGACATGATGCAGAAGGTGGATGTTTGGAAGTGGTGCAACCTGTCCGAGTTCATCGTGTGAGTGGCCTGATGGTCATGGGACGCAGCTGTTGTGTTGTACTCTGCCTAGCCCTGTCCCTCGGCCCCTCCCATACTTCTGCTCATGGTCCTGGGCCCAGTCATTGGCAGCCCTTCTATAGTCCACAACTAGCTTTGCTTACACTCCACCCTGGGCTGCAGGGGCTCCTGGGGTCTGCCACATGGAGCTGTGAGGACAGCTGTGGGTGGTATTTCTGAGCAGTTCAGTGGAAAGGCCTTGGAAACATGGTGCTCACAGCACATGGTTCTCAACACACATAGAGATGAAGGGGGCTTTCGAGGCAAAAGGTTTTTCTGGGATCTTTATAACTTATGTCCCAGATGCCCTGAGAACCTGGACATCTTCAGGGCTGCATCAAGATTGAAGCCCAGGGGTGACTTGGAGGGGGTGACTACAGACAAGGATTGTGGGTGGCTCTTCCTTGTAAAGGTTACCTGGGAGGCCATGGGTATGTGGTTTAGGCTTTGAGAATGAGAACGAGCCTAGGGTGAGTTGGGAATCTGGATAAATGACTGTCTAGGCTCCAGGACCCTCACCAGGAGGAGGAGTGGACCCACAGGACTTGGGATCCTGATATCCTGTCCCTCCCACTTTTCATCCTTATTCTGGTGCTTCTGGCAATTCAGATTGCAATGACGTTTTTGAAGCTGCTTGTTGGAAGTAGCTCCTTCCTGTTAATGGGTAGGCCCCCACTCCTTCCTGGAACAGAACAGGAAGGAGGAGGTGCGCCCCTGTCCTGACCCCTTGGGAGTCTGGGTCTCTTTCTCCTGTGATTGTCCTTCATCTAAACAAGTCTGGGAGTGCCGCCCTGGGCATAGCTACTAGCCTTGGGCAGACATCTATCCTCTCAGCTTCCTCCAGAACCTCTTAGGTGACCTCAGCCTGAAAGACCCCAATAGCAGAGAGGTCACTACCTCCAGAGGCTGCCGATTGTGTCCTGGACTAGGGGGGTACTTGGAAATCTTTGCACACCTCAGGCTCAATTCTGGGTCCTGCTAGATGAAAGTCTGGTAGGGTAGATAAGGCCCATCACAAGAGGTTCAGGAGCCTTTCCCACATTTTTTGTTCAGTTGCCTCCTGTCAGATGGGGCTGAGGGCAACTCTGCAGAAGACAGGCAGAGGCTGGAGCTCATAGGTCTACCTGGCATGTGAGAGCAGGTTGATTTGGTTGGGAGGAAGCTGGCCTTGGCTTCAGGTAGACTCTTTTCTCAGGACATCCCAATGATGAGGGTCTTACAGGTCCATGTGTCTGTGGGTCCCAGACTCCATGCCTTTTGGGGGAAACCTGTATGGTGTTGGGGAGGTTTGTAGCTGAGCAGACATTATGGGCCCTGGGAGCTTACAGCTTCAAGGGAGCAGATGATGGTCACAGATGTAGGAAAAGGCCACAGGTACAGATGACCCAGTCAGAAGTGACTTCTAAGGTCACAGTTTCGGTAGGTAACCAAGTGTGACTGAGCTCGGAACATTCCCTGGCTGTCTGTTGGGTCCTGGGGCGGGGCAGGTATGAGGGGTGTTGGGAGGGCTGCAGTCTTACCATCTACCTCTGCAGGTACTATGAAAGCTTCACTAATTGCACGGAGGTGGAGACAAACATCGTGGGTTGCTACTGGCCCAACCCGCTGGCCCAGAGCTTCATTACTGGCATCCACAGGCAGTTCTTTTCCAACTGCACCGTGGACAGGGCCCACTGGGAAGATCCCCCCGACGAAGTGCTCATCCCACTGATTGCAGTGCCTGTCTTGCTGACTGTGGCTATGGCTGGCCTGGTGGTGTGGCGCAGCAAGCGCACTGACCGGCTGCTGTGAGGCTCTGCCAGATGGAAGGCCATGCCTGGCAAGCTGGAAGAATGTTGCCCAGGGCTTTTGAGAGCTGGTAGGCACTGCCTCTGTCTGGTCTGCTTTGGCCACATTTTACCTGGTCATGGCAGAGTTCTCCTGCCCAGGCTGATGTCTAGCCTGCTGTCTAGCCTGCTGCCTGGTGGGGTTCAGGCCTCCTGTACAAGTGCTTCACTATTTCTTGGGCTAGTGGCAAAGCTCAAGTTTGTGTACCAGGCGTGGAAATCATCTGTTGCTGAGTCCCACACTCCTCAGGCTGGGCTCCCTAATCTCTAACCATTTCATGGAAGAATCTTGCTCAGCCTCAACCCCAACCCAGGTCCTGACCCATTTCTAGCCCTGACCCTGACCCTTGCTACTCTTGGGCAGAGAGGGCAGGCAAGGTCATCTGGAAGATGTGAAATCCTGAGACCTTCTGTTTGGGAGACTGAGTACACCCTCTGTTGGACATGAAGAACAGCCTGGAGGCTGTGTGACCTGCAAATCTGCCTGGCTTCTGTCTGATCCATCATGATTCTGTGTCCAAAGTGGGGTGGAGCTGGGGCTTCGTAGATAGCTACCCTGCCGGTGAGGCGTAGACCTCTTTGAGGGGGGATTCCTGGGAGTAAGGCATGATCTGAGCAGAGTGTGCTCAAGGGTTCTGTCTGCTGATGTCTGTTCTTTTTGATTAAAGAGTCTCCTTACACCTGGCATTTCTTGTTTTGTTTCAGATTGTTCAGGGTTAGTTGGTGGGTCTCTCAGGTGCTCAGAGTAATGCCATAGGGGACTTAGCCCAACAGGAGAGGGTCTTGACATTCTGCTCGAGCACCTTCTCTCACTCCCTTTTCTGGACTCATGAGAGGTCCTACCTGTGGGTTATGGGGAGGAGAGGCCCTGGGCAGATGTGGCCAGCCAGATGCTGGTCAACAGGTAGTTCTGTGTCTTTTCAGACTTCATCTGTGTTCCAGCTGGAGGACCTGCATCGGTAGGTAGGCTTCTGACCTCTGTGTCCTCTGGCTAGACTGGGGGCTGGGAAGACCCTGAAGTTCCTGTGCCTTGGAGGCCCTGCTTCCCTACTATACCCAGGTCCTGGCCCTACAGACCTCCTGGTGGATACCATGGAATTGCAGATCTGGGTGCCTGGCTGAGCCTATGCCCATGAGGACATCAAGGGACAAGATCTGGGGCCATTCCATGTTTTTGAAGAAGGCCAGGGTGTGCCATGTGAAAGTGAGTCAGCTTTGTGGCTCCTGGCACACCTCCTGCCACCTGAGTAGGACCCCTGAGATAAGATGCTATCTCTAGACAGGAGAACCCCTTGGATCCTGGACTGGTTAGATGTCTGCAGTGCCAGACCATCTAGTCCATACATAGAGGGCACATAGAACATTAGATGTTGTCTCAGGGTTTCTATTGCTGTGGAGAGACATCATGACCATGGCAACTTTAAAAAAAAAAAAACTTTTTATTGGTTCTTTGTGAATTTCACATCATCCACCCCAATCCCACTTATCTCCCCCTCCCTCATAACCGCTCTCTGCCCTTGCAACCTCCCTCTCAACAAGGAAAAAAATCTCATTGTGGAAGCTGTAGGGTGTCTCAGTATGTCCCACAGTATAGCCTTTTGTCCACCCTTCTTTGCTTGCAAATGTTCATTGCAATGAGTCATTGGTCTAGTATGAGGCCTTTGGCTTCTGCTACTCTATCAATATTGGAATCTCACTAGGATTCTTCTCAGATATCCTGTTGTCCTGTGTCATGGAGATCCTGTAGTTTTGGATCTGTAGGACTGGCACCTTTATGCACTCCAGCGTTTCATCTATGGGATAGATGTGGGGGGTGGGCCAGTTCAAAGCCCTGGATCTGGGCCTGAGAGGTATTTGAGCTGGTCAGCGCTTCAGCTGTCCTGCTCTCACGCCCTCAGAGCTGGCTCACCAGCCACCTCCCCTGGCCCCCGGTCTCTGAAACCAGGACCAGCTCTACCCTGTTGCCCAAGTGAGGTGCAGGGCCTGCTTTCCTGAGTGTTGCAGCTGGCAAAGGACATGGCCAGTTCTTCCAGTTCTCATGACCTGTGACTAGCTCTCTTGCTTGCCATAGATGGTGAGGGATGAGAGAGGGGAGGTGGGCATCTCTCCCTTGCCCATACCACCTCCCAGCAGACAAGAGGCAGGGCCAGTTCTTCCATGCTCACAGCCTCAAGGCAGCCTCAACTGTGCCCCCTGCCATCAGGGTCAGCTCTACTATGTTGCCCAGGTGAAGTGCAGGGCCTGTTCTCCCAAGTGCTGCAGCAAATGAGGGGCAGGGACAGCTCTCCTTCTTTCATGACCCCAAGGGCCAGGTCTTCCACCTGTACCACGCAACTCTTATAAAGGAAAATATTTAATTGGGGCTGGGTTACAGTTTCAGAGGTTTAGTCCATTATTGTCATGATGGGAAACTTGGTGAAGTGCAGGCAGACATGGTGCTGGAGAAGGAACTGAGAGTTCTACATCTTGATCCACAGGTAGCAGAAGGGACTAAGAGCCACACTGGATGTTGCTTGGGCATATGAGACCTTAAAACCTACCCCCGCAGTGACACACTTTCTCCAACAAGGCCATACCTCCTAATAGTGCCACTCCCTATGGGGCAAGCATTCAAACACATGAGTCTATGGGGCCGTGCCTATTCAAACAACCACAGGTGTGGTCGGCTGTTCCCACATGATGTTCTGGGAGTGTTGATGAGGGCACAGTTCCACTGTTGTCTGCCGTGCTTCCCCAATTTGAGCACTTCTGGGGTATATTTTGAAATGTACTGAAGAAACCCTATGGTTCTCCTCTGGGTAAAGTACCTTCAGCCATCTCCTGGTTTCCATAGACCCATGTTTCTGATAGCTTCCTAGACAGGTCTGAGCCTATAGCTGTTTTCCATGGCCTTTCTGTAGCTTTGGGGGCACTATCACCCAATCTCCCACCCCCTTTTCACTCAGCTTCTGCCTTGGAGCTGAGTGGTCAGAGTTCCTCCCTGCACTCTGAGGAGCCACTTATGGGAGTCCCTGAGAAGGAACAGGAGAAGAGGAGTAGAGGTTAAGTACCAGTGCTTGGTGGCACACGCCTGAAACCCCAGCATAGAGACATTCAGATCTTTGTGAATTTGAGGACAGCCTAGTCTACATAGCGAGTTCCAGACCAGCCAGAGCTATACAGTGAGACCCTGTTTCAAAAGAACAAGAACAGTAGCAGGAACAACAGCAACAACAATAACAACAACAAGAACACAAGGTAAGTGCCTTTTGTCAGAGAAGCCTCAAAGCAGAGGTTCCCTGAGCCACAGCTCGCTGAGGCAGGTCTTAGGTTACTGCTTGGTTGAAGTAGGCATGGCAGTGGTGAGGGCCTGGACAGGGCAGCTCAGGCCTGGCCTCTACTCTTTTGCTGCAGATCTGGAATCACCCCATGAGATGTGGAGGCATATCTAATTTAGGAGCCCATTCCTGTGGGATAAGGTGTCTGTCCCCAGCAAAGGATGGGGTGGGTAAGAGAGGCTGGTGGCCTTTTGGAGCAGTGAAATAGGGAAGGAGTGGGAAGGAGCTGGGGGAGGCCTGTGAGTGCTGAGGCAGAGATAGTCAGGCTGCTCAATGTCACATGTAGGTCTGGCATACAAGGGGCTTTAAGTTAGGATGGAGGATGGGCTGGGATCAGAGGCAGCAAAGGACACAATGAATGACCCAGGGTGCCGTGTATGGGGTCGTGTGTATGTGTGTGTGTGTGTGTGTGTGTGTGTGTGTGTGTGTGTACATGCAAGGGTTCCCAGGGGAAGAGCAGACAGGCCTTAGTTTCATCAAACTGTGCCAGGCACTGATGGCATGAGAGGCAGTCTGGGGGAGGGGAAAATAGAAAATATGGGCCAAGTGGCTGCGCTGTGGCTGTGAGGACACAGGCAACCTGAAGAACAGCTGTAAGGAACTGAGAGGGAGATGATAGGCTCAGGCAGCCTGCTTCTGGAGACCAGATGCGCTGCAACAGGCTTCCAGGCCACACATCAAGGTCCAGTCTGAGGACACAGCCAACGACCATCCTCCACATGTGAATGACATCCTTGCTTCTCACAGGATGACACTGGCTGATGAAATAAATTTAATTTTCTTGATGGGATTCTATACAATTTTATTATTCAACCCAGCGGGACTCAGGTCTTTAAGAGACCCTGGGATTTCTTCTGTTGCATAAAAAAATGTGGATTATATAAAACAGCAGAGGACCTATTTCCAAAGTGATGTGAAAAACTCTGTGCTCCAAATGACTGTGACAGATGCCAATCATTTAAAAAATATGTAAATTATTGAAGCCATTTAACATTGCTTGAAGTTGTTCTGAGGCCACACTGTAAATGTTTATTAAAGAGAATGTGCCAGATCTGAATAAGGGCAGGGAATCCGCAGCACCCAACTACAGCTGCCCTTGGCAAGGCTCCCTGACAGCTCCCGATCACACAAAGTGTCGTTCATATGGTGTGGGTCTCCAGTGGCCTTCACCTTCACTCCCGGTTCTGTGTTGCAGTACAGGAGTGAAGGTGTTAGCTGCTGTGAGGTCCTGGAGCAAGAAAGGCCCCTCGTCCCCAACTGCTGAGAGCCAGGTGTGGGGGTGGGGTGGGGAAGGATGGACTCCTGGAGCTCTTGATGCCCACTCTAGGATGGCTGGCTGTGACTACAGAGGCTTTCTCAAAGGATGAGCTGAGGCCATTGGATGCTTGAAGCATGTCCAGAAACAGCAGAGTTAGGAATAGCAGGGATGCACTGGAGGTTTGGGGAAGGTCACCTGCTTGGAGGGTGCAGAGGAATGCGGTGGCTGGTCAGAGGCCCTGCTCAGTCAGCAGCCCAGGATAGGTTGTATTCAGGGCACAGGGTGCATAGGGAGTCCACATGGGCAGAGGTGGAGGATCTGCAGTGGAGGGCAGCGGCTGGTGACATGACCAGCCTCCTGGACATCCAGGAACTCCTTGATGAGAAAAGGGAGATTTTCATCAGAGAGAGAAAATATCTCTGATGCCCCTGGTACCAAGCATCCTGTGACATGCTGACCCACACTCCAGAGGCTCCTAGGGAGGCTGGGACTGGGACGCTTTAGCATTTCTTTTTACAGTGGCCAAGGGGTCTGGTGATGCTGGGACCCAACCATTCCTGCTGTTCTCCCAGGTGGCATCCATCTGCTGCCTGACACTCTCAATGGCTTCTAATCTGAGAACTGTCACTCAAACTATATTTACTGGCAAAGCAGTCACGGGGGCTTTAGTGGTATCAGCTGCTGTGTCAGGAACATGATGAGGAGCGAGCCGGGCCATGGCAGCCGTAGGCATGTTTCCCACAATTAGACATTCTGATTTTGCTTTTCTCTGCCCTTGGCAGTGACGAGGCATGGAACTCAGGCATCTTCCTTTTAGTACTGAGAGGACCACACACACACCTTGCACTTACTGTTGCCAGTCCTACATTACCCACCACATTCCCTTGACTCTTCTAATAAGTGAAACATATCCGAAGTCGAGGTTGCCGAACCCAGGACTTGGGATGGTCTCCCTCTTCTTCCTTCTCCTCTGTTCTGATTTTATTTTTGTGGTTCTAGGGCTTGAACCCAGCACCTCAAATATGCTAGGCAAGGGTTCTCCCACCAAATCACACCCCACTCTTATTACAGTTGAAGTCTACTGAACCCACCCTGAGCCAAGCCCCACCAAGAGCTTCATACTCATTTGTGAATGGATATGCATTGCAAGCTTCCTGCGTTCCAGGCTGTGTTGGACTGATCTCTGAGACCATGTCCACACCCATCCCCTCCCAATCCTTCTTCATCCAGCAACCTTTCTGTTGATTTGCCTCAAATCAAACAATAGTGAATATGCACCTTAGCATCCAACTGGCATATGTCCTCTGTCTAAGCATTTCATTTTAGCAGGCTGTGAAAAGCTAGGCTTTTGCATAGCTGTGCTGACAGCAAGGTCAGGGGCAAAGCAGACAGGACACGATGACACTCTGCTTGCCGGCAGTGTGGATGCTGTTCTCAAAATATGGTGTGCTCTCAGGAGTCTTTTTGCTGTGGGGACCTGCTTTGCTTTCGGAGAACTATTTTAGCTTCATAACTGGAGGGCTGAGTTCTCCGTCAAGGTATTAGCAATTCAATGCCTGTTAGCTACAACCAATCCGATGCCTGGGAGGTAGGTTTGTTTTCCTTTATCCAGTCCCAATTAAACAGCATATGGGACCATAGGGAGATGGGTCCTCTCATTTTCCTTGCTACCGAGGAGATGATGCTGTGGGCAGATGAGGCTGTTCCATAGAGAGGCAGGAGAAGATGTCCTGCAGGGGTGGATTAGGTCCACTCTATATCCTTGACTACAGAGGCAGTTGTGCTTCAGACGGCCTTCGGTGGAGCAGAGGAACAGCAGCCGCATGTGATGTCACAGCCTCAAAGGAGCTCTAGGGCTGGAAATGTTGAGATGTAAAGGAAGTCAGAAGATCACCATCATTATGGGTGGTTGAGCAGTTCTAATTCAGAAACCAAGAGACCAACTAAACACACTCAAAGAAGCAAGAATGTACAGGTTTTCAATAACAGTTAACAAGATTAACTGTTGGTGTCATACCCAATTTTTATCACCTGTCTGTCTGTCTGTCTGTCTGTCTAACCATCCATTCATCATCTTCCAACTTTCCATCAAAGTAACAAAGTACCTGAGCTAATCAATTTAAAAAGAAAAAAAAAAGGTTTCATTAGCTCATGTTTCCAGATCACGGTTATTTGTCATGGTAGCAGCATAGTGCACCATGGCAGGACAGTGTGGCAGAGGCCCTGGCAACAGGAAAACAAAGAAGAAGGGGTCAGGGTCCCGACAGCCCCCTTAAGGGCACACCCCAATGACCTAACTTCTTTTATTGAACTCTGCCTTCTAAAGGTTCCACTATTTTCCAATAGTGCCACAGGCTGAGAAAGAAGTTTTGAATACATGGGTCTATGGGGGACATTGCAGCTCTATTCTTCCTTTTCTTCCTTTCTTCCCTCCTTCCTTCCTTCCTTCCTTCCTTCCTTCCTTTCTTTCTCACAAATTATAGCTTTTAAATATTCACGAGAAATGGGCAACAGTGGAAGTCATGCCAGCTACATATTTGCATAGAAAAAAGTCAAAAGAAAAAATATACTTTTACTTAACAACTACAAAAACAATCTGTATAGTTTTGGATAAAAGAGGTAGTAAAAGTGGAAATCATAAACTATAAATTTATAGCAATATAAAAAGCAGAGCAGGGACTGTAGTAGAAATTATTAAAATTATAATTGATTACATATACCTATGATTACTAGGGTGGCAGAGTCATTCCTTAGCAATTAATAAATAAACACAATTAATAAACACAGAGACCTGTTGGAATCCAAAATAACCTTAAGCAGTAAGTCTAGGCAGATTTAGACCCTCTAAGCTTGCTTTCTACTTCTCAGCCCAAATAAATAAATACTTGAGCATGATCCATGTGGCCTGTATCTCTCCATGCCATGCTGATCCTCCAAGACATGTGGAGTTCTGATCCACGTAACCCATGGCATCTGTCCTTCTTCTTCCCTCTCCTCTCCTGCAGCTTCTCCCCTCCTCGTGATTTCTCTGCCCTCAAAAGCCCAAGAACCTTACCTCCACCCCTCTTTTTTGCCTGGCCCAGACTACAGGTCATTTTATTCAACCAGTGGAAATGGATAGCAAGCAAGGTTACAAGCATCACTTTTGTGTATGTGACATTGTCCTTGTCTAGGGTGTGACCAGACTTTACAGAGAGCCAGTAAATAACATTTAATTACATAGAGATCACCCCATCAAGGAACAGGGAGATGGGAGAAGGAAGGTGGTGGATCATACAAAACAGAATATGTATGAAAATTCCATGAGAAAATCTGTTACTGTTTATCCTGATTAAAGAAAGGATAACAGCAAAAGAGCCATTTATACATCAAAATCCACTGAGATAGGTTCAGACACACATGACAGGTGCAAGGAGGCAAAACTCGCAGCCCTCAGCGTGACTTGATGTGGACACAGTCTACTGGAAGGAAAAGTGGAGACTGTCCTACGATTGGCTGCCAAGACCAATGGGCTGGATAAAGAAAATGTGGAGATGTTTCCTGTGGAGAACTCCCGTAACGCCCCCATGTGGTCACCTTGGATGCAATCAGGAAGCATTGAAGAGTGAGATAAAAGTAGCTAAGCATTCAACTCAAAAAAAAAAAAAAAATAAAGCAACTCCCAAAAGAATAGGAGGAAATAAATTATGATGCAATAATGAAACAGAAAACATGATCAGTGAAATAAGTTTCTTTCAAAAGAGTGAGAGGGAGGCCAGCGAGATGACTCCCTGGGTGCCGGTGCCCATCGCTGTCTTGAACCCACAGGACGGAAGGGGAAACTGATCTCCACATGCCAACACGCTGTGAGTATGCGCACACACATGCACAACAAATCAGCACGTAGTAGAGCAAAGGCAAAAATGAAAGCCCAAACAGAATAATAACCACAGAAAACCCCAGACATTTCCTTATGCTTTGACTTCTAAAAAGGTAGCAGGAGCCAGGTGTGGCGCATATTTGGAGTCCCAGCACTTGGGAGGTTGAGGTAGGGCAATGAGGCATTCAAGAACAGCCAGGGCTACATGAGACGGTATCTCACAACGCCACCACCACATCCAGAGTCCCATACAGCACAGAACATCCACTGTGGACCCTCAGGAAGGAGGTCATTCACAACTTTTGAAAAACGAGTGAATGAATAAAGCAGCAGCTACAACTGAAGTCTGAAGTAGACAGAGGTGAATTCTGAGATGATCTAAGTACTGGCCTGAGGAGTAGGGAACCAGGTCAGAAGGGGATCCAGGACCCTTCTAATCTCCGTCATTCCGTGGGTCAGTCTCAGGGGATGCTAGCAGCCCCTTATTTGAGGACTGGACCTTGGAAGGGGCCCAGAGTTGGTGTGAATATGCAAAGCAGTCTAGGAGATTGTGAACTCCAGATCTTCCCTGTTCTGCTTGCTTAAGCCTTTCTATGAATGGTATCCTTCAGTCTGTAGGATCTTACAGGGACACCAAGAAGGCAGGCTGGGACACGGTTTTCACAAGAGGCTTTGGCATGGAAGAGAATGTCCAGGATAACTGATGGGTCTGCAGAGGTGTGTGTATGTGTGTCTGCAGAGGTGTGTGTGTGTGTGTGTGTGTGTGTGTGTGTGTGTGTGTGTGTGT